>CM053035.1:83753622-83935094 GCA_028564925.1 Lithobates sylvaticus
GTGGTGGTGGACGGTGTTGCCACAAGACTGTAAGCTCTCACAATTACTCTTGGTGGGCGCAGGAATGGGCCCTGCTGTGAGTTATTAGATCAAGATTTGTAATTGCATGCACCTGTTGAACAGGGCAGAAAAATTGGGCCTTTGGCGGTGGTGGTGGTGGTGGTGGACGGTGTTGCCACAAGACTGTAAGCTCTCACAGTTACTCTTGGGGGGCGCAGGAATGGGCCCTGCTGTGAGTTATTAGATCAAGATTTGTAATTGCATGCACCTGTTGAACAGGGCAGAAAAATTGGGCCTTTGGTGGTGGTGGTGGACAGTGTTGCTACAAGACTGTAAGCTCTCACAGTTACTCTTGGTGGGCGCAGGAATGGGCCCTGCTGTGAGTTATTAGATCAAGATTTGTAATTGCATGCACCTGTTGAACAGGGCAGAAAAATTGGGCCTTTGGCGGTGGTGGTGGTGGTGGTGGACGGGTGTTGCCACAAGACTGTAAGCTCTCACAGTTACTCTTGGTGGGCGCAGGAATGGGCCCTGCTGTGAGTTATTAGATCAAGATTTGTAATTGCAAGCACCTGATGAACAGGGCAGAAAAATTGGGCCTTTGGCGGTGGTGGTGGACGGTGTTGCCACAAGACTGTAGGCCCTCATAGTTACTCTTGGTGGGCGCAGGAATGGGCCCTGCTGTGAACTATTAGATCAAGATTTGTAATTACCCGCCCCTGTTAAACAGGGGCTGAAAAATTGTGCCTTAGGCACTGGTGCTGGTGCCACAACACTGCAACCCCTCACAGATACTGTACTTGGAGCACAGCAGTCACACGTGTTGCGAAGCATTTTTTTAAAAAAATTGTAAGTACACGCCCCCTGTTAAACAGGGGCTGAAAAATTGTGCCTTAGGCACTGGTGCTGGTGCCACAACACTGCAACCCCTCACAGATACTGTACTTGGAGCACAGCAGTCACACGTGTTGCGAAGCATTTTTTTTAAAAAAAAAAATGTAAGTACACGCCCCTGTTAAACAGGGGCTGAAAAATTGTGCCTTAGGCACTGGTGCTGGTGCCACAACACTGCAACCCCTCACAGATACTGTACTTGGAGCACAGCAGTCACACGTGTTGCGAAGCATTTTTTTAAAAAAATTGTAAGTACACGCCCCTGTTAAACAGGGGCTGAAAAATTGTGCCTTAGGCACTGGTGCTGGTGCCACAACACTGCAACCCCTCACAGATACTGTACTTGGAGCACAGCAGTCACACGTGTTGCGAAGCATTTTTTTAAAAAAAATGTAAGTACACGCCCCTGTTAAACAGGGGCTGAAAAATTGTGCCTTAGGCACTGGTGCTGGTGCCACAACACTGCAACCCCTCACAGATACTGTACTTGGAGCACAGCAGTCACACGTGTTGCGAAGCATTTTTTTTAAAAAATTGTAAGTACACGCCCCTGTTAAACAGGGGCTGAAAAATTGTGCCTTAGGCACTGGTGTGGTGGCATGGATCATTGAGGAGGAGGAAGAGGATAGTCAGTGAACATAAGAGGACAGTCACTCAGCATCAGCATAGGCAGTCTTGAAGGGATGTGACATTATAAATTATTCCGTTATATCCGCTTCAGGTGCCTGGTAGCTGGTGGTGATCCAAGACTGATTCATTTTGATGAAGGTCAGTCGATCAACCGAGGCGGTGGACAGGCGCACCCTATGATCGGTGACAAATCCTCCACCAGCACTGAATGTGCGTTCGGAAAGAACGCTGGAGGCAGGACAGGCCAGTAGCTCAATTGCATACTGTGCAAGCTCTGGCCAGTGATCCATCCTCAGGACCCAGTAAGCCAGAGGATTTTCGGTGGGAAAGGTGTCCAAGTCTGACCTTGCCCCAAGGTATTCCTGCACCATGTATATCAGACGCTGGCGATGGTTGCTGGAACCGATCATACCTTGGGGCTGCGGACTAAAAAATTGTCTGAACGCATCGGTCAGACGTCCACCTTCCCCACCGCTCCTTCTGCTACTGACCGAAGCCTCAGCAACTCGTCGCCAGGACCAGGAGTTTGTAACCTCTCAGTTTCTGGGAACGCGTTACACAGACCTTTCTGCAAGGCCTCCCTGAGATGTCTCATCCTCTGCTCCCTCTGCGACGGCAAGATAAGGTCCGCAACCTTACCCTTGTACCGTGGATCAAGGAGAGTGGCCAGCCAGTAATGGTCCCTCTCCTTGATCCGAAGAACACGAGGATCCTTCCGCAGGCTTTGCAGGATCAGGGAGGCCATGCAGCGTAGGTTAGCTGAGGCATTCGGTCCGGAGTCTTCTGGGTCACTGAGGATGACATGATTGCCAGCCACCTCCTCCCAGCCACGTACAAGTCCACTGGTTTGTTGGGACTGTACATCATCCCTAAAAGACTGCTGCTGCTGATGCTGAGTGCCAGGCTCCACCTCCATGCTCACACAATCCTCCTCCTCCTCCTCCTCCTCATCCTCATCCTCTTCCTGTGTGATGGGTGGGACAGAAGGAACACTGTCCGGATAAAGGGGGCCTTGAGAGGCAAGGAAGTCCTCCTCTTCCTGCCTCTGTTCTGCCTCAAGTGCCCTGTCCATTATCCCACGCAGCGTATGCTCCAACAGGTGGACAAGAGGTACAGTGTCACTGATGCATGCACTGTCACTGCTCACCATCCTCGTGGCCTCCTCAAATGGTGAGAGGACAGTGCATGCATCCCTGATCATGCTCCACTGACGTGGGGAAAAAAACCAAGCTCCCCTGACCGTGTCCTGGTGCCGTAGTCGCAAAGGTACTCATTGATGGCCCTCTGCTGCGTGTGCAGTCGCTGCAGCATGGCCAACGTTGAGTTCCACCTGGTGGGCATGTCACATATTAGGCGGTTCTTGGGCAGGTTCAGCTCCTTTTGCAGCTCAGTCAGCCGAGCACTGGCATTATAAGATCGGCGGAAATGCACACAGACTTTCCTGGCCTGCCTCAGGACATCCTGTAAGCCTGGGAACCTGCCCAAGAACCGCTGCACCACCAGGTTGAGGACGTGAGCCATACAGGGCACATGGGTGAGCTGCCCCTGTCGCAGGGCGGAGAGGAGGTTGGTGCCATTGTCAGAAACGACCATTCCTGGCTTAAGCTGACGTGGCGTCAACCACCTCTCGGCCTGCCCCTGCAGAGCTGCCAGAACCTCTGGCCCAGTGTGGCTCCTGTCCCCCAAACACACCAGCGCAAGCACGGCATGGCATCTTTTTGCCTGCGTACTTGCGTAGCCCCTTGTACGCCTACGGAGCACCGCTGGTTCCGAGGACAGAGCACTGGAGGAAGAAGAAGAGGAGGGGGTGGAGGAGAGAGGTGTGTCACAACCAATAGCAGTAGTAGCGTTTTGGAGGCGTGGTGGCGGAACAACCTCCAACACTACTGCACCTTGTCCTGCATCCCTCCCAGCTGCCAATAGAGTGACCCAATGGGCCGTGAAAGAAAGGTAACGTCCCTGTCCATGCCTGCTGGACCATGAGTCAGCGGTAATATGCACCTTACCGCTGACCGCCCTGTCCAGCGAGGCATGGACATTGCCTTCCACATGCCGGTAGAGAGACGGAATCGCCTTCCGTGAGAAAAAGTGGCGTTTGGGAACCTGCCACTGAGGAACCGCACATTGAACAAACTCACGGAAGGGGGCCGAGTCTACCAACTGAAAAGGCAGCAGTTGAAGTGCTAGCAATTTAGCCAAGCTAGCATTCAACCGCTGGGCATGTGGATGGCTGGGAGTGTACTTCTTTCGACGGTCCAGCAGCTGGGGCAGGGAAATTTGCCTGCTACAATCGGACGTCGGTGTACTGCAAGTACTTGGTTGTGACACACCTAATTCTACACCTTCAGTCCTCTCACAGCAGCTTTCAGAGAGGACTGAAGGTGTACTGGGGATGGAGATCCCAGCTGATGAGGAGCAAGGAGAGGTCCGCTTAGTTCTTTGGTGTGGGTCTTTTATGTGTGCCTGCCAACGAGCTGCATGGCAGGTCGACATATGTCTGCTCATGCTTGTGGTGCCCAAGCGGCTGATGTTTTGGCCACGCGAGATACGCTTGAGACAAATATTGCAAATAGCAGTGGTGCGATCTGATGCACTCGTCTCAAAAAAGGCCCACACCAAAGAACTTTTCTGATAACGTGCAGAGGCAGCGCCCTGCACAGGCGGAGCTCTGCGGTGTTGTACAGTTGCTGTGCTGGCCTCTACCTGGCCTCCAGGGGGCATCCTGCCTCGTTGGACATGTGACGCCGCATCCTCCTCCTCCTCGTCCTCCTCCTCATCCTCTCTCCCTTCAGGCACCCACGTGGAGTCAGTGACCTCATCATCCCCTCCCTCTTCACCACTAGAGCAAACCTGGCAGTAAGCTGCAGCTGGTGGAACAGTACTGCCAGATTCCTTAAGCTGGGTATCATCATCCGAGCCTTCGAATCGTTGGGCATCCTCCTGGAGCATGTACCCAACACTGTGCTCAAAGAGTTCGGGGGACTCCTCAGGAGGACATGGTGGGTCTAGGGAAGGGGTGGCTGATGATGCCATTGAGTACGCGTTGGCAGCTGCTCTGCCAGTACCCTGAGCCTGGGTGAGAGAGGATGAGGAGGATGAGGAGGGCTTGGTCATCCATTCTACCAAGCCTTCAGCATGATGCGGCTCCACATGTCCAGCTGCCGAAAACAAAGACGCGCGTGTCCCATGGCCACGTGCTGATGACGATGCACGACCACGGCCACGTCCACTAGAAACAGAGCCTGCCTGCCCTGTGTTCTTGGCTCTGCACGCTCTGCCTCCCCTTGGCGGTCTTCCAGCCATTGTAGTCGGTAGTCCTGTGGGTGCTGCTGAGAAGAATATATAGGAGCTCTGTGTGATGCCACTAACACACTAGAAGTCCTATGGGTGCTTCTGCAAAGAAAATAGAGGATCTCTGTGTGATGCCACTAACACACTTCAAGTCCTGTAGGTGCTGCTGGGAAGAAAATATAGGATCTCTGTGTGATGCCACTAACACACTAGAAGTCCTATGGGTGCTTCTGCAAAGAAAATATAGGATCTCTGTGTGATGGGACTAACACACTTCAAGTCCTATAGGTGCTTCTGGGAAGTAAATCTAGGATCTCTGTGTGATGGGAACAAAATATAGGTGTGTGATGGGACTAACACAGTCCTATAGGTGCTTCTGGGAACAAAATATAGGATCTCTGTGTGATGGGACTAACACACTTCAAGTCCTATAGGTGCTTCTGGGAACAAAATATAGGATCTCTGTGTGATGGGACTAACACACTTCAAGTCCTATGGGTGCTTCTGGGAACAAAATATAGGATCTCTGTGTGATGGGACTAACACACTTCAAGTCCTATAGGTGCTTCTGGGAAGAAAATATAGCTCTGTGTGATGGGACTAACACACTTCAAGTCCTATAGGTGCTTCTGGGAACAAAATATAGGATCTCTGTGTGATGGGACTAACACACTTAAAGTCCTATAGGTGCTTCTGGGAACAAAATATAGAATCTCTGTGTGATGGGACTAACACACTTCAAGTCCTATAGGTGCTTCTGGGAACAAAATATAGGATCTCTGTGTGATGGGACTAACACACTTCAAGTCCTATAGGTGCTTCTGGGAACAAAATATAGGATCTCTGTGTGATGGGACTAACAGACTTCAAGTCCTATGGGTGCTTCTGTGAACAAAATATAGGATCTCTGTGTGATGGGACTAACACACTACAAGTCCTATGGGTGCTTCTGGGAAGAAAATATAGGTCTGTGTGATGGGACTAACACACTTCAAGTCCTATAGGTGCTTCTGGGAACAAAATATAGGATCTCTGTGTGATGGGACTAACACACTACAAGTCCTATGGGTGCTTCTGGGAAGAAAATATAGGTCTGTGTGATGGGACTAACACACTTCAAGTCCTATAGGTGCTTCTGGGAACAAAATATAGGATCTCTGTGTGATGGGACTAACACACTGCAAGTCCTATGGGTGCTTCTGGGAAGAAAATATAGCTCTGTGTGATGGGACTAACACACTTCAAGTCCTATAGGTGCTTCTGGGAACAAAATATAGGATCTCTGTGTGATGGGACTAACACACTTAAAGTCCTATAGGTGCTTCTGGGAACAAAATATAGAATCTCTGTGTGATGGGACTAACACACTTCAAGTCCTATAGGTGCTTCTGGGAACAAAATATAGGATCTCTGTGTGATGGGACTAACACACTTCAAGTCCTATAGGTGCTTCTGGGAACAAAATATAGGATCTCTGTGTGATGGGACTAACACACTTCAAGTCCTATGGGTGCTTCTGTGAACAAAATATAGGATCTCTGTGTGATGGGACTAACACACTTCAAGTCCGATAGGTGCTTCTGGAAACAAAATATAGGATCTCTGTGTGATGGGACTAACACACTTCAAGTCCTATGGGTGCTTCTGTGAACAAAATATAGGATCTCTGTGTGATGGGACTAACACACTACAAGTCCTATGGGTGCTTCTGGGAAGAAAATATAGGTCTGTGTGATGGGACTAACACACTTCAAGTCCTATAGGTGCTTCTGGGAACAAAATATAGGATCTCTGTGTGATGGGACTAACACACTTCAAGTCCTATGGGTGCTTCTGGGAAGAAAATATAGGATCTCTGTGTGATGGGACTAACACACTTCAAGTCCTATAGGTGCTTCTGGGAACAAAATATAGGATCTCTGTGTGATGGGACTAACACACTTCAAGTCCTATAGGTGCTTCTGGGAACAAAATATAGGATCTCTGTGTGATGGGACTAACACACTTCAAGTCCTATAGGTGCTTCTGTGAACAAAATATAGGATCTCTGTGTGATGGGACTAACACACTACAAGTCCTATGGGTGCTTCTGCAAAGAAAATATAGGTCTGTGTGATGGGACTAACACACTTCAAGTCCTATAGGTGCTTCTGGGAACAAAATATAGGATCTCTGTGTGATGGGACTAACACACTTCAAGTCCTATGGGTGCTTCTGGGAAGAAAATATAGGTCTGTGTGATGGGACTAACACACTTCAAGTCCTATAGGTGCTTCTGGGAACAAAATATAGGATCTCTGTGTGATGGGACTAACACACTTCAAGTCCTATGTGTGCTTCTGGGAAGAAAATATAGGTCTGTGTGATGGGACTAACACACTTCAAGTCCTATAGGTGCTTCTGGGAACAAAATATAGGATCTCTGTGTGATGGGACTAACACACTTCAAGTCCTATGGTGCTTCTGGGAAGAAAATATAGGTCTGTGTGATGGGACTAACACACTTCAAGTCCTATAGGTGCTTCTGGGAACAAAATATAGGATCTCTGTGTGATGGGACTAACACACTTCAAGTCCTATAGGTGCTTCTGGGAACAAAATATAGGTCTCTGTGTGATGGGACTAACACACTTCAAGTCCTATAGGTGCTTCTGGGAACAAAATATAGGATCTCTGTGTGATGGGACTAACACACTACAAGTCCTATGGGTGCTTCTGGGAAGAAAATATAGGTCTGTGTGATGGGACTAACACACTTCAAGTCCTATAGGTGCTTCTGGGAACAAAATATAGGATCTCTGTGTGATGGGACTAACACACTTAAAGTCCTATAGGTGCTTCTGGGAACAAAATATAGAATCTCTGTGTGATGGGACTAACACACTTCAAGTCCTATAGGTGCTTCTGGGAACAAAATATAGGATCTCTGTGTGATGGGACTAACACACTTCAAGTCCTATAGGTGCTTCTGGGAACAAAATATAGGATCTCTGTGTGATGGGACTAACACACTACAAGTCCTATGGGTGCTTCTGGGAAGAAAATATAGGTCTGTGTGATGGGACTAACACACTTCAAGTCCTATAGGTGCTTCTGGGAACAAAATATAGGATCTCTGTGTGATGGGACTAACACACTTCAAGTCCTATAGGTGCTTCTGGGAAGAAAATATAGGTCTGTGTGTGATGGGACTAACACACTTCAAGTCCTATAGGTGCTTCTGGGAACAAAATATAGGATCTCTGTGTGATGGGACTAACACACTTCAAGTCCTATAGGTGCTTCTGGGAAGAAAATATAGGTCTCTGTGTGATGGGACTAACACACTTCAAGTCCTATAGGTGCTTCTGGGAACAAAATATAGGATCTCTGTGTGATGGGACTAACACACTACAAGTCCTATGGGTGCTTCTGGGAAGAAAATATAGGTCTGTGTGATGGGACTAACACACTTCAAGTCCTATAGGTGCTTCTGGGAACAAAATATAGGATCTCTGTGTGATGGGACTAACACACTACAAGTCCTATAGGTGCTTCTGGGAAGAAAATATAGGTCTGTGTGTGATGGGACTAACACACTTCAAGTCCTATAGGTGCTTCTGGGAACAAAATATAGGATCTCTGTGTGATGGGACTAACACACTTCGAGTCCTATAGGTGCTTCTGGGAAGAAAATATAGGTCTGTGTGATGGGACTAACACACTTCAAGTCCTATAGGTGCTTCTGGGAACAAAATATATGATCTCTGTGTGATGGGACTAACACACTACAAGTCCTATGGGTGCTTCTGGGAAGAAAATATAGGTCTGTGTGATGGGACTAACACACTTCAAGTCCTATAGGTGCTTCTGGGAACAAAATATAGGATCTCTGTGTGATGGGACTAACACACTTCAAGTCCTATAGGTGCTTCTGGGAAGAAAATATAGGTCTGTGTGATGGGACTAACACACTTCAAGTCCTATAGGTGCTTCTGGGAACAAAATATAGGATCTCTGTGTGATGGGACTAACACACTTCAAGTCCTATAGGTGCTTCTGGGAAGAAAATATAGGTCTCTGTGTGATGGGACTAACACACTTCAAGTCCTATAGGTGCTTCTGGGAACAAAATATAGGATCTCTGTGTGATGGGACTAACACACTTCAAGTCCTATAGGTGCTTCTGGGAAGAAAATATAGGTCTGTGTGATGGGACTAACACACTACAAGTCCTATAGGTGCTTCTGGGAACAAAATATAGGATCTCTGTGTGATGGGACTAACACACACTACAAGTCCTATGGTGCTTCTGGGAAGAAAATATAGGTCTGTGTGATGGGACTAACACACTTCAAGTCCTATAGGTGCTTCTGGGAACAAAATATAGGATCTCTGTGTGATGGGACTAACACACTTCAAGTCCTATAGGTGCTTCTGGGAAGAAAATATAGCTCTGTGTGATGGACTAACACACTTCAAGTCCTATAGGTGCTTCTGGGAACAAAATATAGGAGCTCTGTTTGCTGCCAGTGCCTGCCACGAACACACTACAAGTCCTATAGGTGCTTCTGGGAACAAAATATAGGAGCTCTGTTTGCTGCCCGTGCCTGCCTGCCACGAACACACTACAAGTCCTATAGGTGCTTCTGGGAACAAAATATAGGAGCTCTGTTTGCTGCCAGTGCCTGCCTGCCACGAACACACTACAAGTCCTATAGGTGCTTCTGGGAACAAAATATAGGAGCTCTGTTTGCTGCCAGTGCCTGCCACGAACACACTACAAGCCCCTCTTTCTAAATGAATCTTTCTAAATGAATCTTTCTAAATGAATCTTTCTAACTGAATCTTTCTAAATGAATCTTTCTAAATAAATCTTTCTAAATCTATCTAGCAGAGTGACACAGAATGAGCCTGCTCTCTCTAACGCCGGAACGCATGTGACCGGCGCCGACGGCGTGGCGGCCTTTTATAAGAGGGGGCGTGTACTAAAGCCCCTGAGCTGTAATTGGCTACAGGCGTCCTGCCTGTAGCCAATTATGGCTCTCCGAGTTTCCGGCGCTGTGATTGGCCAAGCATGCGGGGTCACAGTGCATGCTTGGCCAATCATCAGCCAGCAATGCACTGCGCCGGCCGCGCCAGCCGCAATGCATTGCGGGGCCGCTCGCATCACACGAATGTGATGCGAGCGGCCAAAATAGTTCTGGGCTCGCCGAGCGAGCGAACACCCGGTGCTCGATGCGAACATGGGTTCGCATCGAGCACCGGGCCCATCCCTGTTCAACAGGTGCATGCAATTACAAATCTTGATCTAATAACTCACAGCAGGGCCCATTCCTGCGCCCACCAAGAGTAACTGTGAGGGATTACAGTCTTGTGGCAACACCATCCACCACCACCACCAAAGGCCCAATTTTTCTGCCCTGTTCAACAGGTGCATGCAATTACAAATCTTGATCTAATAACTCACAGCAGGGCCATTCCTGTGCCCACCAAGAGTAACTGTGAGGGCTTACAGTCTTGTGGCAACACCGTCCACCACCACCACCAAAGGCCCAATTCTTCTGCCCTGTTCAACAGGTGCATGCAATTACAAATCTTGATCTAATAACTCACAGCAGGGCCCATTCCTGTGCCCACCAAGAGTAACTGTGAGGGCTTACAGTCTTGTGGCAACACCGTCCACCACCACCACCAAAGGCCCAATTTTTCTGCCCTGTTCAACAGGTGCATGCAATTACAAATCTTGATCTAATAACTCACAGCAGGGCCCATTCCTGTGCCCACCAAGAGTAACTGTGAGGGCTTACAGTCTTGTGGCTACACCAACATCTAATGGGACAAATTTCTGCAGAGTATATACGGCAGGCCCCTACTTTCAAACATCCAACTTACAAACGACTCCTACTTGCAAACGGAAGGAGAAAACAGGAAGTGAGAGGAAATCTACCCCTAGGAAGGGAAATTCGATCCTGTTAGACTTAATTTGGGAAAAAGGTATCTCCTCTCTACTGATGCTTTATCACCAATCCTTGTTTCAATTAAAACCCCACTTTTCCAAAAACATTTGTCATTGGGACGGAAAGTGAGGTGAAATGTTCTGAACAGATGTGCAAAGACAGCAAATGTTACAGGGGTGATAACCCCTCCCTATGTTCTCCAAAAAGCTTAAAAATAGATTTTTTTAGGATGGAGCTACACTTCATAATGTACCTGTTCAGATTATACTTAAGAACAAACCTACAGTCCCTCTCTTGTTTGCACCGCCTATATACTGCTGTTCAGAGTATATAGGGTTGTAGGTATAGGGTTTTATTTTGGGTGCGGGGTCCCCCTTAATATCCATACAAGACCCAAAGGGGCTGGGGGGGGGGGGGGTGATGGGGTAGCCATGCCATTTTTCTCAAGGATTTTCAGCCATATGGCCAGGACAAGACATGACATTAAAGCCGCAAGTGGTTTTAAATGGCTTCTTTTTTTTCTTTACAAATGTCATTTTGTGCAGGGACAGTTTTAAACACGGGAAACACATGCCACTTCACAGGCATACTTTAGACACCCCCCAGGTACCATATTTAAAGGAATATTTCACTTTTTTTTTTACTTTATGCATCATTAAAATGACTGCTCCCGAAAAAATGTTAGTTTTTAAAAGTTCTTTTTGCATTGATATATGTCCCCTGGGGCAGGACCCGGGTCCCCAAACCTGTTTTATGACATTAACATGCATATTGGCCGTTGTAATTAGCAATTTTGATTTTGAACGTTTGCGTCCATTGTAACGAATAGGGTTCGAAAATTCACGCAAACTTTCGGTCCGTTCGAAGGTTCTGGTGCGAACCGAACCCGGGGGTGTTTGGCTCATCCCTAGCAGCGACCATGAGGTATAAGCAATAATGGATAAAGGGAATGGTAGCAGCCAATACAGGTAATAGTGAATAAAATAGCAGCAAATGCAAGTGATAGTACTAATGGTAGCAACCTATGCAGGTGATAGTAATAGAAGTAGCAGCAAATGGAGGTAATTATGGTAGCAGCAAATACAAGTGAAGGTATAGTGTAATTAGAAAAATAAAATCAACACTAGAAACGTCAAAAGCAATACATGTAACAGTCCATATAGCATGTAGCTCTATAAACAGCGTGGTGCTGGTGGTTGCAAATGTGATCCGATCGGGGGTACACAGTGGTGCAAAGTGCCAGGTGGGGGTAGATAGTGATGAATAGGCTTGCACAGGGAGATGGTAGTGCTGTAATCTTCAGTGCTAATGACACCCGTGGGTGTCTTAACTAATTCAAAACGAGCGCCGAGCTCGCAACCAGTGCGTCACTTCCGGGGTCCATATCCTACACGTGTCGTCACCGTCACGTGACTTCATCGGGGATATCCCCGGAAGTGACGCACTGGTCGCGAGCTCGGCGCTCGTTTTGAATTTACACTGTGCTCTTAATGTTTATGTGAGTGCCCCCTTTTTTATGTAATAAAGCTCATTCAATTCTTTCCAAACCTACTACACTATATGGGTCCCTCGTTGTTACTCTCTCCCTTCTCCACACCCACTTTATTCTGGTATATGCTGAGCGGTACCTGGCTCTGAACACTAGGAAGCATCCAGATCCACCATCATATAGGCTCCATACACCCTGGATAAGAGAGGATTACCGGATAGGAGACCCCAGAGCAACATTCCCCTGAGAGACCCCAGAGTACCAACCCCTTGAGAGACCATCTCCTTGGCATCTACATACATTCTGCTTACCTTGCAGCAGTAAGGTAATTAGTTAAGACACCCACGGGTGTCATTAGCACTGAAGATTACAGCACTACCATCACCCTGTGCAAGCCTATTCATCACTATCTACCGCCACCTGGCACTTTGCACCACTGTGTACCCCCGATCGGATCACATTTGCAACCACCAGCACCACGCTGTTTATAGAGCTACATGCTATATGGACTGTTACATGTATTGCTTTTGACGTTTCTAGTGTTTGCTGCTACCATAATTACCTCCATTTTCTGCTACTTCTAGTACTATCACCTGCATAGGTTGCTACCATTAGTACTATCACTTGCATTTGCTGCTATTTTATTCACTATTACCTGTATTGGCTGCTACCATTCCCTTTATACATTATTGCTTATACCTCATGGTCGCTGGTCACTGGTCACTGGTCATCACTTTATCACTATTTATTGTTTTCGCTGCTCAACAACTGCATGTAGCGACCTAGCGATTAATTTTTTGCACAATAGTCACTTTATTTATTTATTCACATCCGTTCTTTGCATATTAATTTATTGATGCACCACAGTTTGTTTTATACCACTGTTTTTGCACAACAGTCACTTTATACATATATATATATATACAAGTCCTATAGGTGCTTCTGGGAACAAAATATAGGAGCTCTGTTTGCTGCCAGTGCCTGCCACGAACACACTACAAGCCCCTCTTTCTAAATGAATCTTTCTAAATGAATCTTTCTAAATGAATCTTTCTAACTGAATCTTTCTAAATGAATCTTTCTAAATAAATCTTTCTAAATCTATCTAGCAGAGTGACACAGAATGAGCCTGCTCTCTCTAACGCCGGAACGCATGTGACCGGCGCCGACGGCGTGGCGGCCTTTTATAAGAGGGGGCGTGTACTAAAGCCCCTGAGCTGTAATTGGCTACAGGCGTCCTGCCTGTAGCCAATTATGGCTCTCCGAGTTTCCGGCGCTGTGATTGGCCAAGCATGCGGGGTCACAGTGCATGCTTGGCCAATCATCAGCCAGCAATGCACTGCGCCGGCCGCGCCAGCCGCAATGCATTGCGGGGCCGCGCGCCACACACGAATGTGATGCGAGCGGCCAAAATAGTTCTGGGCTCGCCGAGCGAGCGAACACCCGGTGCTCGATGCGAACATGGGTTCGCATCGAGCACCGGGCCCATCCCTAACAGGGACGTGTAATTACAATTTTTTATGCAATGCTTTGCAACAGGTCTCATTGCTGTGCTCAGAGTACAGTATCTGTGATGAGTTGCAGTGTTGTGGCACCAGCACCAGTGCCTAAGGCCCAATTTTTCAGTCCCTGTTTAACAGGGGCGTGTAATTACAAATCTTGATCTAATAGTTCACAGCAGGGCCCATTCCTGCACCCCCCAAGAGTAACTGTGAGGGCTTACAGTCTTGTGGCAACACCGTCCACCACCACCACCAAAGGCCTAATTTTTCTGCCCTGTTCAACAGGTGCATGCAATTACAAATCTTGATCTAATAACTCACAGCAGGGCCCATTCCTGCGCCCACCAAGAGTAACTGTGATGGCTTAAAGTCTTGTGGCAACACCGTCCACCACCACCACCAAAGGCCCAATTTTTCTGCCCTGTTCAACAGGTGCATGCAATTACAAATCTTGATCTAATAACTCACAGCAGGGCCCATTCCTGCGCCCACCAAGAGTAACTGTGAGGGATTACAGTCTTGTGGCAACACCATCCACCACCACCACCAAAGGCCCAATTTTTCTGCCCTGTTCAACAGGTGCATGCAATTACAAATCTTGATCTAATAACTCACAGCAGGGCCCATTCCTGTGCCCACCAAGAGTAACTGTGAGGGCTTACAGTCTTGTGGCAACACCGTCCACCACCACCACCAAAGGCCCAATTCTTCTGCCCTGTTCAACAGGTGCATGCAATTACAAATCTTGATCTAATAACTCACAGCAGGGCCCATTCCTGTGCCCACCAAGAGTAACTGTGAGGGCTTACAGTCTTGTGGCAACACCGTCCACCACCACCACCAAAGGCCCAATTTTTCTGCCCTGTTCAACAGGTGCATGCAATTACAAATCTTGATCTAATAACTCACAGCAGGGCCCATTCCTGTGCCCACCAAGAGTAACTGTGAGGGCTTACAGTCTTGTGGCTACACCAACATCTAATGGGACAAATTTCTGCAGAGTATATACGGCAGGCCCCTACTTTCAAACATCCAACTTACAAACGACTCCTACTTGCAAACGGAAGGAGAAAACAGGAAGTGAGAGGAAATCTACCCCTAGGAAGGGAAATTCGATCCTGTTAGACTTAATTTGGGAAAAAGGTATCTCCTCTCTACTGATGCTTTATCACCAATCCTTGTTTCAATTAAAACCCCACTTTTCCAAAAACATTTGTCATTGGGACGGAAAGTGAGGTGAAATGTTCTGAACAGATGTGCAAAGACAGCAAATGTTACAGGGGTGATAACCCCTCCCTATGTTCTCCAAAAAGCTTAAAAATAGATTTTTTTAGGATGGAGCTACACTTCATAATGTACCTGTTCAGATTATACTTAAGAACAAACCTACAGTCCCTCTCTTGTTTGCACCGCCTATATACTGCTGTTCAGAGTATATAGGGTTGTAGGTATAGGGTTTTATTTTGGGTGCGGGGTCCCCCTTAATATCCATACAAGACCCAAAGGGGCTGGGGGGGGGGGGGGTGATGGGGTAGCCATGCCATTTTTCTCAAGGATTTTCAGCCATATGGCCAGGACAAGACATGACATTAAAGCCGCAAGTGGTTTTAAATGGCTTCTTTTTTTTCTTTACAAATGTCATTTTGTGCAGGGACAGTTTTAAACACGGGAAACACATGCCACTTCACAGGCATACTTTAGACACCCCCCAGGTACCATATTTAAAGGAATATTTCACTTTTTTTTTTTACTTTATGCATCATTAAAATGACTGCTCCCGAAAAAATGTTAGTTTTTAAAAGTTCTTTTTGCATTGATATATGTCCCCTGGGGCAGGACCCGGGTCCCCAAACCTGTTTTATGACATTAACATGCATATTGGCCGTTGTAATTAGCAATTTTGATTTTGAACGTTTGCGTCCATTGTAACGAATAGGGTTCGAAAATTCACGCAAACTTTCGGTCCGTTCGAAGGTTCTGGTGCGAACCGAACCCGGGGGTGTTTGGCTCATCCCTAGCAGCGACCATGAGGTATAAGCAATAATGGATAAAGGGAATGGTAGCAGCCAATACAGGTAATAGTGAATAAAATAGCAGCAAATGCAAGTGATAGTACTAATGGTAGCAACCTATGCAGGTGATAGTAATAGAAGTAGCAGCAAATGGAGGTAATTATGGTAGCAGCAAATACAAGTGAAGGTATAGTGTAATTAGAAAAATAAAATCAACACTAGAAACGTCAAAAGCAATACATGTAACAGTCCATATAGCATGTAGCTCTATAAACAGCGTGGTGCTGGTGGTTGCAAATGTGATCCGATCGGGGGTACACAGTGGTGCAAAGTGCCAGGTGGGGGTAGATAGTGATGAATAGGCTTGCACAGGGAGATGGTAGTGCTGTAATCTTCAGTGCTAATGACACCCGTGGGTGTCTTAACTAATTCAAAACGAGCGCCGAGCTCGCAACCAGTGCGTCACTTCCGGGGTCCATATCCTACACGTGTCGTCACCGTCACGTGACTTCATCGGGGATATCCCCGGAAGTGACGCACTGGTCGCGAGCTCGGCGCTCGTTTTGAATTTACACTGTGCTCTTAATGTTTATGTGAGTGCCCCCTTTTTTATGTAATAAAGCTCATTCAATTCTTTCCAAACCTACTACACTATATGGGTCCCTCGTTGTTACTCTCTCCCTTCTCCACACCCACTTTATTCTGGTATATGCTGAGCGGTACCTGGCTCTGAACACTAGGAAGCATCCAGATCCACCATCATATAGGCTCCATACACCCTGGATAAGAGAGGATTACCGGATAGGAGACCCCAGAGCAACATTCCCCTGAGAGACCCCAGAGTACCAACCCCTTGAGAGACCATCTCCTTGGCATCTACATACATTCTGCTTACCTTGCAGCAGTAAGGTAATTAGTTAAGACACCCACGGGTGTCATTAGCACTGAAGATTACAGCACTACCATCACCCTGTGCAAGCCTATTCATCACTATCTACCGCCACCTGGCACTTTGCACCACTGTGTACCCCCGATCGGATCACATTTGCAACCACCAGCACCACGCTGTTTATAGAGCTACATGCTATATGGACTGTTACATGTATTGCTTTTGACGTTTCTAGTGTTGATTTTATTTTTCTAATTACACTATACCTTCACTTGTATTTGCTGCTACCATAATTACCTCCATTTTCTGCTACTTCTAGTACTATCACCTGCATAGGTTGCTACCATTAGTACTATCACTTGCATTTGCTGCTATTTTATTCACTATTACCTGTATTGGCTGCTACCATTCCCTTTATACATTATTGCTTATACCTCATGGTCGCTGGTCACTGGTCACTGGTCATCACTTTATCACTATTTATTGTTTTCGCTGCTCAACAACTGCATGTAGCGACCTAGCGATTAATTTTTTGCACAATAGTCACTTTATTTATTTATTCACATCCGTTCTTTGCATATTAATTTATTGATGCACCACAGTTTGTTTTATACCACTGTTTTTGCACAACAGTCACTTTATACATATATATATATATATTTATGCTCATCTTTTATAAAATAATCGATTGATGCGTTACAGCTTGATTTTAGTCACTGTATTATATGTATTCAATTGTTTACACTGATGTTTTAGCCTGAGTTGCACACAGTCACTTTAATCTGCATATTTCTATTAGTTCGCTGATTTCACACAACAGCGACTTGATGCGATTTTTGCACTGACATTAGCTTAGGAACGCGACACCATCCATTGATTTTTCCATGGCCAGCTTAAGTTACAATGCATTGCATTTGCAAAAAATTAAATTCGATAGTACTTTCTCGCTCAGTTGTGAGCGATGGGGTCGCATTATCACCCCACCATGGCTGAACACACGTTCAACAGGTGCGCTTGATGCAGGGACTGACATAACTCTTACCGCTACCCTGAACAAAGAGGGGAACATGTGCCTGTTCATGGCCTAAAACTGAAGGCAGCTCTGTCCATCACAAATGTCTAAATACTGGTTCAGCTGAATTTGGGGAGTAGAACATGAATCTTTCTTTTGTTTTTTGTGGTATGCTGAGAACAGCCCAGACTGACTCTCTGGCTCTGCCACTGGCATTTGCTCGTCTTCATCGGTGGTTGGTGGGGTGGGCTTGCAGTCCTCTTCTTTGAGAATCAAGTCTAAAAAACACAAGCATAAATTGTCACAACACAACTGAAATATCAAAAGCAACCAGATCATGACAATCTAGTGCATAGGTCTTCAACCCTCTCCTTGGGGTCCCCCAAACAGGCCATATTTTTGTTTTTCCCATGAAATAACACACCTGATTTGATTAATCAAAGGCTTAATGTGTAGTAGTTGACTAATTGAAACAGGTGTGTTATTTTAGGGTGAAAACAAAAACATGGCCTGTCTGGGGATCCCAGAGGAGAGGGTTGAAGACCTCTGAGTAGAGTATATCAACATACTGACATTCTTTTATAGCCTACAATCTGGCATTACATTGGATTATTACAAAAACATAACATACTTTTTATCATCGCAGACACAGCCTCCTTGATATTTTCGGGAGCCAAAACATCATGGGTCAACCACATGGTGCCAAATGAAGGATCCAGCAGAGCAGCTTTTAGGTATAGAGGGTCAGAGAAGGGTATGGTTGCTACATCATTGTGTTCATCTGCCATCCTCACATTGACAAATATCCCTCTGAATCCTCTTTTGAGTGATTCTTGCAGGCTACGGATCAAGCCACCAAGGTAGCGCACGCTCTCTTTATGATTTTCCAAGTGGTGATTCAGAGAAAGGATACAGGGTACAACAGCACTTATTGTCACATTTTTTTCTCCCTGTGAGAGGTCTGTGGCTTCTCCAAAAGGTTGAAGGACATCCACGAGTTCCTTAATCTGATTCCACTCTCTAGCTGTGAATACAGTCTCTCTGTGTCCCCCATCTTCAAGAATTCTAGTCAGTTTCAGCTGGTCACAGCTGACCACTGATTTCAATTGCCTCAGTGTGGAATTCCAGCGTGTGGTAACAGCGGCAGGGATTCCACGCTGTCCAAACTCCTCTTCGAATTTTTCCTTGAAAGAGGTGCTTGTATGTAACAAGGAGCTCAACCTGGAAGCTTTGGCGAGAGCTGCATTGACTAATTTAGTCTCTTTAAGTCCATCACCTATTACCAATTGAAGCGTGTGTGCAAAACATTGAAGTCTAGTCTGTGTTTTTGCACTTAAATAATTGTCAAGCATTTCCTGTTCTTCCATTGACAAGTCATTCCAAATGTCCGAACCATTAAGGTCATCGTCTTCTTCTCCCTGTCCTGGAAAACATGTAGTGAATGCTTTTTTCATGTTTGCGACGTTGTCACAGATGATGTGGTCTACCTTTTTTTTAATCTTGTACTCTTCACATACACGCTCACATTCCTCACAAATTCTTTCCCCTGTATGGGGACCGTTGAAGCGGTTGCACGCAAGCAACTGTGATTTCAACTGAAGACGGTCTTCCTCAATGTTGATCCAGTGCACTGTGACTCCAAGAAAGCCTCTCATCCTGCAGTCTGACCATATATCTACAGTCACTGACAGATGATCTACTGCTGCGAGTTCATTTTTCAGCTTCATTTGCCTATCTGCCACCAGATTGTCAAGCTTGCCAGTAATTGTTCTTCTACTTACTGGAGAGTACTTGTTGTCTACTATTGACAAAAAGCGACAAAAGCTTTGATGTTCAATGATGGACAGTGGCATGTTGCAGTTTATAATGAGGTCTGACAGGATTGAGTTTGTAATTGCCTTCTGCTGCTGGTGGTTGCAGTGGTATAGCTGCACAGTCCCCTGTGCGATGAATTGTGAGATTTGAGGCTGGCTAGCATCAAAAGTCCCTTTGGTATGGATGTACTCTTCATATCTATAGAGTAAAGAGAGATGGAAAATAAAGTTAGCTATGTGATTTATTGATTTTAACAACAATACACTCTGCTCCCACCCATACACGTTACTGTACCTACCTTTCTTTGTGGGTTTTGTAGTGACGGATGAAGTTGGATGTTGTGGTTGACGTGTCTCTTATTTTTGAGCTGCAGACCTTGCATATCGCCGTTTTCTTCTTTTCGCCAACATCTAAAACATAATCCTTAAATCCAAATTTAATTATTTTTGGAATCGATCCCTCCATTATAGCTGTCTTGTGCGTTGGCCTCTCAGGGGCGGATCCAGAGTTTACTGTGTCGGGAGGGGCACTGCCAGAAAATAAGGTGTTGCTTACTTACAGAACTATTTATTGGCACCAGTGACACCAATCCAATACAGTGACTAGTGCTAAAGAAAATGCACTGTTACTGTATAAATGACACTGGCAGGGGAGGGGTTAACACTAGGGGTGA
The DNA here is from genome assembly GCA_028564925.1 of Lithobates sylvaticus. NCBI lineage: Eukaryota > Metazoa > Chordata > Amphibia > Anura > Ranidae > Lithobates > Lithobates sylvaticus. The sequence goes on from CM053035.1 coordinate 83,773,769, forward strand.
TCAAGGGGTTAGGTATGCTCCTAGGGAGTGCTTTCTAACTGTGGCAGGGATGGATGTGTTAGAAGAAAAGAGAGATCTGCGTTTCAGCTTAGACACAAGATCTCTCTCTTCCTCTGTGACAGAACAGCCACACGTGACACCCAAAATGTACTGGCACAGGCAAGTTTTTACTGGCATTTCCAAAAGTTAAAAAAAAACTACAGTTTTAAGTGCAAATTTCAGTATTTAGGCAACAAACAAGTAACATGTTCAATTATTAATGAACTCACCATTCCGTTGCTAGGGGTTGCTATACATTACTGCCCACCATTTGGTTGTCTAGGGTTTGCTATACATTACCGTTCTTATAGTACACTCTCAGCACCAGCCTCTGCCAGCTACTCTCTCACCGAGCCCTGCCTGGCATGCAGATCACGCCTGCAGTCAGACGGGCAAATACTTCAGTCTCCTGTGCCAGTTTTCCCCCAGCTGTCTGTGACTCTCTGGAGGGGGGCACACCAGACCCTGCCACTGTCATTGTTCCCCCAGCTGCTTTGCCATTACTGATCAGCAGCAGCTGGGGAACAGACAAAGGGGTGGCACAGGCCGGCAAAAAAAGACTGGTGGGAATGGAGGGAATGGAAGCTCAATGGGCCGTTCTGAGAAGCTGCCATTTAAATAGGGCAAGGGTGGCCAGTTTACCGCTGCTGTTTTAAGAATGGGCCAGGGGTCCTCGTGATCAGTTTAAAACCAGCTATGGGGTGTGTGCAATTAATCAGTTTGACTTGGGAGGTGTGCAATGGATCCTTGTATAACCAAGTATGGGGGTGTACAATTGACCAATTTATAATCCGCTATGGGGGTGTGCAATTGATCAGTTTGACTTGGGAGGCGTGCAATGTATCCTTGTATAACCAAGTATGGGGGTGTGCAATTGACCAATTTATAATCCGCTATGGGGGTGTGCAATTGATCAGTTTGACCTGGGAGGTGTGCAATTGACCAGTTTATAACAAGCTGTGGGGGTGTGCAATGCCAGTTAATAACCAGTCGATCCATTGCACACCCCCCAAGTCAAACTGATTAATTGCACACACCCCATAGCTGGTTTTAAACTGATCAATTGCACATCTCCCAAGTCAAAATTAATATTTGCACAACCCTATATCTGGTTATAAATGAATGAATTGCACACCCCCATAGCTGATTATAAGCAAACTAATTGCATGCCCCCACAGCTTGTTATAAACTGGTTAATAATTGCGAACCTCCATATAAACTTAAACTGATCTATCGGACAGCTTCCAACTCATTAATTGCACAACCCCATAGCTGGTTATAAGCAAATTGCACACCTACAGCAACTGGTCATAAATATAGTACTAAACATTAGGACCTCACACAGGATCAATGTAAATCAATGAACTGACAATCATAGGAAATAGTCATATTGGAGACAATAGGGGCAATTATTCACAATGGCCCCTATTGTCTCCAATATGTGTATTTCTTATGATTGTCAGTTCATTAGTGCCAATGTTTTTTTTTTTTTTTATATTCAGAGTCAGACCCCTTAGACTTAGACAATAATGCTGTAAAAAATAAAAATAATTAATTTGCACACCACCGACCGTATACTGTCAGCGCCGGTGTACCTGGTCGGCGGCGTTCCATCGGCGTCCCGGCGGCCATTAAAGTATTGCAAAATCGCGCCTCTTCATCGTCTGTGATAGGCGGAACACTCAATTTATTTCCCAGCATTCAGTGTTCCCGAAACACTGTTCTGCCTATCACGGACATACGCTCATCCTCATAACACAGACGAGGATGAGAGGATGTCCGTGATAGGCGGAACATTGCCTGCTGTAAAATTGAGTGTTCTGCCTATCACAGACAAGGAGGCGCGGCTTTTACACTGCAATGGTTAGTGGGAGTTCAAGTCTAGTGCAAGTATGACTTGCCAAGTCATAGGGCCCAAGTCAAAGTCAAGTAACAAGTCATTAGTTTCAAGTCAAAGTCAAGTCGAGTCATTTGTTTAATTTTGTCAACCAAGTCGCAAGTCCTCAAATAGCCGACTCGAGTCAAGTCATGTGACTCGAGTCCCCCACCTCTGCCTGTTACTGTTATATGAATATTTATTCAATGTCTTTTCCCCTCCCCTAGAACAGCTACTGAGCTCCCGATGAAGCATTAATTTGCGAAACTAGTTGAGCAAAGCGTTCTACTGTACACCACACAGCATTGCAGGACTTGTTGTGATGTGTCGTCTCATCAGTCCACTCCAGGGTTAACGACATTGATAGAATTTTCATGCATGTATTATGCAAGATAATGGTTTTATTATGAATATTTTTTGTATTTCTATGTTTAATAAATTTGGATATGTTTTTACTATTGGTGCCTATAAAGTCCATTCCTTTTCCTATGTGCTCTTTGATATAAAACTATTTTGAGGACGTGGCACTTTCTTACATTTAGACCCTCACAGTACCATCCTGTGATGGAGTCTCGGTATACTCGTTGATTCCTTCCTTTGGAGATAGTCAGCTTGGTTCCAAAAATGTTATGCACTGGGATGAGCACTTCCCGCTGGATCTCTGGGATGTGAGCGTTCCGTGGTCCTGGTATGTCCATAGGTCACACAGCCCCCCTTGAGGCATCCCCATATTAACATCATATTGGCACTTCTGTCTGGATTTGATGCGTTACCGATCCCTGTTTTGCTATTCACACGGCAGAGAGTAAACCTTATCTTTATATTTATTTTTATATTTGTTTTATTGATTAGGTGATTATTAGTAAAGATGTGTTAATATACAGGTACAATATTATAGATTTGAAGTATTGTTATGATATCGCCACAATGAATATAATGAGGTTCTAGAATCTTTCCAAATTTATATGGATGAAGTTATAAATTTCTTTCTTGCACTCAGTTCGATCTGCTACCACTTATGGGTCCCTGTATGGACACCATGGGATGCACGGCGGGAGTATCACACTCCATCCAACATTGGGGTGGATGTCTCCCGATGTGTGTCCACCTAGGGGTTCACCATAGTCGCGACAATCCGTTGATTGTACGGCGCTGCCAACATTTAACATCATGTGCTCGCGGACGTCCAATGTTATGACGGTCTGCGAGCTGTCTGCATAGCATATGTGGCGGCGATGCTGTACATCCGGTATCAACATCATTTCCAGATCCGGTCATTAGTCCGCGATGCGTGCACCTCCCCCTGATGTCCGCTTGGTGCCAATAGCGGCGTGACGTCACACGCTGGATTTTGGCGCCATTGGGGAGGGATATAAAAACCTCACAGAGTCAGTGCTGTGTGGGAGCTCATTCATTACACGGATGGCACATTGAGGTAAACGTTATATCCTATTTAAACTAGATAAAGGACCTCTATTTGGGATAATCTATTTATGGAACATTAATGCCGCGTACACACGATCGGAATTCTCATCGGAAAAAACTCTGACAGTTTTTCCGACGGAATTCCGCTCAAGCTGTGTTGCCTACACATGATCACACCAAATTCCAACCGCCAAGAACACGGTGACGTCCGGCACCCGTTGGGCTCCTTCTGCTGATCTCGTGTTTATCGCGTGTTAGTAGAAGTTTCGTTATAGACGATTCGTGCTTTTCAGACTTGTGCTTCAGATCGTTCCTGCTCTACAGTTTGTGCTTGTCGGTGCGTATCTGCTTATCAGTGCGTGTAGTCAGTTCGCATTTGTTTGTCTTTGCGGCCTATATATTTATATATAGTACGCTTTGATTTTCAGTGCTTATTGTCCGCTCGTTGCTTGATTTGCATTTCGTTCTTTCAGGCCTTGCTGTTTATCAGTGCTTTCTTTAGTCCGTTGTGACCAGACGACCGTTTAGAAGCGATGTTGCTTGTACGTACTCGTCGTAGAGTTCGTGCTGTGCGGGGGGCTTGGTGTTGGGGTTCTTACTTTGACACAAGCCCAGTCCATGAACAGTGCGAGGAGGAGTTCATGGACCAAGAATTGGTTGCTCCAGCGTGACCAATTCTCGCACATGCCTCTGCTTCGTGAGATCCGTGAGAATAATCCTGATGATTTCAGGAATTATCTCAGGATGATGGACCCCATTTTTCACCGTCTGTTGGCTTTGCTGTCCCCTTATATTAGCAGGCAGGATACCTGCATGCGGCAAATCATCACTGCGGAACAGAGGTTAGTTGCCACGTTGAGGTACTTGGCGACAGGGAGAAGTCTTCAGGACCTCAAGTTCTCGACAGGCATCTCCCCCCAGGCTCTGGGGATCATTATTCCAGAGACCTGTTCTGCCATTATCCAGGTCCTGCAGAAGGACTATATGAGGGTAAGTTTTATTCTTTAACATCACATTCTATGTATTTACTGTTTGCTAATGTATTGTATTTCTTTCCTCATTCCCTAATTACCAGGATTCCAATATGCTGTAATATGCTGTAATATGCTGTGCCCCTTTGTCCTCATGCATGTTGGATTTTTGTATGTTCCTTTTTTGTCCTTCATGCATATTTGCCTTCACTAACCCCCCCCAGCATTCTACATATACTCCTATAGTCTAGTCACTTAACAATGTATTTTTCAGCTCCATTGTAATGCTTTACCCTAAACACCCCATAAAATGTGTACAAATGTTATAGTTGTCCATAAATGCAGAGTGCCTGAGGCTTTGTTTTGTGGTGCCCAAAATCTTTTGGGAACCCTCCCTCCCCCCAACTGCTCAGTCAGCTGATACCTATCCTCTGTCTGCTGACTTTGCCAAACCCAATACACACTATACCTACCTCTTTAGTGGTCATATTTATGGATGAATTTTTCAAAGCATGTAGTGCCAGGGCCTGCCTCAATACTTTCAAATGCTACTGTTTTAATTTTTCTTCTCCTGTTATTATTGTGATAGGTAATAACAGAATCAAAAAATGTGCTTCCATTTTTATTTTTTTTAGGCCACTTCTTCTTACCTGTCCAGTGGGCTGCCAATAGTGTAATTAAGGAGGGGCTGGCCAAACTATCACACATTACTTTGTTACTCCATTACGTAGTGGAGAGGGTGGTTACCTGTCCATCAGCAATGGGAAAAAGCTTAATGTTTACTGAGTGGAATATAGGGATTTAAATGTATAACTGATCAGCATGGGATGGATTAGGGATACAGAGTTTTAGTAAGGGAGGAAATACGCCCGAGGTGCATGGGGGTCCGGCAATGTCTATCCGCTCCCCCATTCCCATCCCTTGATATGGGATGAGGTCTGGGGGCCCGGACGGACAGGTTATAACCCCTACAGAATGCCCTGCCCAGCTGACCGCTCACGATATAAACGGGAGCGGAGTAGGTCAAAATATTTGGAGGGGAGGTTGGGAGGGGGTAGGGAGGGTCCCTAAGAAGAATCCTACCGGGATGGATTAGGAGTGGTTGTATGGATTTGTTGTGTATTGTTAAATTGTTTGTCAGTTAAGTGGATATGGATCATCTCAGATAAAATATAAGTACCCCACCCCATAGTAAAACTGTATGTGACTTGGGATGGCACCGTTGTAGATAGTGACATATAATGTTAGGGGTTTAAATAACCCCAGTAAGCGGCATCAAATATTACAGGAATTAAAAAGCTTATCCGCTAATGTAATATTTCTACAAGAGACCCACTTTAAATGGTCATCTAGGGTTGGATTGAACTCTAAAGCCCCATACACACGCTCGGATTATTCGAGGACCAGGTCCGTCGGATCATGTAGTCGTACTTTGTCCGATGTTGGTTTTGCGTACACACGGTCGGAGAAAGTTGTCGGAAAATCGACGGGACTACGTAGAGGCTAGTAGTAGCTTTGGTCTTGTAATGTGATCTGAGCATGCGTAGCACTTTGTCCGTCGGAATTCGCTACACACGATCGGATTTGGTGTGATCGGACTTTGTTGTCAAAAAATCTATCCAGCAGGAGATAGGACTTTGTCCGTCGGACAATCCGATGGAAACTGTCCGATGGTGCCTACACACGGTCGGAATTTCCGACAACATTGTCTGATAGGACAGAATCCATCGGAAAATCCGACCATGTGTATATGGGGCTTAAGAATTTCCCTATTTGGTTCCATGGATACTCTCCTGATAAGAGATCTAAGGGAATAGCAATAGGTTTTGATAAATACACACTATTTAATTTAAAAGGGATGGAATCTGACTCAGAAGGGAGGTATCTGTTCATTAAGGGGTTAAGGGGTTTATGTTTAATGTTTAATGTTGACTATACATTTGTGAACATATATTGCCCCAATATCCACCCGTGTACCTTCTTGAAGAAGGTCTTGAATAAGTTAGAAAACTTTAAAGAAGGGAAAGTTATTATGGCAGGGGATTTTAATTTCGTGCTCGATCCAGCCCTGGATACCCAGCCCTTTTCCTTGCGTTCAGAGGGTAAACACCTAAAGATAGTAAAACAAAACTACATCAGCAACAGCTTGTAGAGGCTTGGAGAATCATGCATCCCAGGGGAAGGGATTTTACATACTTCTCCCAGATACATTCCTCATATTCGAGAATCGATTATGTTTTCCTGGACCATAAGCTACTAGAGGGACTATCAAAGGCAGAAGTGAAATCAATCACCCTCTCGGATCATGCCCCGGTTATAGTTATCTTGGAATTAAAAAATATACCGGATAGGCATAGATCCTGGAGGCTGGATGAATCACTTTTGTACAATCAAGATATAATAGAGGACCTGGAAAGAGATTTGAACTTTTTCTTTAAAGAGAACAATGTTGAGAACATCGATCCAACTATATTATGGGAAACGCACAAAGTATTCATGAGAGGGAGATTAATAGCAGAAGGGGCCAAGAGGAAAAAAATCTGGATAGGCCAGAAACAATCGCTCCTACAAGAGATTCAAGATCTAGAACAGCTACATAAAAATTTGAATGAGGATAAGGTAAAGAGAGAACTGATAAGACGAGAGGCATTGAAGGAATTAATGGAGCAAGAAGCTAAACGAACATTTATGAGAATAGAAAAAAGGCAGTATGAATATGGAAATAGACCAGGGAAAATGCTGGCGGGGGTGATTAAACCTAGAAGGAATGTAAATTATATTGCAAAAATAAAAGATAAAAAGGGAGAAATTAAGTACTCCACTAAGGATATAAGCAAAGTTTTTTTTGAGTACTATCAATCACTGTATAATATAAACACTACTGAAGACTCTGAAGATAGACAAAATAGAAGCCAAAATATAAAACAGTACCTTGAGAAGATTCAGCTGCCAGAATTATCAGAAGAGGATTTAGATAATTTAGAAAAAGATATTTCGAGCGATGAAATAGAGCAAGCGTTCAGGAAAAGCGAGGGGGGCAAAAGTCCGGGTCCAGACGGATACACTGCCCTGTACTTTAAAAAGTTTATAGATATCCTGACCCCATTCTATCACTCTTACATGAACTCCATTGGGGAAGGCTTGAAAATTCGTCAAGAAGCCTTGGGGGCATATATATCACTCATAGGAAAAGAAGGCAAGGATCCAACTGTATGCTCAAGCTTCTGGCCAATTTCCTTGATAAATGAGGATGTTAAAATATACGCTCGGATATTGGCTGAGAGACTGAGACCCCTTATGCCTGACTGTATCGGGAAAGATCAAGCAGGGTTCGTCCCTGGGAGGGAGACAAGAGACAATGTATTGAGAACAATCCTGTTAATGCATGCTGCAAAGAAGGAAAAGAAATCTACCATCTTCCTATCAATAGACACCGAAAAGGCCTTTGATAGGTTAGATTGGGACTTTATGGTACAGACATTGCAAAAAATTGGCATAGGCCCAAGAATGCTGAGGTGGATCGAAGCTCTCTACTCGAACCCCACAGCTAAAATTCAGGTTAATGGAACCCTGTCTGATACTTTTCGGTTGAACAATGGTACACGACAAGGCTGCCCCCTTTCGCCACTACTCGTGATTTCCTTGGAACCCCTTCTGATCTCTATAAGAGCCAATAAGAAAATTGAAGGAATAGAAGTTGTGGGACAGGAGCATAAGATATCAGCATTTGCTGATGATATTATGTTATATGTAACAAACCCAGTACAGACGCTCCCAGATATTTTGATGGAATTAAATGGCTATGGGGCCATCTCAAATTTTAAGATCAATATGGAGAAAACCGAGATACTGGTTATTTCGGTGCCCCTAGAAGAAGCTAGGGATCTTAGAATCCTATTCCCATTTAGGTGGAGAAAAAGAGGACTGAAGTATCTGGGAGTGTCTCTATCAGCACTAACAACAGATTTATATCAAGATAACTATTTACCCTTATTAAATAAAATTAAACAGGATCTAAAAGGCTATCAGGTCCAGAGATTGTCATGGTTTGGCAGAATAAGTGTGATTAAAATGATGACCCTTCTGAAAGCTTTGTATATCTTCCAGTGTCTCCCAATAAGTATCCCCGCTACATACTTTAAAATTCTCAGACTAATAATACAAAAATGTATATGGAATAATAAAGGGAATCGTGTCTCATATAAAGTCCTGAGTAGACCAAAGGAGAGAGGGGGAGTGTCTCTCCCAGATTTTGAAAAATATTATGAGGCAGCGTCATTGCGGAGAATCCTGGACTGGGCCCATGGCTCTCCATATAAAAAATGGGTAACTCTTGAATTAGAACTGAGTAACTATGCCCTGAACCAGATTATCTGGATTCCAAATCAATATAGAGGCCTCCCTAGGGATATGCCCCCAATTACTGCAGAGACACTCAGAATATGGGATAAAATATCTAAAAATAGATTCATGGAATACAATAGTCCTTTGCTACCCCTTACAGGGAACAATTATACCCCTCCAGGCAAAGAAAAGGAAAAGGAGAAGGAAAAAAGAAAATTAAATAAAATATTGCCTGAAAAAAATTAGAGGGAGTAAAGAATTATATCAGGAAAACGGGGGACTACTACAATTTTTTTTTTGCTTTTTTTGAAATGGAGAAAAAACAAGTGAGAAAAGAGGGGAAAGGAGGGGAAAGGAGGAAGGAAAAAAAAAAAAGAGAGATATTGAGATTGATCCATGTGTTCTGTTGATTGTGGTTTTTCTTTGTGTGTTTATTTATTTGTTATGTGATTATTTATGTACAAGTCCTATATATGTGTGTGTGTATATACATATATAGGATTTAGTAAAAAATGTGAAATGTTTTTTTTTTTCTGTATATGTGGAAAAAATTATTAATAAAAACAATTAAAACACAAAATATACCTCCCCTAAAAATATTTACAAGGGGCCATCAGAGGGGGGAGGAATCTGATAAGTGGACCTTTTAGCCTTTAAATACTACAAGAAAGGTTATACTGATGTTTGCCAACAATGTTTCTGTATAATCTGCTTGTAATGTTTATTATCAAATGTACTAATTATATTTTTCTTGTTTGACTCCACAGTTTCCTTCCACGCCACAGGAATGGCAGACTGTGGCCTCCCAGTTTTCCCAGCGGTGGGATTTTCCTAACTGCTGAGGGGCAATCGATGGGAAGCACATCCACATCGTCCCACCACCCCATTCGTGGTCATACTATTTTAATTATAAGGGGTTCAATAGTATCGTGTTGATGGCGGTGGTGTCGGCGACCTATGAGTTTATATATGTGGACGTGGGGAGGAATGGCTGGATGGAGGAGTCTTTTGCCGGACCGAGTTCTACCGACGTCTCGAGAGTGGTGGCTTGGGATTGCCACCCCCGGAGGAGAATGTCGAAGGACTCCCATTTGGGTTCGTCACAGATGAGGTTTTTGGTTTGGGAAACCATCTGATGAGACCATTTTCCCAGAGGACCCTCACCCCGGAGAAGAGGGTATTTAATTACCGGCTGGCCAGAGCCAGAAGAGTCGCGCGGAGAATGCGTTTGGTATTCTGGCCAGCCGGTTCCGCCTATTTCAAATGGCCATTAATATGGCGGAATACAAACTTAACACCATTGGGGTAGCATGTTGCATCTTGCATAACTTTTTAAAAAGGACCAACCCCAATTATGTGGTTACACTTGGGCCTGACGCTGGACTTCAATCCCTGACGTCTCTGGAAGCGGCCCGTCCTGGCTTGCCCCCCCCACAAAGCGCCCGTGAAGTGCGCCAAAATTATTCCGAATATTTTTCGGGGAGGGGGGCCATTGCTTTGCCAGCACTTTTGGAATAAATTTTACTTTTATTTATCTTTAAAAATCTTGCTTTGAATTTCCTGCTTGTGTTTCTTTTTTGTGTCTCCTAGTGCACTTGTAGTGCCAAGTGGTTTGTACATTATTATCTAAACACCCATTGTCACTGTAAACACCAATTTCAACACAAAAAAATGGTATTGATCATTGAAAGAAGAAGCCACACATTGTTGAGTAAAAAATCCTTTTTTTACTCCATACACATTCACATTTTTTTTTTTTTTTTACAAAAATAACAAGTTTTGCATTTTCACCCCAAAAAATTTTGGTTCAGTTACATTAACAGCCATGTTTCCAAACACAACATACACAACTCTGGAGCATTAACAAAGTTCAACGTAGAAAAACTTTTTAAGCCAAAATGTCCAAAATGTGTGGATCTTGCCTTCATCAGATGGGGTGAAGTCACCCCTGTAAAAGCCTAATTTTGAAGATGCACACAAATTGTGAGGCAAACTGGGGATTTACATCCTGATCCCATACCTAATGTCAACATGTGCCATCTCCCATCATGGGGGATCAATGTATGTGTTTTGGGGGTGCAACCCCTTCCTCTCACTGACTTGAGTTTTGAGGAAGGGGTTGCAGGCACAAAACGCGTACATTGATATCCCCTGATGGCAGATAGCACATGTTGACATACTGTGTGCATCTTCAAAAGTAGGCTTTTTAAAATGTTGTACAATTTAAAACTAAAAAAACAAAATGGTGGCAATTTTGTGAAAATTATATTCTTCCAAGGACATCAATCATGTTTTTAAGTTTAACTTCAATATCCCTAGTTTTTTTGCGAATAATCTCTAAATCCTGACTACACCACATTATGTCCTGGGTTAGCCTTTGTGCAATCTCACTGGTGAAATGACCTGATTTTTTTTCCACAACCTGTACTTCACCTAAAAATAAAAAAAACACACCATGTATTATAAATAGGCAGGCATACATGTCTTATTACCTGAATCTGGGGTGTCAGACACTCACCTGTTGTGGTCTCAATCTCGACCACTTCTTCCTCCTCCACATCCTCATCTTGTGGTGACCTCTGTTCCCTTTCTTCAGGAGGTGGGCGGTCCCTGGGGACATGATATTTCCCGATTCTTTGTTCCCCTATGAGAATAAAACCAAAGGTATACTTAGCACACAGATATTTGAGCCAACAAATATGAATGATAAACATTGCTTGGAAGTGGGGGACAATTGTCTGTTTGGGCAGAATTCCAAGCTGAACACATGATTTATTCCCTTAATTCCTCAGGCTGGAATACTTACCTTTTTTGGATAAGTTTCCCACCTGGAGACACCCCAAAGTATCCACTGGAGTACCTCTGTTTGACACCCTAAAATGTTTGTTCTGGTGTCCCACACTAGTGCACCTGAGTCCAGATGCTGAGTGCCAGATGCCAGCTGCTGAGTGTCCTCTACATACATTACACTTAATAAAGTTTGCAATTCCTTCTAGGTTAAAACACATCTAGACAACAATGTCCTAAAAACTCTTTTGGATTAACGAAAAAATTTGAAGCAACAAATGTATTTAATCATTTATCTGTGAAAACATCGTATTTTGGATAATGAACGAGGTTTAGAACGAACGATTACTGTGCGTATGACCATGAAAGTAGCCATTTTGGCGTGTACAAGACCTTATTAAGGAAAAACACATGGCGCAGCATGCAATATTAATAATAATAGGAACACACGACATATACTTACTTTTTCAAAGAACTTTCTTGATCTTTCTGTACTGATTTGAGGTCCGACCAGCGTTTCCTCAGTTGATCCTTGGATCGTCGTACCCCAAAATTACTGTACAGACTCTTCACAACTTTGTTCATGATCTTGGCCTTTCTCATATTTGGGTTTGGGTACTGACCATAATTCCCGTCATAATCGTTACTTCTCAAGATGTCCACCATCTCCAACATCTCCACAAAGGCCATATTTGAGGCCTAAAATCTCCTCCTCGATCGTGACGTTTCAGGCTCCTCGTTACTGCTATTATGCACCTGCTGTGTCTCCGCCATGTTCCGCTCCCACGGCAACGAAAGAAGGGGCGGCGAATATTCTAGAAAGAACGCCAGGGGCGGGCGACGCGGGTGGAGATTCACGCATGCGCAGTGTATATAAAGCTTCAAACACGTGTGTGTCGTAACTACGTTCTATGTGCAGAGGAAGGAGGAACGGACACACGAACAACAACAAACGTTAGAACGAAGGTAAGATTTGAATTTTGGAGACATGTGCGGCCTATACTGAATCTAGATTGAGGCCAATATTGTGTTGAAAGATTATCCTGAGATGTTTATTTTTGTATTTTGTTTGGTCTTGCAGACATAATGCTGCCATTTAAGGACCCAGAATTCCTTGGGGAATTTATTGATAAATATCGGGAGATGAGAAATCTCTGGGAGGTGAAAAACCACAATAAACCAGCTAGGAGGGCAACGCTGGAGAAACTGCTTGAATTTGTAAAGACCCGGGTCCCCGATGCAGACATCAAGTTTGTTGAATCAAAAATTGGTAGCTTGAGAAGCACCTATAAGAAGGAGTACCAGAAAGTCCAGAAGTCCCTGAGGTCCGGAGCAGAAGCAGATAAGGTGTATGTACCCAGTCTGTGGTACTACTGCAGGATGCGGTTTATAGATGACCAGATTGAGGGCAGGGAATCCCTTTCCACTCTTCCGGCACCCCTTCCCTCCAGCCTTCCAACCAGCCTTCCATCCAGCCTTCCCTCAACCCAAGCTGAGGCATCTGTGGACCAACCTGGGCCTTCCATACAGGAAGAGATTGAGGAGCCCAGATGGAGCCAGGTATAGGTTTTTTATACATAATTTTTCTGTGAAAAAAATTGATTGTTGGTAAGTAGATGTTATTATTGCTAATGAATGAATGAAGTAACAAAAAGTGTTTAACATATTTATAGACAGAAGTGCCCAAAAAAGATTAGGACAGGAAGGAAAAATGCTGGGCTCACAATGATAGTCTTTTCTATTTCTTTAACATTAAATTTGCAACAGTCATGAGCTGAAAATTGTGTGTGTTTGATGAACAAAAAACTAAAACTATGTCCCTTTTTCATACACAGGATGACCTCAGCCAGGACAGTGGCACACAGGAGGAGGCAGGGGGAATTGTCAGCCAGGAGGTGGCAGGGCCCAGTAACACACAATCCCAGGTGCCTCCCCTCATCCTTCCCTACAAAAGACCCAGGAAGGGCACAAAAAAAAAAGGAGGCAGCACTGGCCCTCATCAAGGAGGCTAATGACGCCCTCAGATTCCCCCCTCAATTCTATAGAGGCCTATGGCATCTACATAGCCTCAAATTTACAACAAATGGAGGAGGGCCAACGGCGGAAATGTGAAAAACAAATTTTTAATACAATTCACAAGGGGTTGAGTGGGGAAATCTGTGAAGACGAACACCTGTGTTCTCTCCCCCATCCTCCTCCTCCTCCTCCTCCTGCCACAATGCCACCTTCAGAGCCACAGCCTCCATGGAAGGCTGCAGGGAAGGCTGCACGGAAGTCCAGGAAGTGATCCCCTGCCTTCAGTCTGGTCTCAAAGAACCCACAGCGTGTTGTAGTACCACAGCCTGAGTACATTTACCATCTGCTGCTGCTCCTGTTCTCTGGGATTCCTGGACCACATTGGACTTCTCAAGCTACCAATTTTTTTGATGTCGGCCTTGGGGGACAAAGGCTGTGCAAATTCAAGAAATTTTTCCTGCGTTGCCTTTATCTTTATTTTGTTATTATGATGTTAAATAAATTTAGTTTTTGGTTTCAGAAAATACTTGCCTATGTGTATTTCTACAAATAGCAAATCAATTTATTTTGGGTGAGTAGGCAGGTACATTTCAAAAATACAATGTCAAAATTAACAAGGGACACCAACAACAAACAGGTTTACAAATAATACATAATAATGGTGTTGTGGAAACGTAACATAAAAAATAAAAAGGAAAGCATGAGATAATAATACAATAATACAAATATTGTTATTAAAGAAAAAAAAGCACTTAAAAAAATTATATATTTTTTATGCAGATCTGGCTTAAATTCTAATATAAATATTATTCAGGAGAGACCTAGAAATAATAAAGAAATACGTTTGTGAAAACTCTGTGTGAATATGAGCAGCAAAATAACTTCATTCTTCTAGCATTATAAAGAAGAGAATGCGTGGCATTGAACAATTAAAAAAATTGCAGTGTGAAGAATCTGCTAGCTCCATTATGAACGCTAGTTTTACCAGACCGAGCGGTTCCATCTCGTACTGGATTCTGAGCATGCGTGATTTTTGGCGTGTCGGAATTGCCTACACACGATCGGAAAATCCGGTAGAAAAGGTTTTCCATAGGAAAAATTGAGAACAGGTTCTCAATCCAAAGTCCGTCGGAAATTCCGACAGAAAAAGACAGTTGGGCATACACACAGTCGGAAAATTCGATGAAAAGCTCCCATCGTACTGTTTTCATCGGAAATTCCGACCGTGTGTACGCCGCATTCGAATTTTCTTTTCCCTCTTTTTTTTTTCTCTACGATTAGAGCAATTATGCTTGGCGGTACTATACACTAATTTCATAGTGATTCTGCGTCTTTTTGCCATATACACCTGGGCTGTGTCTTGTGATTAATGGATGTGGCGATTAGATATTTCACATATCAACAGAGGTAAGAATAGCTCCTATATCAACACTATAAATAATCATGCTGTATACCACTAATAGCTGGATGATATACACACCATATACCCTGTTACTATATGAAAATTCTTTCCTCATTTGTGTTTATTTATTTTTGTTAATCAACAGATATACAATATATTGGCTATCGTGTGTATGAGCTCCCAACTAGTGTACTGATTACCCAATAGAAGAATATAGATGTGGTGAGTTTTGGATCGCTTTTTAGCATTTGCTATAGATCCACCCTCCCCCTTCTTTCTCTTCTTTTAATTTTGGAGAAGTCTGATAAATTGAAATAATGTTATATATATATTACAGGTATTGATCTACATTAAGGGCCTGATAACGTCTAAAATTAATGAATAATTTCTTATCCCTCCCTATGGGTGATCCAATTTGGTGGAGACCATCTTCTGAGTGCTTGTTCATATAAGGGAATACCCCATGAGGGCTCCCTAATGATGTTTGCTCTTGGACTCTTATGAGAGGTAGGGTTCGATGCAAGATTGTCAGTGTTCTTTCTTCAGTGAATTAGTGGGGAGATAGGGGTATCTTAAATAAGGTTGAGCATAAATTCTCAGGGGGTCGGGCTTTTTTTTTTCTTGGAATAATGGGTGGCTGGTTTTATCTAATAATTTTATATAAAACTTCCTTGAATCACTGTGGTCATGTCTGATGCACCTACATATGTAATAATTGACAGATAAAAAAATTTGTATTGTCTCTCTGATATATGATATATTAACTTATATATTTTCTTCTTCATACACCCAAGGTTCAATACACTACTAAAGTTTCTTCCGTTTTAAATTTAAATGATCGTGCCAACTTTCCTGATGAAGCCACTTGTAGAAGCTTGTTGGATGCACGATCATATATATATGTGAACACAATATCATCTTTGTCTGTAATAGGAATCAGGTGTATGTACCTAGGACTTTGGATGTATTTGTATTCACTTATTTTTATCTATTTTTCAATAAAATTATTTGTAAAAAAGTTTTTCTATATTAATAATTGATTTGACTGTCTTTAATACGTACCTTTAAAATCCCATATCTCCGTTCTTGTTACTCTTCATTTCTAAGGCTGCCCTGCACCTGGATGGGTAAGTGAAACCCCCTTATTTACTAATTGTGGGGTGCCCCATGTGTGTACCATTCTGTCAATTTAGCTAAGTCTGGACACTTGTGTAGTGGTGACCGCAGGGGGAGTTTTTTGGCTGACTATTGGAAAGAGTAAGCTTTCTTGTGTCTTTTGCTGTCTTGTCTTTTGTGGATTGTCTGTGTACGAAAATTCGTTGGCGTGCAAAAATCTGTTGCGTGCGTGAACACAGGACCATGACCGCATCACGTGCAGGTGCACAACCATCTTATTTAAGCTGAGAGTGGCTTCCAGGGGACAGCTGTGGGACTCTTTCACTTTCAGCAGTTCATTCCTTCTTACCAGTGTCACGTGAGTCACCAGGTGTTTGTTAGCAAGCTAAAGAGCTTAGCAGGATTGTTGCATAGAGGCTTGGTGAGCCTATTAAAGGGTCTCCCTTCTGGGGTACAATACTAAACCCAGGTACTCCCTTTTTGTGGCTTTGCAATGTCATCAAAAAAGAGGAGCGGGCTAACACTACAAGAAAGGGCACATCTATGTCATCAGTAGCACCTAAGAAACCTTAAGAAACCTAGTTGAAACCTTATTGTTATATCCCCTGAGAGACCAGAGGCTTTTTCGGGCACAGTCAACACTGTTGCTTCAGCCTTCATCACCAGGGATGAACTGTCCTCAGCCCTAGCCGGGTTAGAGCACAGGATTGTTGGCATGATTGCCTCCATCCCGCAGGATGGCAAGAATGCATGTGCCTCCTAATTTGGAGCAGGAATGGGTTGAGGATGGGGAAGAGATAAATGCCAAGGATACTGTGGAGGGCCTGGCAGATGAGTCTGCTTTTGAGGAATCCGGGCCAGAAGATGTCCAGTTGGTATTAGCCTCTGAGTCACAGAGGCTTTTTATCCAGACTCTTACTGAGGTGGTACGTTCTGCCTTTAAGTAACCTCCTGCAGAGGTTTCTGAGCTTCCCTTGTCCTCTTTGGGGTCCCTGAAGCCTCCTCAGGCTGCACAGCCTTCCCCCTTGCAACTGTTGTTGGAACAGGCAGCGTATGCCGATTGGGAACATCCTGACAGGATTTTAGTTCCTACTAAGAGTGTATATCCCATGGAGGAAAAGTTTGTTAAGAAATAGAGCATGCCAGCCGTAGATGCGCCAGTCTCTTCCTTGAACAAGAACTTAACTTGTCCAGTGGATAATGCACAGGGCTTGAAAGACCCTGTTGACAAGAAACTGGAGTCATTATTAAAGGCTTCCTTTTCTTTGTCCAGTTCAGCTATTCAGCCAGCTGTCACAGCAATTGGAGTCTGCCAGTCCTTAAAGGATCAGGTCAGACAGCCTGATTGGCCTAACAAGGAGGATGATCTTGCTAAAAATAGGGCAGATACTCCTTGAGCACTGTGTTTTGCTATAGATGCCTTAAAGGATTCTATACAGCAAGTCTCTCATCTGGCTCTCCTGTCTGTAAACATGTTCAGACTTGTGTGGCTTAAGAACCGGTCAGCCGAGCTTCCCTGTAAGAATTTATTAGCAGGGTTCCCCTTCTATGGAGTACATTTGTTTGGTGATGATCTGGACAAATGCATCCAAAAGAATTCCGGAGGAAAGAGTTCTTTACTTCCTGTAAGGAGAACCAGGCGTCCCTCATTTAAAACCTCTGGGACTTCCTCAGGTATTTCAGCACCAAGGCAGTTCTGCAGCCAACAGGGCACTAGAGCCAGGACCAGAAAAAACCCTGGGTCCAGAACTCTTCTAAACCCAGCAACAAGCCCTCCTTTTGAGGGGACACCCCCACTCTATTGGTGGGGGGAAGGCTGCTCCAATTTGCGGACATTTGGAGAACAGTGGTGCGGGACGAGTGGGTCACCTCAACAGTATATCGCGGTTACAAGCTGGAATTACAGAGGTTTCCTCCTCAGAGGTTTTCAAGATCCAACGTTCCTGCGGATCCTCCAGAAAGAAAGTTATTGTTTTAAGCACTATAGCAGTTAGTGCATCAGGGAGTGATCATACAGGTTCCGGTGTCTGAAAAAGGCACAGGGTTTTATTGGAACCTGTTCATGGTTCTAAAACCAAATGAGGACATAAGGCCTAAGATCCCTGAACCAACATTTATTAATACAATCCTTCAGGATGGAGTCAGTACGCTCGGTAGTAGCCTCACTCCAAATGGGAGACTTCTTAGCCTCCATCAATATCAAGGACGTGTATTTACACGTACCTATCTTTCAGCCTCATCAGAGGTTCCTGCGATTTGCAGTAGAGGAATGTCATTTCCAGTTTGTGGTACTGCCCTTCAGGCTTGCCACTGAGCCTCGGGTGTTTACAAAGATCCTACCACCTGTGCTGGGTCTTTTAAGGGCCCAGGGGATCTTGGTGCTCAAATACTTGGGTGACCTCCTGCTCAGAAATCACTCACTACAGGCCCTGGAACACAGTGTAGCCTGCGTTCGGCTCTGTACGAGTCTTCTGGGAAGGATGGTGTCCTCCTTCGTGGCAGTTCCCTATGCTAAATTCCATCCCAGGCCTATACAACAAGACATCTTGTCAGCTTGGAACAGGAGAGCACAAGCCCTGGATTACCCCATGTTCTTATCTCCCCGGGCACGCTTAAGCCTAAGCTGGTGGTTGCAGGATCGGAACCTGCAAAAGTGAAGATCCTTCCACCCGGTGTGTTGGAGAGTACTGTCCACAGAGGGGCTCACAGCTCAGAGGTGATAATCAAGGGCAGAGCAGAGCCTGCCCATCAACATTCTGGAGTTATGGGTGGTATGTATGGCCCTATGGTCCTGGAGGGTGGAGCGTCAGGACTGCCCCATCAGGGTTCAGTCCGACAATGCCACTGCAGTGGTCTATATGTGGTACCAGGAGCCGTTCAACTCAGGAGGAGCTGAACCACATATTAACCTGGGCAGAGGGACATGTGCCGGTTCTATCAATGGTTCATATCCCAGGAGTAGAGAACTGGAATGCCAATTCTCAGCCGCCAGGAGATCTGCCCAGGGGAATGATCTCTACACCCGAACGTGTTTATGGAAATCTGCCAGCGTTGGGGATGGCCAGGGGTCAATCTATTGGCATCCAGGTTCAACAAAAAGCTACAGCAGTTTGTGTCCCAAACAAGGGATCCCCTGGCAATCAGAGCAGATGCTCTAATAGTTCCATGGAACCAGTTCTCCCTGGTTTATGCTTTCCACTGATCCCTCTCCTTCCACATTTGTTGTGCAGGATTCGGAGGGGGGGGGGGGGTTCCAGCCATCCTGGTGGCACCAGCCTGGCCCAGAAGGCACTGATTTCCAGAGGTCGTGAGATTGGTAATAGATGGGCTGTTGACGCTTCCGTGCCGCCCCGATCTACTGTCTCAAGGTCCTATATTCCACCCCAATTTACAGTCTCTAAATCTCTAAAGGATCGTGGCATCTTGGGACCGGTGGTGTCTACCCTAGTGAATGCCAGAAAAACGGTCACTAGGAAGATCTATTATAAGGTCTGGAAGACTTCTATTGCTTGGTGTGAAGCCAGAAAATGGCATCCTTGGAAATATGTGATCGGGAGAATTCTATCTATTCTACAGTCGGCTGTGGAAATCAGATTGTCTTTGAGTACAATAAGGGGTCAGATTTTGGCCTTGTCAATATTCTTCCAAAGGCCCTTAGCCTCCCATTCACTAATCCGAACCTTTAAGCAGGGGGTAACTCGTTTGCTTCCCCCCCATTAGGTCACCTATGTGTTACAGAAACAACCATTTGAGCCTATCAAGGAAATTCCATTAGTCTTGTTGTCATGCAAGCTTGCCTTCCTGATAGCCACCACCTCGGCTAGAAGGGTATCGGAGTTGGCGGCCCTTTCATGAAGGGAGCCATACTTGATCCTTCACCATGGCAGGGTCCTTTTTTGTTTTACCAGAAGGACCCAAGAAGGGGCAGGCAGCTTCCAAAGCTTCCATTGCCAATTGGGTCCGCCAGTTGGTCATTCAGGCCTATGGCCTGAAATGTAGGGCTCCTCCCTTTAGGATGAGAGCTCATTCTTCTAGGGGTGTAGGAACTTCCTGGGCTTTTTTCTATCAGGTATCTGTGGCTCAGATTTGTAAAGCTGCTACCTGGTCTTCAGTGCATACGTTCACAAAATTTTATCAAGTGGATGTTTGAGCAGCCGAGGATTCGGCTTTCGGCCACAGTGTACTGTGGGCTGCCATATAGGTCTGATGGCTATTGATTTGGCAGGATGTCTCTCTCCCCTCAAGGCTATTGCTCTGGAATGTCCTAGTAGGTAATGAATATTAGCCTAACTCTGTGTCCCATGATGTATGATAAAGAAAATAGGATTTACCTGTAAAATCCTTTTCTTTGAGTACATAACGGGACACAGAGGTCTGAAGTACTTCCTGTATGGGATCACTTCCTGTCTAAAGACCTTTGGTCTGCCAGTGTCCATTCACGTGGAGATGAAGTATAACCCAGTAGGTAATGAATATTAGCCTAACACTGTGTACCGTGATGTACTCAAAGAAAAGGATTTTACAGGCAATTATGCCAAAAATCCTATTTTCGTGAAGAATGAAATATATCTAGTTGATCCTGCTTTCAGCTGTACATCTCATCTTCTCTGTGTTCCCACTGCAACCTGAGATTGTGTAGACCAGCTGGTGTCCTCTACTGAGCATGCTCATATTTAAGTTCCCTTCTAAACTCTTTATTTCCTTTTTCTTATCTGTGCAGTCCATGTGACTATAGAGTCACACATGTGGGCCTATACACATTGGAAAATGACACACCCTCCCTCCCTCCTTCTCTATGCCCTCCTAGTTCTAAATACTGTGGGGTTGAGAGAAAGTATGCTGATTGATTACATTCACTAAGAGACTCACAAAAACACTTAGTTGTAATATAAATCAGTATCATATAAAATGTAATTGCTAATACCTGTAAAAAAGAGAACCTTGCATGAAGATGCTGTCTGAACAAAAGCTAGTGTCAGTCATCTCTGACTCCATCTACACCATATTAATGCATAAAAAATACACATCTAAAGTTCAATATAAATTCATAGATCAATAACGTGACTGGCACAGCACCAAACAAGGATGACCACACAGAGACTTACTGTCACGGGAGCGGCTCCTCGTATTCCTCTGGCTCGAGAACCCTTGATAGAGCAGACAGGGGCTCGGGAGTGCAAAGGGGTACAAGTGCCTGACAGGTTACAGGTGAAGGGCTAATCTGGATTTCTAGAGTGCTGCGAGGAGACCAGTTGTGGACTGGAGCAGGGACCCTGGAGGTGTACTGTAGTCCGGGAGAAGTAGGCAGGTGGCCAAAGACTGCAGACAACAGGAAGGTATGGCAGCTCAGAAGGATCAGCAAGGAGAACCAGACTGACAGCTGGAGGCAGCAGCAATTGGAGGTGTCCTGTAGTCCGAAACACAAGCAGGTTTCAGGCAGGCTAGGTCATACACTGGCGGGCAGGTGCGGTACAGAAGCAGCAGGCAAAGCATAGTCGTGTAGCATGCCGGGTTGGTAACAGGCGGGCAGAGAAGGAGCAAGGAGCAGGCAGAAGAGATGTCAAGACAAGCCGGGGTCGGAGACTGGCAGCAAACAGGGAAGGTCAAAGACAAGCCGGGTACAGGAATCAGATTCAAACAGTATAACAGGCAGCTAGGGGTCTCAGGAAGGCTTTAGCAAGGTGGCATGGTGGCAGTCTCCTTTAAATAGTGCTCTTGGCACCAAACACTGTCACATGGCGCTCTCGCGCACGCCCACGCACACCCGGCTCTTTCAATGGGGACACTGTGCACAGATCTTCTGCTGACAGCCAGGTTGTTAGAACGCCTTCCTTGACATTGCCCCCCTCCAAGGGGCAGCCTCGGGGATGCCCAATTGAACCATCTTACTTGGGTGTGCCTTCTTAAATGCCAGGATCAGTTTCTTCGCGTGGATATTGGATCCCGGCTCCCAAGAATCCTCTTCCTGACCATACCCTTTCCACTTCACCAGGTACTGGACTTGATTACGTCTCTTCCTGCAATTCGGGATTGACTCAAGTTCGAACTCAATCTCCCCATCAATGAGTACTGGTCCTGGAGGACCGGTGTTTCGGTCAACAAAAGGATCAGGAACCGTGGGTTTAAGTAGAGCTACGTGAAAAACTGGGTGAAACCGGAATGATTCTGGTAGCTTCAATTCATAAGTCACACTGTTGATCTTCTTTTTCACAGGGAAGGGACCCACAAACTTAGGGCCCAATTTCTTGGAGGGACACGCTAGTTTTAGGTTCAGGGTTTACAGCCAAACTTTATCTCCAGGCTCTAAATTATCTCCAGGCTCTTTTCCTGTCAAAGATCTCCTTATATTATTCCTGGGTTCTTGTCATTGTCTGCTGAAGTAACTTGTTGTTAGTACTGAAGAAATTCAGAGTCTCTTGAGCGGCAGGTACTGAGCATTCCGGGATGTTGTTTGACAAAAACAAGGGGTGAAACCCATAATTTGCAAAGAAAGAAGTTTGCTTGGTAGCAGAGTGGACGGAGATGTTGTATACAAATTCGGCAAGAGGTAGGAGAGGTACCCAGTCATCCTGAGAGAAAGATGAAAAACAACGCAAGTATTGCTCCAGAGTTTGGTTTGTCCTCTCTGTCTGGCCATTGGTTTGAGGGTGGTAGGCGGAAGAGAAGGAAAGGTTAATCTTCAAAGAACCACATAACGCCCTCTAGAACTACGAGGTGAACTTTACCCCCGGTCTGAAATTATATTTGCAGGGATGCCATGGAGCCTCACAATCTCCTTGAAGACTTTTGCAGTTTCGGCAGCAGAGGGGTTACCCCTCATTGGTAGAAAGTGGGTCATCTTGGAGAGCCTTTCCATAACTACGAAGATGGTAGAGTGGTTTTCTGAAGGTGGCAGCTTGACAATAAAATCCATGGAGATCCATGGTCTTTCTGGGACGGGTAGTGGTCTCAACAGACCCCAAGCTTTAGACTTGCTGCCCTTGTTCTGAATACAGACGGTGAAAGATTCCACGTAGTTCCTGCAGTCCTTCATTAACTGTGGCCACCAAAACATGCGTTGGAGAAGCTCAGATGTCTTGTGCACACCGAAGTGACCAGCTAACTAGTGATCGTGGCAGGAGTTAAGAACAGCAACTCGCACTTCCTAAGGTACAAAAATCTTATCCTTGTACCACAACAGATCGTCCCTTGTTTGTATGTTGATACCAGGCGGAGGAGAGATTCTTATGGAAGCTTGCTTGATCTGGGCCAGCAAATCCTCTTGAAGCAAAAGGAAGTTTCCTGAGGACAGGATGGTGTCTGGAGGTGAAGAGGTTTTCGGATTCACTGAACATCCTAGAAAGAGCATCTGGCTTGGTGTTCTTCGACCCGGGCCTGTAGGTAATATGGAAAGAGAATCGAGTGAAGAAGAGTGCCCACCTGGCCTGACGTGGTCTCAACCTCTTTGCAGCTTTCAAATACTCAAGATTCTTGTGATCCGTGTAAACAAGAATTGGATGTGCTGCTCCCTCCAAAAGGTATCGCCACTCTTCGAGTGCAGCCTTAATTGCCAGTAGTTCTTGGTCACCCACGTCGTAGTTCCTCTCTGCCTCGGATAATTTGCGGGAAAAGAGTGCAACTGGGTGCAAAAGAACCTTAGGTCCCTGTCTCTGGGAGAGTACCGCCCCAACTGCAATCTCTGAAGTGTCAACCTCTAGTATGTACGGTAATACTGGGTCAGGATGCTTTAAGATTGATGCAGAAGTAAACTGATCCTTCAAAGTTACAATGGCTGCCTGAGCTTCGGGAGACCAGTAGAACAGAGAGTCCTGTTTAGTTAGTTTTGTGATGGGGGAGATGATAGTAGAAAATCCCTTAATAAACGCTCAATAAAAATTTGTGAGGCCCGCAAAGCGCTGAATGCCCTTTTTGTCAGTAGGGGCTGGCCAGTCCAGGATGGCAGAGACCTTCTGAGGGTCCATTTTGATACCCTCCACAGAAATAATCAGTCCCAGAAACTGAATACTCTGCTGTTCAAACACACACTTCTCGGGTTTTGCATACAAGCCATGGCATCGAACTCTTGTTATTACTTTTTTAACATGTTCACGGTGCTTGATCAGAGAAGGAGAAAAGATCAGGATATCATCCAAATATACTATAACAAATAGGTCAATGTAGTCTCTGAAAATATCGTTCACAAAATGCTGGAACGTAGCAGGGGCGCTGCAAAGCCCAAAGGGCATAGCTAAATATTCAAAATGCCCAAACCAGGTGCGAAAGGCAGTCTTCCATTCATCACCACTCCGGATGCGGACTAGATTGTAAGCCCCATGAAGATCCAGCTTGGTAAATATTGCTGCAGTCCCTAGTCTTTGGAATAATTTGGGTACCAGGGGAAAGGGGTACTGATTTTTGATCGTGACTTTATTAAGCTCCCGATAATCTACGCAGGGGCATAGTGAGTGGTCTTTTTTCTCTACAAAGAAAATTCCTGCTCCTGCTGGAGAGGTAGAGGGCCAGATGAACCCCTTCTCCAGGTTGTCGCCTATATAAATTTTCAGGGTACCTAACTCCAGTTCCGTAAAGGGGAAGATTCTCCCAATGGGGATTTCTGCACCGGGGAGAATTTCAATCGGGCAGTCGTATGGCCTGTGAGGAGGAAGAGTGGCTGCACCCTTCTTGCTGAAGACATCTAGGAAACTGTGTAAGACTTTAGGGACAGCTTGACAGGTCTCATCATCTGCTTCCATGCATAGCAGAGGAGATGGGACCTCAACAGTCTCTAGCAGGCAGTATTGACTACAATAAGAGAGGGGAAGCTGATTTTTCCAGAAGTCCAATCAATCTGTGGGTTATGAGCCCTCAACCAGGGCATGCCTAGGATGACGGGAAATAGAGCAGATTCAATGATATCTAGGCACAGCAGTTCCTGGTGGTTACCAGCAATAGTGGTTAGTAGTGGTACAGTCTCTTGTATGACTGGCCCAGTCTTAAGAGCTGAACCATCGGCCAAGTGTACAGAGAGTCCTTTTGCCCTGGGGCGCAGAGGGACATGATACATGGTGGCAAAGGTTAAATCCATAAAACCGCTGCAGGCTCCAGAGTCAATGATAGCGGTGACCCCTGTATTCCCTCCTGGGAGCTGGGTGAGAAGCGTTACTAGGCAGAGAAGGTGTAAGAGCAGAGGAAGTGGTGAAGCACTTACGGAGCTTAGCGGGACAGGTCCTCACATAATGTCCTGGTTCTCCACAGTAAAGGCAAAGGTTATTGGCTCACCTTCATTGCCGTTCTTCAGGTGTCAGCGAAGGACGTAGTAGGCCTAACTGCATAGGCTCCGGGACATCAGGAGTAGAGGCCACTGGAGCTGGGGGAGAAGACTGAGGAAAACTGGGTAATCGAGGAAGCATCAAGACTGGTCGGGAAGAACCGGCAGAACTTTCAGATCTTCGTTCCCTTAGCCGCCTATCAATCTTAATGGACAGGTTAATGAGAGCATTTAAAGTCTCTGGCATGCCCACTCGGGCTAGTTCGTCCTTTAATGACCCGGAAAGTTGCGGGTCTTTGAAAAGCTGAGACATGGCTTGGAAGAAGGAGCTCAAGTTGTCAAGAGAGGCATCCTTCTGCTCCAGAAGACGATGGGCCCATAACTGAGGTTCCCCCAACAGCAGGGAGATGACGAAGCCCACTTTAGTGGATTCAAGAGAAAAAGTCCTTGGCTGCAGGGCGAAGAAAAGTTTGCAAGCATTACGGAATGCTCAGAATTTACTACGGTCCCCAGAGAACCTTTCAGGTGTGGGAACCTTGGGCTCAGGCGGCAACATCACCACTGAAGGAGCAGCAGGAGTTCCAGATGAAGGTGGTGTAGCTGTGGAGAGAACCTGAACACGTTCCTCTAGCCGGTTATAGACTTCTTGAAGGTTCTTTACAGCCTGGGTAAGTCCAGCAAGGTGGCGGCACAGTTTGTCCATTGGAGAAGCTCCCTGCGTGGGCTTGGACATGGCTGTCCGGTACTGCCACGTACCTGGTGGCTGAGCCCACTTATGCAGGGAGCGGCTCCTCGTATTCCTCTGGCTCGAGAACCCCTGATAGAGCAGACAGGGGCTCGGGAGTGCAAAGGGGCACCAGTGCCTGACAGGTTACAGGTGAAGGGCTGATCCGGATTTCGGGAGTGCTGCGAGGAGACCAGTTGTGGACTGGAGCAGGGACCCTGGAGGTGTACTGTAGTCCGGGAGAAGTAGGCAGGTGGCCAAAGACTGCAGACAACAGGATGGTATGGCAGCTCAGAAGGATCAGCAAGGAGGACCAGACTGACAGCTGGAGGCAGCAGCAATAGGAGGTGTCCTGTAGTCCGGAACACAAGCAGGTTTCAGGCAGACCGGGTCATACACTGGCGGGCAAGTGCGATACAGAAGCAGCAGGCAAAGCGTAGTCGTGTAGCAGGCCGGTCAAGTAACAGGTGGGCAGTGAAGGACTGAGGAGCAGGAAGAAGAGACGTCAAGACAAGCTGGGGTCGGAGACTGGCAGCAAACAGGGAAGGTCAAAGACAAGCTGGGTACAGGAATCCGGTTCAAACAGGATAACAGGCAGCTAGGGGTCTCAAGAACGCTGTAGACAGCAAGATATTGTGGTGGCAGTCTCCTTTAAATAATGCTCTTGTCTCTTTCAATGGGGACACTGCGCACGGATCTTCTGCTGACAGCCAGGTTGTTAGAACGCCTTCCTTGACACTTACGCTGTAGAGAGCAGTGCAGCAGAGTAATAGAAGGCTCTCCCAAGTATCTTTCTCTGCAGATGCTAAAGAACATGGAAAGCTCATGTGACCGCACAGTAGTGTTGCAGGACTAAGGATAAAAAAAAATACAGTAGCATAATATATTTGTTTTATCGGTATGTGAATTAATTATGGACATTGACACTTCTCTGTTTAGAATCACATTAAGTAACCGTGTTTCTGGTTACACAAGGGAACAAAAAACCCTGCTGTTTAATACCAAGAAAGTCAAGGCTAAAGAAAGTCTTTGTACCATTTGTGACAAGTTGGTGGATGTTTAACTCAATGGTAGTGAATAACAGTGAGTCCAGCCCACTTTAGCAACTCTCTTCAGAGTATTTTCTGCCCACTTTTACTTAAACCAGGGGTTCCCAACCAGTGGCCCGGGGGCCACATGTGGCCCGCAGAGCCCTCTGATGTGGCCCGCGACCTCCTTCTCTGGGATGGCGGATTGGCAAATCCAGATCATGGGTTGCGGACCCGTCATCCCAGAGCATCTGTGTTGTTAAGGAAGCCGGCAGTAGAGAAAGCAAGCGGCTGTGGAGCAGAGCTGTGTAAGCTGATGCTTCCTGTATAGCGCTGGCTCCTGTCACAGGCGGAGTGATACCAAATGCATTCTGCCTGGGACAGAAACAGCAGACGATACCTGAATGGAAGATTGTTATTAAAGGTCAGTTTATTACTGAAATTGCAGAGTATGCATGGGCATATCTGTGCAGTGGTTACTGGGTTGCTTTCAAACTGATCCGCAGATCAGGTTACCTGCACTGAGGCATAGACTTCTCTTATTACCTACGGGTTTGGTGCGCTTTCAGAAAATGCACCACACCTGCAGGATATAATAGAAGCCTATGGCAAAGTGTAGCTAATCCACAGGGAAGACACAGGTGCACTGTGCTGCATTAGTGTGAAAACAGTCTTAGGCCCCTTTCACACAATCGATCAGATCCAATCAGACCCTCCATTCACCTCTATTAAAAAGCAGATATAAACAGATTTGTGTCCATTTACACCCGCCTACCTCCAATCTGATCTGCTAAAAAAAACAGAAGAGGATCAATCCCTTCTGTCTGGGTGGATCGGATCGGAGGACCCATACGGTTGAGTGTGCTGTGTCCGTGTCCGCTCTGGATATGCAAAGCGGACAAAGACCTGTCATCCAACTGCTCTGCTCATTGTGGCCCACGACTGGTTACCAAGTCGCTTAAGTGGCCCTCACTCTTCAAAAGGTTGGGCACCACTGACTTAAACCCTTCCTGCCACCACCTCCCAGCCCTTTAAGAGCTTTTAAATGCAGAGAGGCGGAGACGGGCATTCAGGTCATGTGACCGGTGTGATTGGCTGTCACAGCAGTCACATGATCAGAAAGCTCCCGAATGTAACTATGTAATGCCAGAAGCTGTGCTGGCAGCACGCAGGGCGTGCGCTCTCAGCACAGAAATGTTTACCTTTAGGCCTCTCTGCATTAAAGTCCACCGACCCTATTGCTGCTAGGTGAAAAGTGCTAACCACTACATCACTGTGCTGCCCTTTTAGGCTCAGGCCTTTGTCCTGGTGCAGCCGTGCACCTCTCTGCTCCCTTGCAGGCACACACTCTGACTCTCAAGATGGTGGCACGCTGAACTCTAATCCTGACTCTCCTAAAATGCCAGCACCTGTGCCATTAGTGTGCCTGTTTTCTGCAAAACCTGGCCTAGACTGCTATTTTACACAATGGCATGGCCTCGCCCTGCCACACATTGCAACTAGCTATAATAGCTATATAATAGCTATAATCATGGGCGATCCTATGCGGGTGCCACAAGCAAAGGCAGAGGGGGAGCGGCGCCAAAGCCCTTTTGCCGTGGACCCCCCCGCAGGCAAATGAGGAGAACTGTGCTGCCCCCCCCTCAAGCCACCGCTGTACAGGAGAGGGCTCTGTTTCCTGCCCATTCCTTATCCCTCCTTCGATCAGCAGCAGGGAGAGCGGCTGTGTCTCTGTGTAGAGAGAGCAGCTGTGGGATCTTCTTTCCCCCCCTTCTCATGCTGCTGTACTCGGGAGTGGTGCCCTCTCCTTCCTATTGGGCAGAAAAAAAAAAAAAGGAGCACAAAGGAGGATCATGGGATATGTAGTCCTGAGGACTGGCCCATTGCAATCCTAAGAGGGGAACTGCAGCCCCCAGCATGCCCAACTGAAGAGGAGGGAGAGAGCCAGGCTATGGAGGGCAAGTGACATGTTGTATCTGGTAGGTGATGATGGTGGTAAATGACATGTGACATCTGGCAGCAGGTGACGATAGCAAGTGACACGCTGCATCTGGCAGCAGGTGATAGTGGCAATTGACATGTTTCATTTGACAGCAGGTGACGGTGGTGAATGTCACGTGCCATCTGGCAACAGGTGACGATGGCAAGTGGCACGCTGCATCTGGCAGCAGGTGACGGTGGCAAGTGACATGTTGCATCTGGCAGCAGGTGACGTGGTGAATGTCACGAGGTATCTGGCAGCAGGTGACGTGGTGAATGTCACGTGGCATTTGGCAGCAGGTGTTGATGGCAAGTGAGACACTGCATCTGGCAGCAGGTGACGTGGTGAAGGACACATGGCATCTGGCAGCAGGTAATGGTGGGAAGTGTCATGTTGCATCTGGCAGCAGGTGACGGGGGCGAATGACATGTGGCATCTAGCAGCAGGTGACGGTGGCAAGTGACACGTTGCTCTGAGCCCTGTGCTGATAATCAATCAGGGCTCTTTACAGAAGAAATGGTCACTTTTTTATTTTCCCCGCAAAAAGAACAAATCGATCTGCAGTAAAACGCAGCACACACAGGAAACATGGTTGATTCCCACTGACAATGACTCTTTCTTTACACCCAGGGGGTGGGGGGGCACAGTGTGCCATCTTTTCCCAGGGCACCTAATGACCTTGTCCCGACACTGCCTACTACTACAAGCTTAGGAGGGGAGGTTTCTTCATAGTCTCTGAGGAAGGGTGTAAGTGTGCAGTTTGTCCTCCATCCTGTAGTTCGGGCTGTGTGCTATACCACTGTGCAGATGGAGTGGAAAGTGGGAGTAACATTGTTACTCAGACTTCATAGGTTTCACCAGGGAAGCACTGGTCTGATGGACCTTTGACAGCCATCTTTAGTATGGGCAGTGTTATTAAATATCAGTGCCCTGCTGGATGTAGCACGCTTTTGTAAGTGGCTGGTAGGGATGGGCCAAACAACCCCTGGTTCAATTCGCACCGCAAAACCTCGAACAGGCAAAAAGTTCTAGCGAATATGCGAATCCTATTAAAGTTTATGGGACATGGAAAAAAAATCAAAAGTCCTTATTTTAAAGGCTTCTATGCAAGATATTGTTATAAAAAGTGTATAGGGACCCGGGTACTGCCCTAGGAGACATGTATCAATGCAAAAAAACTTTTTTCAGGAGCAGTGATTTTAATGATGTTTGTGAGTGAAGCAATAAAAATTTAATATTCCTTTAAATATTGTGTCGGGGGTGGTTAGGGGGCCTTAGTCTGCCTGTAAAGTGGCACAAATGCCACAGCGACAATGATATTTATAAAGAAAAAAATTTGATTTAAACTTGCTTGCGGCTGTAATGTACACCTACACGGCAGGTGCTGGCAGGGGCCAGCACAGAGGCGGGTGGAGACAAAGAGGTGTAGACACTAGGAAAGAGTAGATGGGTGACAGTCAGGAAGGGTAGCCAGGGAGGCCAATCCTGGGCTGGAGCATCCCAATAAGTACGCTCCATTGAGTGCCATTAGTGAAACCAGTCAGGGACCAGCACTGCTGGAGCTGAGGGACTCTCCTAGCTGCCAAGGGAAGAATTCCTCCAGTGAGAGTGGGTGGGGGAGCAAAGGAAAAGAAAAGACAGATTCTGGTGGTAGGGGACTCAATTCTTAGAAGCACAGAGAGGCCAATCTGTAACAAAGACCTGAAGCGCCGAACTGTATGTTGTCTACTGGGCGCTTGGGTTCGGCACATCACGGTTCTTGTGGACAGAATACTGGGAAGGGATGGGGAAGACCCGGCTGTCTTGGTGCACGTTGGCACCAATGACAAAGTCAGAGGCAGATGGAGTGTAATAAAGAACGATTTTAGGAACTTGGGAGCTAAATTGAGGAAAAGGACCTCCAAGGTAGTATTCTCAGGAATAATACCGGTACATCGAGCCACACCAGAAAGGGAGATTAGGGAAGTAAACAAGTGGCTGAAGAGAGCTGGTGTAGTAAGGAAGGGTTTGGGTTCCTGGAGGACTGGGCCAACTTCTCAGTCGATAACCAGTACTATAGAAGGGGCGGACTGCACCTAAATGAGGAGGGTGCAGATCAGCTGGGAATGAAGATGGCCAAAAAGTTAGAGGGGTTTTTAAACTAGGCGACAGGGGGAAGGGACCAGAGGTAGAGATAGTCAGCACAGAACATATTCCAGAGGGTAGTATTGGGGGCATTAGTGGTAGGTTGACCAAAAGCACATAAACCCAAGGTAAGTATAGTAGCAAGTCCTAGTTGCAATCTAGGAACACCCAATAAGAGGATAACATGCGACCGGTCTAAACTACGTGGCATGATCACCAATGCCAGGAGCCTGGCGGACAAGATGGGTGAACTAGAGATACTGTTGTACGAGGAGGATTTGGATTTTGTG
This sequence comes from Lithobates sylvaticus, assembly GCA_028564925.1. NCBI lineage: Eukaryota > Metazoa > Chordata > Amphibia > Anura > Ranidae > Lithobates > Lithobates sylvaticus. The sequence continues at coordinate 83,805,139 of CM053035.1, forward strand.
GGAATTTCAGAGACCTGGTTCAACAGCTCTCATGATTGGCTGGCAACCATTCAAGGGTATACCCTTTATCGCAAGGATAGAGAGGGTAAAAAAGGGGGGGGGGGGGTATGCCTATATATCAAGAATAATGTACAAGTGAATGTGAGAGATGACATCACTAAGGGAGCTAGGGAGGAGGTGGAATCCTTATGGTTAGAGCTCCAAAGGGATGAAGCTAAGGGGAAAATAATACTGGGAGTATGCTATAGGCCCCCTAACCTGAGGGAGGAAGGGGAGACAGATCTCCTATCACAATTTGGATTAGCAGCAAGGATGGGAAGTGTTATCAGAATGGGGGATTTTAATTATCCAGACCTAGACTGGGCGGAGGGAACCACGCATTCATCTAAGGCTCGCCAGTTCCTAAATGTCTTGCAGGACAATTTTATGGGTCAGATGGTAGATGCACCGACTAGAAATAAAGCATTACTGGATCTACTGATTACCAACAATACAGACCTGATCACAGATGTGGAAATAAGGGGCAATTTAGGTAACAGTGATCACAGGTCAAATCACACAAATAAGAAACATAAGGGGAATACAAAGACACTGAATTTCAAAAGAGCCAACTTCCCTAAACTACGAACCTTACTAGAAGGCATAAATTGGGATAAAATCTTAGGAACAAAGAACACGGAGGAGAGATGGGTTTGCTTTAAGAGCATATTAAATAAGGGCATTAGCCAATGCATCCCATTGGGTAATAAATTTAAAAGAGCGAACAAAAGTCCTGGATGGCTTAACTCCAATGTAAAAATGCATATAAAAAAAGCAAAGGAGAAGGCCTTCAAAAAATACAAGGTTGAGGGATCATACTCAGCATTCAGACTTTATAAAGAATGCAACAAGAAATGTAAGGGTGCAATAAGGAGGCTAAGATAGAACATGAAAGACACATAGGGGAGGAGAGCAAAAAAAATCCCAAGAAATTCTTTAAGTATGTACACAGTAAAAAAAGGGAGGACAGACCATATTGGCCCCATAAAGAATGAGGAAGGACATCTGGTTACAAAGGATGGGGAGATGGCGAAGGTATTGAATTTATTCTTCTCCTCAGTCTTCACAAGGGAATCGGGGGGGGCTTCAGTAACCAAAACTGCAGTGTTTATCCTAATGACACATCACAGGAAGCACCTCCATGGTTAACAGAGGACAGAATTAAAATTAGACTTGGGAAACTTAACATTAATAAATCACTGGGACCAGATGGCTTGCACCCGAGGGTACTTAGGGAACTCAGTCAAGTAATTGCCAGACCATTGTTCCTAATTTTTACTGACAGTCTACTGACTGGAATAGTACCAGCTGATTGGAGAAAAGCCAATGTAGCACCAATATTTAAAAAGGGCCCAAAATACATCCCTGGGAATTACAGACCAGTTAGCCTAACATCAATAGTATGTAAACTCTTGGAGGGGATGATAAGGGACTATATACAAGATTTTAGTAATGAGAACGGTATCATTAGCAGTAATCAGCATGGATTCATGAAGAATCGTTCTTGCCAAACCAATCTATTAACCTTCTATGAGGAGGCGAGTTGCCATATAGATAAAGAAAGGCCCGTAGACGTGGTGTACCTGGATTTTGCAAAAGCATTTGACACAGTCCCCCAACGTTTACTGTACAAAATAAGGTTCGTTGGCATTGGTGAGTACATGGATTGAAAACTGGCTTCAATTGCGAGTTCTGAGGATGGTGATAAATAGGGAGTACTCCGAATGGTCAGGGGTGGGTAGTGGGGTCCCCCAGGGTTCTGTGCTGGGACCAATCCTGTTTAATTTCTAACAATACTAAGCTAGGCAGGGCAATAACTTCTTTGCAGGATGTGGAAACCTTGAAAAAAGTTCTGTACAAATTAATGGGGTGGGCAACTACATGGCAAATGGTTCAATGAAGAAAAATGTAAAATAATGCATTTGGGCGGCAAAAATATGAATGCAATCTATACACTGGGGGGAGAACCTCTGGGGGAATCTAGGATGGAAAAGGACCTGGTGGTCCTAGTAGATGATAGGCTCAGCAATGGCATGCAATGCCAAGCTGCTGCTAACAAAGCAAACAGAATATTGGCATGCATTAAAAAGGGGATTAATTCCAGAGAAAAAATGATAATTCTCCCACTCTACAAGACTCTGGTCCGGCCGCACCTAGAGTATGTGGTCCAGTCTGGTCACCAGTCTTCTGGAAGGATGTACTGGAAATGGAGCAAGTACAAAGAAGGTCAACAAAGCTAATAAAGGGACTGGAGGATATTAGTTATGAGGAAAGGTTGCAAGCACTGAACTTATTCTCTCTGGAGAAGAGATGCTTGAGAGGGGATATGATTTCAATTTACAAATACCATACTGGTGACCCCACAATAGGGATAAAAAATTTCCGTGGAAGGGAGTTTAATAAGACATGTGGCCATTAAAATTAGAGGAAAAGAGGTTTAACCTTAAACTGCGTAGTATGCAGTATGTAACGTCACTCCAGCTGATATGTTGATCAGCTGGTAGGACCTGAGCACAGCACATGCGAAGATCGTCCACAGCATTATCCAATGCTATGCTAACATCGGAGGGAGAACGTAATTGTCAGATTATGCCCCGCCACTGCGTGGCGTGTTTTGTGTGTGTTGCAGGGAGGCTTCAGTGTTTTTCGATGGGAGGCACTTTTCAACAGAACACAGACTCCCAGCAGTATAGATGAAAAATCTATGAAAAAAAAAAAAGCCATGGGGGCCCCCCCAAATCCATACAAGACCGCCTTATTTAAGCATGCAGCCTGGCTGGTCAGGATAGGGGGGGCGAGTGAGCACCCCCCTCCTGAACCATACCAGGCCACATGCCCTCAACATGGGGGGTGGTTCCTTTTGGGCAGGGGGGCTCTGCGCCCCACACCCCAAAGCACCTTGTTCCTATGTTAATGGGGACAAGAGCCTATTACCAACAACCCTGGCCGGTGGTTGTCGGGGTCCGGGGGGCTTATCGGAATCTGGAAGCCCCCTTTAACAAGGGGGCCCCCAGATCCCACCCCCCTATGTGAATGGGTACCGGGTTGTCGGGAAGAGGCCCTTGTCCCCATCAACATGGGGACAAGGTGTTTTGGAGGGGCAACCCAAAGCCCGCTCCCCATGTTGAGGGCAAGCGGCCTGGTATGGTTCAGGAGGGGGGTGCTCGCTCGTCCCCTCCCTGCAAGGGTCTGGTATGGATTTTGGGGGGAACCCCTTAAGGTCACTTTTAGCGCTAAAAATAGAGGAGAGGAGAGACGAGAGAGTGGTATAGATGCTGTTGCAGAAAACCAAGACATGCAAGTCATAGCCGAAAATGTGGCCAGACCATCAAGACCATCAATAGAGCCAGAGGAGTTCATATATATTCCATGAAGACACACCCAGAACTTTGGGATCTCTGGAATGCCTTATATGCAAACCGCAACAGGAAGAACCAAGCATGGTTTGCTATTGCTGAACAGCATATTCCAAAGTGGAGTGAACTCACAAGAAAACAAAAATCTGCCAAATGTAAGTACAAGTCCCCTAACCGGTACCTCGAGCCACACCAGAAAGGCAGAGGGAGATTAGGGAAGTAAACAACTGTCCGAGGAGCTGGTGTAGAAACGAGGGGTTTGGGTTCCTGGAGAACTGGGCCGACTTCTCAGTCGGTCACCAGTTCTATGGAAGGGACAGACTGCACCTAAATGAGGGGGGGTGAAGATGGGCGAAAAGTTAGAGGGGCTTTCATACTAGGTGACGGGCGGGGTCCAGAGGTAGGGATAGTCAGCGCAGAACATATTCCAGAGGGTAGTATTGGGGGCAATAGTGGTAGGTTGACTAAAGCACATAATCCCGAGGTAAGCATAATGACAAGTCCTATTTGCAACCTCGGAAGACAGTATGCGACTGATCTAAACTATGTGGCATGTTCACCAATGCCAGGAGCCTGGTGGACAAGATGGAAGTACTAGAGATACTGTTGTACGAGAATGATTTTGATTTTGTGGGAATTTGAGAGACTTGGTTCCACAGCTCTCATGATTGGCTGGCAACCATTCAAATGTATTCCCTTTATCACAGGGATAGAGCGGGTGAAAAAGGGGGAGGGGTATGCCTAGATATCAAGAATAATGTACAAGTGAATGCGAGAGATGACATCACTAAGGAGGAGGTGGAGTCCTTTTGGGTAGAGCTCCAAAGGGATGAAACTAAGGGGAAAGTAATACTGCGAGTATGCTATAGGCTTCCTAACCTGGGGGAGGATGGGGAGACGGACCTCCTATCACAATTTGGATCAGCAGCAAGAATTGGAACGGTCATCATAATGGGGGATATTAATTATCCAGACATTCGTCTAAAGCCCCATACACACGGTCAGATTTTCCGATGGATTCTGTCCTATCGGACAATGTTGTCGGAAATTCCGACCCTGTGTAGGCACCATCGGACATTTTCCATCGGATTGTCCGACGGACAAAGTTGTATCTCCTGCTCTAAAGATTTTCCGACAACAAAGTCCGATCACACCAATTCCGATCGTGTGTAGGGAATTCCGACGGACAAAGTGCCACGCATGCTCAGATCACATTACAAGACCAAAGCTATTGGCTACTAGCCTCTACGTAGTCCCGTCGTAGGCAACAAACGTCACCACGTTCAGAATGATCGGATTTTCCGACAACTTTGTCCGACCATGTGTATGCAACACCAGTGTCGGACTAAATCCGTCGGACCAAATCCGATGGATTTGGTGGTCGGATTTTCCGACCGTGTGTATGGGGCTTTAGGCTCCCCAGTTCCCAAATGTCTTGCAGGACAATTTCATGGAACAGATGGTAGAAGCTCTAACTAGAAACAAAGCGTTACAAGACCTACTGATTACCAACAATACAGACTTGATCACGGATGTGGAAATACGGGGCAATTTAGGAAACAGTGATCACAGGTCATTTAGCTTCAGTATGAATCACACAAATAGGAAACATAAGGGGAATACAAAAACACTGAATTTCAAAAGAGCTAACTTCCCTAAAACGACGTACCTTGCTAGAAGATATTAATTGGGATAAAATCTTGGGAACAAAGAACACAGAGGAGAGATGGGTTTGCTTTAACAGCATATTAAATAAGGGCATTAGCCAGTGCCTCCCATTGGGAAATAAATTTAAAAAAGAGCAAACAAAAGTCCTGGGTGGCTTAACTCCAATGTAAAAATGCATATAAAAGCAAAGGAGAAGGCCTTTAAAAAAAGTATGAAGTATCATCATCAGCATTCAAACTTTACAAAGAATGCAAGAAATGCAAGGGTGCAAGGAAAGCAAAATAAATCCCAAGAAATTCTTTAAGTATATAAACAGTAAAAAAGGGAGGACAGACCATATTGGCCCCATAAAGAATAAGGAAGGGAATCTGGTTACAAAGGATGGTGAGATGGCGAAGGTATTGAATTAATTATTCTTCTCAGTCTTCACAGGGGAATCGGGGGGCTTCAGTAACCAAAACTGCAGTGTTTATCCTCATGGGAGGCACAGTGGTGTAGTGGGTAGCACTCTCGTCTAGCAGTAAAAAGGGTCGCTGGGTCAAATCCCAACCACGACATTACCTGCCTGGAGTTTGCATGTTCTCCCTGTGCCTGCGTGGGTTTCCTCCGGGTTCTCCGGTTTACTCCAAAAACATGCTGGTAGATTAATTGGCTTCTGTCTAAATTGGCCCTAGTATATGAATGTGAGTTAGGAACCTTTGATTGTAAGCTCCTTGAGGGTAGGGACCGATGTGAATGTACAATGTAAATGGAGAGTACTCGGAATGGTCAGGAGTGGAAAGTGGGGTCCCCCAGGGTTCTGTCCTGGGACCAATCCTATTTAATTTGCTCATAAACGACCTGGAGGATGGGGTAAGCAATTCAATCTCTGTATGTGGACGATACTAAGCTAAGCAGGGCAATAACTTCTCTGCAGGATGTGGAAATCTTGCAAGTAGATCTAATGTGGTTTAATGTGGAAAAATGTAAAATAATGCATTTGGGTGGAAAAATATGAATGCAATCTACTCACTGGGGGGTTTCAACCAAGGATGAAAAAGGACCTGGGGTCCTAGTAGATGATAGGCTCAGCAATGGCATGCAATGCCAAGCTGCTGCTAACAGAGCAAACAGAATATTGCATGCATTAAAAAGGGGATTAAATCAAGCTATAATTCTCCCACTCTACAGGAGTATGCTGTCCAGTTCTGGGCACCAGTCTTCAGGAAGGATGTGCTGGAAATGGAGCGAGTGCAGAGAAGGGCAACAAAATGAATAAAGGGACTGGAGGACATTAGTTATGAGGAAAGGTTACGAGCACTGTATCTATTCTCTCTGGAGAAGAGTTGCTTGAAAGGGGATATGATTTCAATTTACAAATACCATACTGGTGACCCAACAATAGGGATAAAAAATTTCCGTAGAAGGGAGTTTAATAAGACATGTGGCCATTAAAATTAGAAGAAAAGAGGTTTAACCTTAAACTGCGTAGAGGGTTCTTTACTGTAAGAGCGGCAAGGTTCCCTTCTACAGGCGGTGGTTTCAGCAGGGAACATTGTAGTTTCAAAAAACTATTAGATAAGCACCTGAACGACCACAACATATAGGGTAATACAATGTAATACTGACATAAAATCACACACATAGGTTGGACTTGATGGACTTGTGTCTTTTTCCAACCTCACCTACTATGTATCTAGTCCCAATTCCCCAACCCTAACCCTAATCCCAGTCCTAATAATCCCAATCCCCAATCCTAACTCTAATCCCAATCCCACTAGTCTGAATCCCCTAACCCTAATCCCAGTCAAACTAGTCCGAACCCTAATCCCAGTCCCACTAGTCCCAATCCTAACCCTAATCCCAGTCCTACTAGTCCCAATCCCCCAACCCTAACCCCAGTCCCACTAGTCCCTATCCCCAACCCTAACCCCCAGTCCCACTAGTCCCTATACCCCAACCCTAATCCCAGTCCTACTAGTGCCAATCCCCCAATCCTAACCCTAATCCCAGTCCCACTAGTCCCAATCCCCCAGTCTTATCGCTACTCCCAGTCCCACCAGTCCCAATCCTAACCCTAATCCCAGTCAAACTAATCCAAGTTCCAATCCCCTAGCCTAACCCCAGTCCTGCTACTCCCAATCCCCTAACCCTAATCCCAGTCCCACTAGCCCCAATCCCCCAATCCTAACACTAATCCCAGTCCCACTAGTCCCAATCCCCCAATCCTAACCCTAATTCCAGTCCCAATCCCCTAATCTTAACCATAATCCCAGTCCCACTAGTCCCAATTCCACAACCCTAATCCCAGTCCTAATAGTCCCAATCCCCAACTCTAATCCCAGTCCCAATCCCCTAATCCTAACTCTAATCCCAGTCCCATTAGTCCCAATTGCCTAACCCTAATCCCAATCAAACTAGCCCCAATCCCCCAACCCTAATCCCAGTCCCACTAGTCCAAATCCCCCAATCCTAACCCTAATTCCAGTCCTACTAGTCCCAATCCTACAACCCTAACCCCAGTCCCACTAGTCCCAATACCCAAACCCTAGTCCCACTCCCCCAATCCTAACTCTACTCCCAATCGCCTAACCCTAATCCCAGTAAAACTAGTCCCAATCCCCTAACCCTTATCCCAGTCCCACTAGTCCCAATCCCCTGACCCTAACCCCAGCCCTACTAGTCCCAATCCCCCAACCCTACCCCTAATCCCAGTCCCACTAGTCCCAATTCCCCAATCCTAACTCTTCTCCCAGTCCCACTAGTCCCAATCGCCTAACCCTGACCCTAATCCCAGTCAAACTATTCCCAAATCCCCCAACCCTAATCCCAGTCAGAATCCCCCAACCCTTACCCCAGTCCTACTAGTCCAAATCCCCTAACCCTAATCCCAGTCCCACTAGACCCAATCTCCAATCCTAACTAATCCGAGTCCCACTAGTCCCAATCGCCTAACCCTAATCCCAGTCAAACTAGTCCCAATCCAAACCCTAATCCCAGGCCCACTAGTCCCAATTTTAACTCTAATCCATGTCCCACTAGCCCCAACCGCCCAACCCTAATCCCAGTTCCACTAGTCCCAATCCCCCAACCCTAACCTTAATCCCAGTCCCACTAGTCCCAATCCCCCAATCCTAACAATAATCCCAGTCCCAATACCCAAATCCTAACCCTAATCCCAGTCCCACTAGTCCCAATCTTAACCCCAGTCCTACTAGTCCCAATCCCCCAACCATAACCTTAATCCCAGTCAAACTAGTCCCAATCCCCAAATCCTAACCCTAATCAGTATTATTTATATTTTTATTATTATTAATGAAGACTGAAAAAACTCAAGTTAAACAGGTATCTTGAATTACATGTCTTTAATCTAAACATCTAGTAAAAATATTCAGAATTGGTAACACTATGCAATTATCACATTATTGCAATTAAAACACCATGCAACTATGCATGAAAACTACAAATAAAAGGGAAATGGTGAAAGGAACATAGCAATGAATCTTTTTATTTGATATGTGCAAGTGTCAGATCATATCTTCTTGCCAATTTATTGCACTAGCGGGGCTCAAAAAATAGTCTACCAACTCATCCATAATTCTGAAACCCACTGTTGGACCACGTACATGAGGAAAATCAACAGGTTCCAAATTGTGTGCCAATGTGTCCTCAAAATTAATGCCATCTCTATCCCGTACCACATTATGCAAAACACAAGCTGTCTTAATTAATTTGCATGCATTGTCGACCTTTAGGTTGATAGGTTTATGGAATATTTGCTATTTGTTGGCAAGAATGCCAAAAGCACATTCAACTAGCTGAAGTGACAGACAGATACAGTAAATTGAAGATTATTTTCTGGGTGTCAAGATTCCTCTGTGAGTAGGGCTTCATTAAATGCTCATTGATAGCGAATACCTCATCAGCCAGGAACACAAAGCATATATCTGGACCTGTGTCCCAGGTAATGGTCAGTTTTCCATCAAGTCTAGTTGATTAGCTGCAAGAAGCTGTCCAAATTTTGAATTACTGAAAGCAGTAGAGTCTGCAGAACTCCCAAATGCTCCTACATCAATAAATAGTAATTTATAGTCTGCATCAACCACAGCCATTAGCACCACAGAAAAATACTTATTGTAGTTATAATATTGTGTACCACTGTGACAGGGTTTTATTAGCCTAATATGTTTGCCATCAATTGATCCCAAGTAGTTTGGAAAGTTGGTTTTGATCCAGAACTGCTGGGTAATATAATTACATTTCTCTTTATTTGGACTGGCAGGAATGTATTTTTTTTATTCCAGATAGCATTGCTTCCCAATAACACTAATTGTCGATATTCCAGTTCGAAACTCATATTGTAGTGATGTGTAGGTATTTTCTGTGGCAAGCTATCTGTAATTAAAAATTAACAATTATTACAATTTCTTGCGGTAAGACTAATGAAGATAAGATGGAAGACAATGCGGGACAATTTTACAAGGGAACACAAGACACAAGTAAAAATCAGAAGTGGTTCTGCAAGGAGGACTGGCCATGTATACTGCCATTATGAGGAGCTACAGTTCATGAAGCCTGTCATGAAGAATGGAGATGAGACAATAAGTATAACAACATGTCTACAAATATTATTATATCCAATTGTCTAATTATGTATTTTTATTTTTATATTGAATTGTCTAATTATGTATTTTAGTTTTTTAGGACTGCAAGATAAAACTTGTTTAGATAATTTTTAAAATTGTCAAATTATTTAACTTCTTTTAGGACTGAGAGTAACATGGAATCTGAAATCGAGGAGACTGACAGGGTGGAGGAGGACGATCCTGGTGATGATCTTCAACAAAATGATACTGAACCGGAAACATCACAACCAACCTTGCCCAGAGACCAGCACAAGAGTAGAAAAACCAACAAGCAGAGGCAGTCCTAGGAATTTTTGGACATCGTGAAAAAAATATTTAATGAAAAACAAAGAGATAAGTTCTTTCGCATGCAGTTTAGGTCCTCAGATTGAGAAGGTTCCAGAAGAGTACCAGTGCGATATGCGTATTGAACTTATGCGTGTAATAAAGTCTTATCAAGAACGTCCTCCCCAAAATTGACAGCCACAATCACCGGTCCCCAGTCCCACTCAATTCCAAGGAAGCTATAACACCAATGTTTCAGAGAGGGGATGGACATACAATTTGGGTCTGGGGAAAGTGCACACCCCGGTGTACAGTTAGAAAAAGGGTTAGGAACTATTTCCCGTGTTTTTTTTAGCAGCAATTTGAGAGACACAAGATTTCATAAAATATAGGAGTTTTATTAATAACAAATGATGAAATATTTGTACATCATAGAAAGATACAAATGGTTAAAATATGAGCTCTGGTATATGCAAAGAAAATGCAAATATTGATGAAGAATATAATCTTTCACATAGTTAAATCAATAATTTTTACAGTAAGCTCTCATATTTGTGATGTAGAGAACCATTTGGTGTATGGAAATACCCAATGCATTTCAACCTAGAAAAAAATAGTGGTCTTCTTTAGGGGCTCTCATATTTATGTTGATACAGCAAATGGATAATTTTCAATATTAGGCGACATTAAATCATAAATTTATGGGTATTTATCAAAGGCGACAATATTTACCCTTTCCACCAGATACATGCATTTGGACCAGAGACTTTCATGAAAACCGTCAATCTCCCTCAGAGGTGATCCCGGACTTCACCGCCCTGTCAGCCATGTCCATGAAAGGCCCCCCAGGGCGGGGATGCGCAATAGGATCCCTTGTAGGGCCTGCAGATGGTTCACGGTACAACGAGGCTCCCACAGTTAGGAGAAAATTGGGCGGTGACACCTAGGATTTTATTATATTGATTATAGAAGCATATGAAGATATAAAAGAAAGGAAAGGAAAAGGGAAGGAGGGAAAGATGAAATGGGCAGGCATGAAGGCGGATTAAGAGTTAATAACAAGAGAAAGGAGTCAATAGTTTATGTGTGTTTGTATCTTATAGCTATGTATCAGTTATACTATATGTACTAGGATTATGGGACTATGAAAAAAATATATGAATACATTTGAACTGTGGCCAAACATTGGTTCAGAAGGCCGAAATGAACTAAGTGTGTGTGCTGAAGTGCATCTTGTGTTCGCCCCCTTCCTTGTGATTTATGTGAAAGCCATTTATAGGCTTTGTCATCTGAAAATTAGGTTTTGTCCCTCCAGAATTTTTCTTTTTTTTTTTTTTATCCCCTCAGAGGAACCTATTAAGAAGGACTATATCAATGAGGTCTTCACCTATGTCCCATCTAGTCTTGTCATCATATGGGCTTAGTCTTTTTAAATTTATAACATTCTCTTAATCCTACTTAATTTTTATTCAGAACTCTTGTTGCATTTTTTTTTTTTTTTGTTTTTTTTTTCCCCCCCCCCCCCCCCCCCCCCCCCCCCCTCTCCCTAACTCCCATCGCTGCCCTCTTTTTTTTTTTTTTTTTCCCTCTTTCCGTTCAATTTTAATGTGTTGTTTTTCTTTGCTAATTGATTGGATCTCATTAAATCTGTAACAACTCTGCGTAACTCCAGGTTCTTTTAAATATTTCCCAACATTCCCACTTCCCCTTTGGTTGGGTATCTTCCTCAAAATTCTCTTTTAAGCATTCCAGCCTATAAGTCGCCTCCACTTCATCTATCCATTCCCCCATAGAGGGACTTTCCTGTTCTTGCCACTTCCTTGGGATTAATCTTTTTGCGGCATTTAGCAGATGTGGGACCAATGTGCTCCTGTATTGCCTTTCTCCCTCTTCTGTAGCGTGCATCAAAACCACCCATGGATTTTTTTTTACTTCTATTTGAGTGATTTCTTTGGTATAACTCAACACCCTCTCCCAGTATTTTTGTATTTTCTGACATTCCCACCATAGGTGCCCCATGTTCCCTCTCAAGTTGCAACCCCTCCAACAGTTGGGGGATCTCCCTTCCTGAAATTTGTTTGTTATGTCGGGGGTCGCGTACCACCTAATTAAACATTTGTAATTCATTTCAGCTGTTCGCATATCTACTGACGAGCTATGTGTGAGCTTCATTATTTTTCTAATCATCCCAGTGTTTATCTGTGACCCTAATTCTCTCTCCCATTTCTCGATGAATGGGGGGACCGCCAGCCTGTCCATCTCGATCAACAACTTATATATTTTTGATATAGACTTTTTGGTATTTTCTGCTGTACATATTTGCTCTATCCTCGTCAGGTCACCGCATGACCTGATTGGTTGTGGAAGTTTTTTCACGAACTGGCATATCTGGAGGTACCGCCATTCATCGATTTTAAATATATCCACTCTTTTTTTTAGTTCAATTAGTGCTAGTGGTTGTCCCGCCAATATTACGTCCCCTAATTTTGTTTCATCTTTAATTATCCAATTCCCTCCTATGTCTATTTTCCCAGGAGGGAAATAATCGTTCTCCTTGAGTGCTAGTAAAGGTGAGTTATAATTACCGTTCAACTGTTTGTATACCTTGTCCCAAATTTTAAACGTGTGCCATGAGATAGTGTGTGTGTGAACATCCAGTGCTCTATACCCCGGGGGGTTCCAAATAATCCTTCCCAAGTGAGCCTAACTCAATGCCCTTTCTAAGTGTACCCATCTTTTACTTGAGTTTATTTTCCCCCACTCTGGGATTCTAGTTAGTGCAATTGCGTGATAATAACTAATTATATCGGGGACCGCCAGTCCCCCATGGTTCTTACCCTGTTTTAAAAGTTTCAACGACGTGCGGTGTTTCCCATTTTTCCATACAAAATTCATCAGTATTGAGTTAAGCTTCCTAAGGTATTGCTGGGGTAAGGGGAGAGGGAGCATCTGTAGCTTATACGTTATTACAGGAAGTATCATCATTTTAACAGTATTAACTTAACGTCGATTGTTTGTCATATAGGGGGAGCCACTGAGCGTGGGATCCAAGGGATCAGAGGTGTGTGCAGTAAAAACAAGCACAGTGTGTTTAAACACTGGGGCATGGAAGGCCTGCTGAGAACCCCCTCAGAATACAAGGTCCAACATACAGGATTTAGGGCTGAAAGCCCATAGCCTGTATTTAACACAGTGGATCAGCGGATGTATCACTGTAAAGTGAAGTAAAATAGGAATGATCAGCGACATGAAAAAATAGGAGTAACTGACTACAAACAATGTGTAGACCTTGTATTTACCTGAGTATAGTTGGTGAGTAGGGGGTAGGAGGTCATCTCTGGTCAGTCAGCAGCATGAGACTGAAGCCAGAGTGTGGAAAGTTTATATGTAATCAAGTAATGAATAACAGCTGAGGGGGGGTGTGTGTCAATCATCCTCAAGCCTCAGTGTTAGTGTGCTGCTGTGTGGTTGGGAGGCAGGCGCCAGGAGGCGCTGTAATAGCCTCCCAGTGTGGACCTCTGACGGGGCGGTGCCAGGACATGGGCCTGCTATTATATTCCTTACATTTTTTTTTAACTTCGTCTAGCAAGGGGAGGTAGTTGATCCTATACAGTTTTCCGATTGAGTTAGCCAAATCTATCCCCAAATATTTTATTTGCTTCTTCCAAACAAATTTATGTTCTTTCTTTAGTATCATCTGCTCAGTTTTACTTACATTAATATTAAGTATATGAGATTTTACGGGATTAACCCGGAAATTTGAAAGGGCTCCGTATTCTGTGAGGGACTTCAAAAGAATGGGCATCGTCTTCCGAGGGTTACTTACATAAAACAAAATGTCGTCTGCGAATGCCGCCAATTTATGGGACTCCCCATCCACTCTACATCCCTCTATGTCGGGGTTTTTTCTTATCGATGACAATAGAGGCTCCAATGTCAGGACGAAAAGAAGAGGGGATAGGGGGCAGCCTTGCCTCGTCCCATTCCTCATTTCAAACAGTGCGGAGAGAACTCCATTTACTTTAATATTTGCCTAAGGGCTCCCATAAAGGGCCTTAATTCGACTAATGAATCTCGGCCCAAACCCCATGTGCTCTAGGGTATTAAACATGAACCCCCAGTCTACTCTGTCAAATGCTTTTTCTGCATCTATAGACAAGAGCAGACTGGGGGTCCCAGAATCCCTCATCCTCTGAAGGGCCAATAGAGTCCGGACTCCATTGTCCCTCCCTTCCCTCCCTGGGACGAAGCCCACTTGATCAGGATGGATCAATGCCTCCAGATGCCCTCTCACTCTCTCAGCCAAGATTTTGGCATACAACTTAGTGTCTGCGTTCAGCAGAGAGATAGGCCTGTAATTAGAACACTTAGATCCATCTTTCCCTTCTTTAGGGAGAACTGTTATAGTTGCTGACAGGGAGGCTTCACCCATAGCGTATTTTATTCCCAGCCCATTCATATATTGTTGAAGTTTAGGGATCAGGATCTCCTTAAAGGTTTTATAGTAAAAGATGGAGAAACCATCTGAGCCCGGGCTTTTCCCTATAGAGGAGTTCTTCAGGGCTCGCAATATTTCCGCCTCCGAAATTGGCTGTTCTAGTGCCTCTCTATCCTCCTGACCCAGAGATTCCAACCCAGCTCTACTAAGAAAGTCAGAAATTTTTTTATTTATTTTTTTTAATATTTTTTTTGTTTGGTCCCCCTTATTTGCATCCTTATGATCTACAGAGTACAGCTCTTCATAATACTCCCTAAAGGATGAAGCAATATCCTGGGAGACATATTTAAACTCACCGTTTTTGGCTTGGATTTTTTCTATATAATTTTTTTTTTTTTGTTTTTGAACTATTCTCGCCAGGTGTTTACTGGGTTTATTCCCCCAGATATACCGTTCTTTTGTTGTCCTGTTATAAATCTGCTTTGCTTCGTGTTCTAAGCAGTCTTTAAGTTCATCCCTCTTTGCTAATAGGTCTTGGAATAGTTCCTTATTTTGGGCCGAGGCTGCCTTATGTTTTTGTTCCAAGTTTTTTAAGTCATTCGACAGATCCTGCACTTTCCTCCTCCTCTCTTTATCCGCCCACGCGGCTTTCCCTATCAATATCCCTCTAATGAATGCTTTGTGTGCCTCCCAAAGATTGGCTCCATTAACTTCCCCATTATCATTGTTAGTAAAAAAACCTTCCAATTCTCTTTTTACGCATTCCACCACTTCCCCGTCTCGCAGTAACTCCTCATTTAGTTTCCACCCACATGATGGGGGTTTATATTCTGGGACAGCCAGAGTCACGGAGGCAGGGGCGTGGTCGGATAGCGTAATTGTCTCTATTTTTGTTTGTAATACCCTATCCAAGATTCCGTGTTCTACAAATATATAGTCTAATCTAGTGTACGTCCCGTGGACAGGGGAGAAAAACGTAAAGTCCCTTGTTTGGGGGTGCTGTACCCTCCACACGTCCAACAGTTGTTTATTATATAATTCCTTTTTTACCGAGGATAACTGTTCGTTTCTTGTCCCCTGGCCACCGGACGTACTATCTAGACTGGGGTCCATGGTAAAATTAAAATCACCCATAAGAATTACATATCCCTTTCTAAAAGCCCCCAGTTTTCTCAATATCCCTTTCATAAACTTGATGGGGCTATTATTTGGCGCATAAACATTAGCAAACGTATATGTTGTTCCAAATAGGGATCCCCTCAGGAACAGATACCTTCCCTCAGGATCTACCTTTCTATCTTCTAGCTGAAAATGCATATCTCCTGTAAAGCCAATAGCCACCCCTCTAGATCTACTTGAAGAAGAATCGGCGTAAAACCAGTTGGGGTATGTTCTTGAGAACAGTTTCACATTTGTGTTGTGGGCAAGATGTGTTTCTTGGAGGAAAACCACATTGGCCCCATATCTCCCTATCTCTTCGAGAATCATATGCCGTTTGCTAGGAGAGTTCAATCCTTTCACATTATAAGTTAGAAATTTCAAGTCGGGAGTCATTAATCAATTAACCCAAAAATTACCTGAGTATAGGGCAGCGATGAGAGTCTCCCTCCCCGGACCCCTTCCCTCCCTCCTGAACCCCTCCCTCCCCCCCCCCCCCCTCCCCAACCCTCCCTCCCTCCTAAACCCCTCCCTCCCTCCCCCCCTCTTCCTCCCCCTCCCCCCTTCCCCTTCCCGACCCCATCTCTGGTCTCTATTCCGACGGTGACCCATTTCTTAGAGTCCCTCGGAACAGCTAAGGTGAGGTGGGGTTCTTTCCCCGCCCCCTCCCACTTTCTTTTTCCCAGTTGGACTCGGGAAATAGTGGGCCAGGTGGATGAAGGAGTGTTGAATGAAATCTCATCTATTTTCTACATTTAGCTCCCCCCGTGACCCGCTCGTCCCCCCCCCCACCCCCGACCCATCCCAAAATCGCTCTCCCAGCTCTCTGTCCATCCCGGAAGAGCGGGAATAGGGATGTCAAGATTGGTACAAAAGTCCTGCAGCTCCTCTGGTACCCTGAGTCTGGCAGACCGTCCTTCTTTTATGCCAATGAGGCATGCTGGGAACCCCCATCTATATTTTATATTTTCTTTGCGCATTACTTCCAACAGCGGTCTCTGATGCCGTCTTCTTTCTAGCGTGCGTGCCGAGAGATCCGCATACAGCTGTATCTCGGTGCCTTCGTATTGTAAGTGGGGGTTACTTCTTGTCTTCTGCCAGATGTTTTCTTTGTCCCTAAAATTCCGGAACCTAACTATTACATCCCTTACTCTTCCGTGCTCTGATCGATCAAACGCTCCAATGCGATGTACTCTTTCAATCATCGGGAATTGCCCCTCTTCTAGCCCTATTATGGGGCAAAGAAGTGATCTGACTATTTTTTCTAGATCCTCCCCTTTTTGTTCTGGAATCGCCCTCAGGCGGATATTTTGTCTTCTGTCTCTGTTCTCCTGATCTTCTATTTTCTGTAACGTTTCTCTCTGGTTCAGTTGACACCTTTTGAGTGAAATCTTTATGTTATTGATTTCCTTGGCCATTTCCTCTACTCTTTCCTCCACCACCTCGACTCTGGTCAATAAGTGGCCCAAGTCCTCTCTCAGAGTAGTTATTTCCATTTTTATCACATTTTCCACTTTCAATAACATTGCCTCCATTTCTCTTTTTGTTGGAAGTTGGTCGCCCCGATCCTGATCTTCAACTCTACTAATCTCCACTTCGCTTCCATTTGTGCAATCGTCTCTAGATTGATCATGAGCCCCTACCGTTTTCCTGGTAGTACCTTTATTTTTCTCCATAATGGCCTTGGGCTGGTGGTTGGTCTCCGGGGTTTTTGGGATACCTCCTTGTTTTAAATATTGTTGAATGGTGCTCGTATCTTCTTTTGGTGTTTTAGGAGCCCCTTTTTTGGGCGCTTTGGTTGTGCTTTTACTCATTTTTTCAAACTTCACCCCTCTTGTTCTCCTCCTCTACCCAAGCTCCCTTTCTATACCCGAACTTTTCAGCTGCCCTTAGAGTATACTTAATTTATATTTGTGTTCCTAGTAAGGTTACTATATTATCTTACGTTCAGCCACCAATGTAAGATTGCATGGGAAAGGGCCAGATGCAGGTCCTAGGGAGGAGGGGTAGCCGGGATGCGGATCTGTGCCCCGGATCGTAAACCCTTCTAAGGGAAGGGGATGGTAGCCAGGTTTTCCTGATACGCTAACTCTCTCCGGCTCTCTCGGAGTATAGGGTGATGGAGCAGCAGGGAATCTACTCAGACCCGTTTTGGTTCCAGATTTTAAATACATATGCTTCGTGTGCTGTTTTCTGTAGTGAGGTTCTAATATATCCCCCGGGTTGGGTGATTAATTTGCTGATTGCGTACGCACACAGTCTCTGGCTGAGTCCCGGCTCTCTATAGGTATTAGGGGGAGGGGGGGTCTATTCCCACTCCTCAAAACCAAGCCAACGCCAAAAGGAAAACTAAAAATGATACAACAAGCAAGCCCAAAAAAAAAAAAAAAAAAAAAAAAAAAGAGGAAAAAAAAAAAAAAAAAAAAAATTCCAGGAAACGTCCGGTGCCGAGCACTTATTGACCATGGGAAATATCTCTCTATGTGAACCTGCCTGTGTAATACCATAAAGAGATTTTGGGCGAGGGAGAAAGTTTTTTTTTTTCCCTTTTACAACCAACGGGGGGCATAAAGTGCTTTACTGAACCTTTTGCTGTTTTTTTCAGGCATTAAAAAAAACAAACATTTTGTCCTCTTCCCTTAGTGTATTGCCCCAGCCTTCAGGAGGTTTAGGGGGGGAGGAGAGGGTGGTCTCTTCTCTCTCCTCTAGTCGGCAGCCAAGACAGAGAAACAAAGAAGAAGAGAAAAATAATAATAATAATACCACAGTCCAGGATAAATCAAACACAGGACACTTTGGCCATGGAGAGTGTTGCACAATGTGAGCCTGCAGGTGATACCGTAAAGCTATTATGTGAGGTAGTTTTTTTTTTTTTTTTTTTTTCCCCTAACAGCCGTCCGGGGACATCACAGTGCCTTACTGAACCTTTTACTGGGCTTTTCCAGGTACTGCCAAACATTTAGCGTCTTCCTTAATAGTGCTAATATAAGCAGCCTTGGCTTACCTCCAGTTTGTTGAGAAGTGCTTCCGGCCAAAATGCCTGTAGTATACTCACAGTTTATGCCTCGAGTCCCCTTAGTTTTTTCCACCTGTGCTGTAGTTTAGGCTTGCTTTGCTTCAGGAGAGCGTGTTGGTGAGAGCGAACGAGCGACGGAGCCGGGGGGGCGACGGGAGAGGAGGGGAAAAGGACCAGGGGGAGAGCTGGAGGGACACCATTAAAGTCCGCGTCAGGACATCGCTCCGGACCAGGTTGCCGTAGGTTTGGCTATTCGGCTGGGTCTCCCCAGCTGAGGTGGGTTAGCCGACGTACGGCGCTGAGACACTCTCGGTCCTCCCGCCCGACACGCTAGCCCTTTCTCCTGGAGCCTCTCACGCTCCGTGGTGTCCCTGCACGCTCCTCCGCATCACTTCTCTCAGATCCACCTGCGGGCTGACCCCTCCCTCCGTGCCTACGTCCTACGTCTGCACGTCCATCCCCCGCAACTGAGGGCGATGTTCACCAGAGCTCCTGATGGTGAACGTAACATCTCATTTCTAACACTTTCTATGTTCCTCTCAAAGAAAGATGAAGAAACAACAAACAAAAACAAAAACTAAAAAAAAAAAAAAAAACAGCAGGCTGCCACCCCCCATCCCTCCGTGCCTACGTCCTACGTCTGCACGTCCATCCCCCTTTTGCTGCATTCACTAAATGCCTTAAAATTGATTTCTTATATTTTTTAACTGCAATAGTCGTGACGTGTAATAAAAAAAAAGATGGGTCCTCAGGTATCCTATGGTCAGAAAATTTTTGTATAATGTTCCGTACTTCCCTCCAATATGGTATTTTCTTTGAGCAGGACCAAAAAATATGTAACATCGTCCCTCCCTCCTCATGGCATCTCCAGCAACGGTCTGGTATTTCAGGGTAATATTTATGCATCTTCTGTGGAGTATAATACCAATGTGTCAGTATTTTATAATAAGTCTCCTGGATCCTAGTGCAAATCGATGTCTTCAATGAAAGCTCAACTATATTCTGCCTTTGACTGGTTGTAAACTTACAGTTTAACTCTCCTTCCCATCTCTCTATCCAGGATGGATATGGTTGTTCCGATGGAGTAGTCAATAGATCATACATCTTCGAAAGAGTTTGCGTTAAAGTCCCCTCCTCTGAACAGTATTTTTCAAAGGTAGATAGTTGTCGACTGAACCTCTCTAACGGTTTTAATGAATGAAGAAAATGATAGAGCTGCAAAGCCTTCCAAAAGGGTAAACCGAAAGATCCTGAGGGTTCTATTAGTGTCGCTAGTGAGGGCCAGCCATCTCATAGTAAAAAGTTGGATGCAACAGTTCTCACATGATGTGGACACTCATGGGAGGTGGACGTGTTGAGTGAGCGCTCTCCACCCACCCACCCCTCCCCCGGGACATGAGACAGCCAGCCAGCAACTGAACTGATTAAACGGAACGCTCAGCTGCAGTGGGAGAGAGAGATGCCGACACGCAGACAGACAGCACAGCAAGCCGGCGCGATACAGGCATATCTCTCCCCGCGTGTGTCAAGTGGGGAACAGCACAACCCGACAAGAGGAATGGAGGTGAGCGGCTCCCGACCAATACCGGAGCACACAGGCAGCGTATTGATCCCAGCAGACCCTGCATTAGCCGACAGAAGGTCCACCGGCCGCGGCATCCAAACTAAAGAGCGGGGCCCCCCCGCGATAGGGAGAGGCCAGACAATAGCGAGAGGAGGCAGCCCCACACAGAGCTATGGAAGCAACAGCACCAGGTACAGAGTGGAAGAAGAGGACCAGAGGAGACCCAACACAAAGGGTAAGAAAAAGCAAGATTTAATGACTGGACTAAAGTTGGGACAGGAAAGGAATGGGGATAAAGAGGACCCAGGGAGGAAGCATAAAGATACGCAGGTAAATAGTCGTATCACACTGACATCCCTGGCATCCCCCACCCTGTTATCCCCAGCCTCTATATTAAAAACTCCTCAGACTTATTCAACGGCTCCCTTAGAAAATGCAACAGAGACTATATCAGATCCCCTGGCGGCAAGGGAAAATAGCTTAGAGATGAGCACACAGGAAGACCCCTTTGCAGATATTGCAGATAACACTGACACTGAAGAGCTGGGGAGGATAGGGGGATTAAGGGGCTTAAACCCATATGAAGAAGGCCACGCACCCCAGGAGACAACAACACAAATGCCCAATACAGAATGGGACAGAGACAATGCGCCCCCAATACCTGAGAGACAGGTGGAGAATCTAGAGACAGACATCAGAGATATTAGAGAGCTTCTTAAAGCATTACCTACCAAAACGGGCATTTTGCAACTAATTTCAGTAGTGGAACAATCCTGCCAGCAAGCGGTGGACAGCCTTAGAGAGGAGATATGCGACTTGGGGCATAGAGTGGAAACACTTGAAAACGGTCAGGAAGCAACAATACAAACGGTTGCAGATATACAAGATATAACAAGTTACCATGAAGGAGCTTTAAATTTGTTTAAAGACCAATTAGACGATTACGAAAATAGGGAACGCAGGCAGAACATTCGAATAAAAGGACTGCTGGAAACAATCCAGGGACCTGAGATGCTCCCTACAATCCAACAACTGTTTCGTCAAATAATGGGAGATGAGGCACCTGAATCCATAGAGGTAGACAGAGTGCATCGTGTCCCATCCCGTGTTAACCCAAATGCGGAAAGACCAAGAGATATAATATGTAAATTACACAAATATACAGTAAAAGAAGCTATAATGAAAAGTGCCCGCAGAAAAACTGAAATTGTTTATGATGGAACGTATATCTCACTATATCCTGACTTAACATACCGGACCCTGATGCAAAAACGCAATGTCAAGCCAATATTAGAAGCCCTACGTGCAGCAGAAGTCAAATATCGCTGGGGGTTCCCGTTTAGCCTTACGGCCTCCCGAAATGGAAAGACAGCAACCCTTAGATCCAAGGACGATATACAGGCGTTTGTAGAAACGTTAGAACTGCCCCCAATAGACTTTGTAGACTGGAGGAGAAGCGATTCGGGAAATCCTATACAACGTCCCGAGCAATGGCAACAAATGTCATATAAAGGCCAACGCAAGAAAAGATAAACTATGGGGGGGGGGGGAGAGAGGGAATGGAAATGCATAAAACAGGATGATGGACAGATACAGAGTTGGTGAACCCCAGGGGGGGGGTGGGTGGGTGAGAGAGGCGGCCTTGGGGGGGAGGGTGAAGTGGAAGGAGTGAGGAAAAGGAGGGGTTTTTGTTTTTTGGTTGTGCATTTTTTTTTTTTTGTGTGTGCGTTTTTTTTTTTTTTAATACAAGGGGAACATATGTATGTGTAACATAAGGTATATATAATGCGTGTTTAGTACATTCAAGTGCACACAAGGAGCTATTACGTATATAGAAGTGAAATGTGAATGGATAAGTATAGAAGTGTAAGCAACTATATACATTTTTTTTTTTTTTTTTTGGGGTTCTTCCCCCTTTTTTTTTCTTATTTTTTTTTTTTCTTTTTTTTTTTTTTTCCTTTTGGGGGAGTAGAAGAGTGGAGGGAAGGGGAGGGGGGGAAATAGAGGGCAAACTAAAAGTTAAACACCTAATTTAGAAATGATGGCACATAAGACACAATTTATAAGTAATTTGGTAGATAATATACTTATCTCCCTTCTTTTCTCTTTTTTTTTAGGAGATCAAATCCACATTATGTGGCTTGTGTTTCCTTCAATTATTTTTTCCTTGTTTTTTTTTTTTTTTTTTGTGTGACATAGGGGAAAAAAAAAAAAAAAAAAAAAAAAAACGACACATGTTATAAGGTACACGATTTACGGGACCCACCCTTTTTTCTTTTTTTTGTATTTGTGTGGTTTATGGTGGACGTTGTTTTCCGTCATTTGTTCTCTTTTACTTTTCTTTTTTTTTTTTTTATATATAGAGAGATAAATTTGCACAGAGCTTGTATACACATACATGTATGTTAAGGGTAAAAGGGGGCCAACCCCCCTTTGAGCCCGTCCCTTTTATTTATTATATAATTTTATTTTTTATTTTTTTGGTCCCCTCCTCCTCTCTTTAGATCTGTGTATCTAGAGCTTCCCTTGACATTTAGGGAAAATGAAAGACGCACGAGAGGACAGATATAGGGAGAAATGAAAGGGAGAGGAAAAATGTTCTTGTATAGTGAAAATTGTTTTTTATTGCAAGCGAGAAAAAGAGGTTTGGGATATTTTTAGGAGGGAGGAGGGAAGGAAGAAGGAAAGGAAGAGGGAAAGCTCCCCCCTTTTCGGCTTTCTCCCCCTTTTTTTTTTTTTTTTTGTTTCTTCTTCTTCTGTTTTCTTCCCTCTTCCCCTTTTTTTTTTTTGGAAGTGAAACGACAATGTATATCTTTAACACCACTGATGTAGGGATAGAATAGAAGACTTAAAGAGCAGACGATACCAGGTGGTGAAATGATGTATGTTAATATGTGTGAGAGGGAGAGGGAGGGGGAGGGGGGGAAGGAGGGAAAGGGGATGCTTTTGCTTTTTTTTTTTTTTTTTTCTGTCCTCTACCCCCCACCCCTCTCCAGTGCTCTACGGTTCCTCTAATACCTGAAAGTATGGGGGGAGGGGGGGGAGGGGGGGAGGGGGGGGGGGGAAAAAAAGAAAAGAGAAAAATCACCATTAAATAATCGTTGCTACTCCACATAACGATGGTTGATATGAGTATAAGTGATTAAAGGTGATAGAAGGTACAGGATAGGATGCCTCGCCCACCACCCACCTTTTCTTGGGCTCTTCATCTTGTGTTTTTGTGATTGTCTTTTTTTTTTTTTTTTTCATTCCACTCTCTCTCCTTCTTCTCCTCCCCTAGGTAGCAGACAGTAGTAGAAGGGACTAATTGGGAGAAGGATGTAGGTAACTGGGATTAGAGGATGGGAGAAAGTTTAAGGTAGGGTAGCTGAGAAGAGAAGGGGAAAGAAAAGGGAAGGAAGGAGCGAACCCAGAAATAAAATGACCGGGGGGGGGGGGGGGGGACTTAGATAAATGGGACGGGATAGAGAGGAAATTCACTCAATAGGACAGGTCCGATATACAGGACTTGAAAATCTGCAACACTGCAGAAGGTTAGAGAGGTCTGGAGGGAGGGATTCATCCCTCCATGGACATCTCTTCCAATTAGGAAGCAACCCAAAGGAAACAACCCTTTTTTTTTTTTTTTTTTTTTTTTTTTTCATTTCTGGAGACTGTTTATTGACTACATCTCTCCCGCCTCACCCGTGGACAAATGTTATGAGCAGAAAAGAACGTTTAGAAGACAAAAAAAATAGTAATGACAGCCCCAATAAAAATCATATCTTATAATATAAGAGGATTAAAATCAGCCCAGAAAAGAGGATGCCTATGGCAGGAAATGCGCCATTATGCAGCAGATGTGATCTTTATACAAGAAACACACTTTTCGATAGGAGAAATACCAAATATGTGATCAAACCTGTTCATCCAATGGTTTCATGCACCATCCCCGATTGCCAGGGCAAGAGGGGTAACGATAGCATTTAGAAAGACATGCCCGATAATAGTGGTATCTACGCAGACAGACCCTGAAGGGCGCTATCTCTTTGTGAAGGCTAGATTAAATGGCCATTGTTACACCTTCGCCTCAATATACGCGCCAAACACAGGAACAGCAAATTTTTTAATAAAAACTTTGAAAATATTGGAAGAATATAAAGAGGGATTCCTGATTCTAGGGGGAGACTTCAACTTAGTACTCGACCCAAGCATGGACTCCTCAACAGGGAAAACCCCCATATCCTTTAGGGCACTAAAACATATAAAACAACTATTAAGATCTCTACATCTAGTAGATGGATGGCGACTAAAACATAAGATAAGAGACTATAGTTACTATTCTAAAACACACAACATGTACTCCCGCTTGGACCTTTTCCTGGTGGACCAGTTCTACCTGGAAAAGATCCGATAGTGTACGATAGAACCAATTACAATTTCAGACCATGCGCCGATAACGATAACCTTATACCCAATAGCAATGGGACACCTGGAATGAACTTGGCGACTTAACAAGACCATATTGGATGATAAACATATAGTTGAGGCATTAGATACCAAATTAAAAACCTATTTTGAAATAAACGTGCCTGGAGAAACCACCGACCAGGCCATATGGGAAGCCCATAAGTCGGTGATCAGGGGTGAATTGATAGCACACGGATCAAGGAAAAAAAAAGAGAAACAAAAAGAAATAACAGACTTACTGGAAGAGATTAATAATCTGGAAAAAAAACATAAAAGACACCAAAATCCCGAAGATGTCAAACGTCTGGAAACGGCGCGGAATAAACGAACACAATGCCTTGATGATAAAATCAGAAACAAATCCAGGTATTATGCACATAGATTTTATGAGCAGGGAAATAAATGTGGCCGACTTTTAGCAAGGCAGCTTAAAAAACAACAAGACTCTAGGCACGTACATAAACTAACAGTACAAAATAAAAAGATAGTGGAAACCCAAGCCATAGCAGCAGAGTTCCATGGGTTCTATGAAGCCCTATATAACATCCAGACAGATCCATCAAAAGTCAAGGAAGATTATCGAAGGGAAGAAATCAGAGAATACATAAGAAGTTCGGACATGCCCTCATTATCAACAGAAGCGATCGAGAAAATAAATAGGCCAATTACAGTTGAAGAGATAACCGGAGTAATAGCTAATCTGGCAATGGGAAAAAGCCCAGGGCCAGACGGCTTTACAAACTCATATTACAAGAAATTTGCCTCAACTTTAGAGACCCCAATATGCAACTACTTTAATGCGATCAATAAGTTAAACCCCCTTCCACCAGAAGCCTTACTGGCCTACATTACAGTACTCCCTAAACCAGGAAAAGACCATCAAAGATGCGCAAGCTATAGACCTATCTCCCTGCTAAATTCAGACACCAAACTTCTAGCCAAAATTTTAGCACTTAGATTACAGGACCAAATAATAAAAATAGTTCACCCTGACCAGACGGGATTTATGAAAGGCCGAGAGGCCAGAGATAATACTTTAAGGGCCCTGCAAATCCTACACTGGATGGAAAAAGGCCCTGACAAAATCCCGAGAATGATAGTGTCAATGGACGCCGAAAAGGCTTTTGACAGGGTGAACTGGGTTTACATGACAGAGGTTTTAAGGGAGATAAAGGTGGGAGAACGTGTAATGGGCTGGATAGCGGCACTATACGCAGACCCAAGAGCGAGGGTGAAAGTGAATGGCACTCTTTCAAAATATTTTCAAATACACAACGGAACGAGACAAGGGTGTCCCCTGTCGCCTTTACTGTTTGCCATGACACTAGAACCCTTTCTATGTAGAATAAGAAAAAACATCGAAATCCAAGGGACCAGCATAGGAGCATATGAACATAAAGTATCGGCGTACGCGGATGACTTATTATTTTACCTGTCAACACCACAGACATCACTACCGGCACTGATGACAGAAGTATCTAAATTTGGAGAACTATCCAATTTTAAGATAAACTTCGAAAAGTCAGTTATTCTACCCTGCCATATCCACTCAGAAATGTTGAGAACCCTGAAAGGTCTATACTCATTTATAGATACACCTAACATCAGACCTCAAATTATTATATGATCGGAACTACAGAGTCTTGATGGAGGGGGTCATAGAAGACCTGAGGAAGTGGAAAGGACAAGTGTTAACATGGTTTGGAAGGGTGAGTGCAATAAAAATGAGTATATTGCCTAAAATCCTCTACACACTTTATACTGTCCCAATCCCACTTCCCCAGAACTTCTTTAGAAACATACAGAAGGCCTTTACGTCATTTGTGTGGAACAACAAACGTCCCAGACTCGCACATGAGATACTATGTAAAGGGAAGTTAGAAGGAGGTATGGGGCTACCAGACGTCAAGCTATATTATAAGGCGATGGCCCTAGTGCGCATTTTAAACTGGAACCACGACCAAACAAATAAAATATGGGTTAATCTAGAACAAACAATAGCAGGAAGGAGATTAAAAGGAATATCATGGATCCCAAAGGTAAACAGGGGTCTTTCAAAATGGGTATCACCATTAACCCAAAATACTTTAAAAATTTGGGACCACCTTAACCAGTCAGGAGACTACGCCCCTCAGATATCTCCGTTAACCCCGATGGAGGGCTTCTCGTGGTTCCCACCAGGAGAAGAGGTGGGATTTATGGGAAACTGGGGGAGAGAAGAGGACATTATATGTGGAAACTTCGCCCCAAAGGGAACTCTACTACCATTAGCAGACCTGGTACGGAAGTACGGAATGATACAAATGGCCGAATGGAGATATCAACAATTGGGGTGTTTTTACAATAAAAAAAAGGCTATGCTGAGAACCCTTGATTCACGTACCATATTTGAATCTAAGTGCTCAAAGATGACGACGTATAAACATCTGCTGTCACAAATGTACAAGTTAGTTCTCGGGACCAGGAAGAGCTCAACACCCTACTACATTAGAGAGTGGGAAGGGGAGCTAAAATATAAATTTTCCTCGACGCAAATTAAAGAGCTTATCGAGTCTATATACTGTACATCGAGAAGTGCTCAAATTCAAGAAATGTCATATAAACTTTTAACCAGATGGTACTTGACACCTGTGAAACTAGCCCAGATGTATCAGAAAGTGGACGGAAGGTGTTGGAGAGGATGTGGGCAGAGGGGCACCCTCCTCCATATATGGTGGTCATGCCCCATGATCAGAGGGTTCTGGCAAGAGATTGCACCATGGATTAGGAGGTTGTCAAGGGCGAAGATGGAGCTGACGCCATTAAACTTCCTGTTCCATGGGTCAATGAAATCACGTAGAGCCTACACGAATAGTATCACGCCACACTTGATAAACGCCGCAAAACTATTGATACCTAGATTATGGAAACAGACTAAGCGCCCAAACCTACTTGACTGGAAGAAGGAAGTGAACGTGATAAAAGAGGCTGAAAGATGGATCCATATAGTCCATAATAGAAAGGAAAGGTTTACGCATATCTGGACAGAATGGGAAACCTGCTCATTAGAAATTGAGTAAGCAAGAAATATACAGTGGTGTGAAAAAGTGTTTGCCCCCTTCCTCATTTCCTGTTCCTTTGCATGTTTGTCACACTTAAGTGTTTCGGAACATCAAACCAATTTAAACAATAGTCAAGGACAACACAAGTAAACACAAAATGCAATTTGTAAATGAAGGTGTTTATTATTAAAGGTGAAAAAAAATCCAAACCATCATGGCCCTGTGTGAAAAAGTGATTGCCCCCCTTGTTAAAACATACTATAACTGTGGTTGTCCACACCTGAGTTCAATTTCTCTAGCCACACCCAGGCCTGATTATTGCCACACCTGTTCACAATCAAGGCATCACTTAAATAGGAGCTGCTTGACACAGTAAGGTCCACCAGAAGATCCTTAAAAGCTACACATCATGCCGAGACCCAAAGAAATTCAGGAACAATTGAGAAAGAAAAAGTAATTGAGATCTATCAGTCTGGAAAGGGTTATAAAGCCATTTCCAAAGCTTTGGGAATCCAGCGAACCACAGTGAGAGCCATTATCCACAAATGGCGAAGACATAAAAAACAGTGGTGAACCTTCCCAGGAGTGGCCGGCCGCCCAAAATTACCCCAAGAGCGCAGCGACGACTCATCCAAGAGGTCACAAAAGACCCCACAACAACGTCCAAGGAACTGCAGGCCTCACTTGCCTCAGTTAAGGTCAGCGTTCATGCCTCCACCATCAGGAAAAGACTGGGCAAAAATGGCCTGCATGGCAGAGTTCCAAGGAGAAAACCACTGCTGAGCAAAAAGAACATCAAAGCTTGTCTCAATTTCTCCACAACACATCTTGATGATCACCAAGACTTTTGGGACAACATTCTGTGGACCGATGAGACAAAAGTGGAACTCTTTGGAAGGTGTGTGTCCAAGTATATCTGGCGTAGAAGGAACACTGCATTTCAGAAAAAGAACATTATACCAACAGTAAAATATGGTGGTGGTAGTGTAATGGTCTGGGGCTGTTTTGCTGCTTCAGGACCTGGAAGACTTGCCGTGATAAAAGGAACTATGAATTCTGCTGTCTACCAAGAGATCCTGAAGGAGAATGTCCGACCATCTGTTCGTGTACTCAAGCTGAAACGAACTTGGGTTCTGCAGCAGGACAATGATCCTAAACACACCAGCAAGTCCACCACCGAATGGCTGAAGAAAAACAAAATGAAGACTTTGGAGTGGCCTAGCCAAAGTCCAGACCTGAATCCTATTGAGATGTTGTGGTATGACCTTAAAAAGGCCGTTCATGCTCGAAAACCCTCTAATGTAACTGAATTAGGACAATTCTGCAAAGATGAGTGGGCCAAAATTCCTCCAGGACGCTGTAAAAGCCTCATTGCACGTTATCGCAAACGCTTGGTTGCAGTTGTTGCTGCTAAGGGTGGCCCAACCAGTTATTAGGTTTAGGGGGCAATCACTTTTTCACACAGGGCCATGATGGTTTGGATTTTTTTTTCACCTTTAATAATAAACACCTTCATTTACAAATTGCATTTTGTGTTTACTTGTGTTGTCCTTGACTATTGTTTAAATTGGTTTGATGTTCCGAAACACTTAAGTGTGACAAACATGCAAAGGAACAGGAAATGAGGAAGGGGGCAAACACTTTTTCACACCACTGTACATAGAATGTTCAAAGAAGGGAGAGGCGGGAGAGAGGCGGTACGTATCTATTTTTGTTTTATTTAAACCTAAAAAACTCCAATTTTTTTTTTTTTCTTTTTCTTTTTTTTTTTTTTCTCTCTCTTCTTCCCACCGTCTCCCAGCCCTTATGGCCCTTTTCCCCCTCCCCCCCCCCATTCCAGCACCCTTACAATCCCATGCCCAGATCCACTCCAGGCGAACCCCACCCCCAACCAACACCCCCATATAGGGCACATAGGAAGGGGAAATTAGGAAATGTAGATTTAGAGAATATTGGGGGGAGGGAAAAGAGAGAAAGAGGGAAATTTAAAAGGGAATAAAATGGCCTGCAGAGGCCTCAGACACTAAACTTAAAGGAGATAGACACACTTAATAATTTTATATATCCTTTTTTTTTTTTTTTTTTTTTTTTAACACAATGGGAAGGGAAAGTTTAATAGCAGAAATAGAGAGAGGGAAAAGGGACAAATCACATAAAATATTGAGGGAAAGGAAGGGGGAAAAGAAGGAAGAACAAGGGGGAGGGAGAAAGAGAGAACGGGGGTGTCGGGGGGATGGGTCTGGGGGGGGAGGGGGGAAAGAGGAGAAGAGTCTTCTAACTAATTTAAAAATTCCTTTTTTTTTTGGGTTGCTGAAAAAAGGGGGAGGGAAGAATATGGAAGGTTGATAAAGATGTTTTTATGTAGAAGTACTTACATGTATGATAAAAAAATGTGATGTTAAATGGAAATGTCAAGAAAACTAATAAAAAGATTTGATAATTATAAAAAGTTGGATGCTCTAAAACGGTTAGTCTGTCGCAAAATTGAGAAATCCTGGTCTCTCAGACCTGGAGGGAATCTCGGATTCCCCAGAATGGGCGTCAAAGGTGAGTCCACTGATGAAAGCAGTGTTTTAACGATTATCTGTGCACAGATTCTCACTGTAGGGCCTGTAGGGTCTTTAGGTAAGCCGGCAGTTTGTCGTAGCACCATGGTGCTCCTTTCAGTAGAACATCTGTCTGTGCCTGTTCGATCTGGGTCCATAATTTGCCCATTGAGTGACGATTCCAGTCTATGAGTCGCCCTAAATGTACCGCCTGATAGTATTTAAGTACGTCTGGTAATGCAATACCCCCGCTGTGTTTAGGTAAAACTAATTGGCTTCTGGGAATACGTGGTTTCTTGTTTGCCCATATGAATTGAGTAAACAGGGAATGAACCTGTTTAAAATATTGAGATGGTATCTTAATCGGTAAAGTTTGAAATAAAGTTGGTAAAATACTCATCTTTAAAATGTTACATCTACCAAACCACGAAAATATTCCCCTATTCCAGGTTTCCAGCAACATACGTGTTCTTGTCAAAAGAGGAGGGAAGTTGAGTTCAAAGACCCGGGATAGATCAGACGGGATGCATGTTCCCAGGTATTTCAAGGCTGTTTCTGTCCATTTAAACCTAAAATTTAGGTGTAAGTTTTTAAGCGACGTAGAAGGTATACCTATCCCCATAGCCTCTGATTTACTAAAATTAATCCGTAAATTCCAGAGTCCGCCGTATATCCCAAATTCACGTAACACATTCGGCAGTGAGACCATAGGGCTAGTAAGGGAGAAAAGCAGATCATCCGCTTAAGCTGAGACTGTATGTTGCCGCTCTCTTATGCCGCGTACACACGAAGGGACAATCCCGCGGGATTATCCTCTGGACTGAAGTCCAGCGGATAATCCCCTCGTGTGTGGGCGCCGGCGGACTTTTTGGCGCCAAAGTCCGGCGGACCAAAGTTTTAAGTTTTGTTTTAAAATTATCCGCTGGACTTGGCAGTCCAGCGGACAATCCCGCCGTTAGTGGGCAAGTCCGCGGGACTTTTGAAATGAACGGACTTGCCGCTCATCGGCAAGTCCGTTCATTTAGCACGTGACTTCAGGTTACGTAGCTAGCGTAGGCAGTTACTGCCGCCGCGCTAGCTCCGTGACCTGGCATGGATTTAAAGGGAATCCCCACGCCGAAAAAAACAGCGTGGGGGTTCCCCCCAAATCCATGTCAGACCCTCATCCGAGCACGCAGCCTGGCAGGCCAGGAAAGGGGTGGGGACGAACGAGCGCCCCCCCCCCCTCCTGAGCCGTACCAGGCCGCGTGCCCTCAACATGGGGGGTGCCCTGGGGAAAGGGGGGCCGTGCGGCCCCCCCCACCCCAAAGCACCTTGTCCCCATGTTGATGAGGACAAGGGCCTCTTCCCGACAACCCTGGCCGTTGGTTGTCGGGGTCTGCGGGCGGGGGCTTATCGGAATCTGGGAGCCCCCTTTAATAAGGGGGCCCCCAGATACCGGCCCCCCACCCTATGTGAATGAGTATGGGGTACGATGTACCCCTACCCATTCACCTAAGGTGTAAAATGTAAAGTACAAAAAAACACACACACTTTTGAAAAAATATTTTATTGCACTGCTCCGGGGGTCTTCTTCCGTCTTGGGGGTCTTCTCGCCGGACTCCTCCGCTCTCTTCTGCTCTTTTACCTAGCTCTTTCACGAGCGGGGGGAGTCCGGCTACCTTCTTCGTCGTCGCCACCGTCGTCTGGGGGTCTCGATCCGCCTTCGGGGGTCTTCCGGGGGTCTCTTCTGTTCTTGCGGCGGTCGTCGTCTTCCGCGCCGCCGGCGCCTTCTTCTTCTTCTTGTCCTTCTTCTTGTCCTTCTTGTTCTTCTTCTTCTTCCGATGTTGACCCGTCGCTGTCTCTGCCCGGAATGCCTGTGCCGCTCTGCGCTCGGACTTATATAGGGACATGGGGGACAGGGTCACATGTTCATGTCACATGGTGACCCCGCCCCCTTGCGATGTCACAGTCCCAGCATCCTCCGGGACTGTGACAACACAAGGGGGCGGGGTCACCATGTGACATGTGCATGTGACCCTGTCCCCCATGTCCCTATATAAGTCCGAGCGCAGAGCGGCACAGGCATTCCGGGCAGAGACAGCGACGGGTCAACATCGGAAGAAGAAGAAGAACAAGAAGGACAAGAAGAAGGACAAGAAGAAGAAGAAGGCGCCGGCGGCGCGGAAGACGACGACCGCCGCAAGAACAGAAGAGACCCCCGGAAGACCCCCGAAGGCGGATCGAGAACCCCAGACGACGGCGACGACGACGAAGAAGGTAGCCGGACTTCCCCCGCTCGGTAAAAGAGCTTGGTAAATGGCGGGGGAGTCCGGCGAGAAGACCCCCAAGACGGAAGAAGACCCCGAAGGCGGATCGAGACCCCCAGACGGCGGCGACGACGAAGAAGGTAGCCGGACTTCCCCCGCTCGGTAAAAGAGCTTGGTAAATGGCGGGGGAGTCCGGCGAGAAGACCCCCAAGACGGAAGAAGACCCCCGGAGCAGTGCAATAAACTATTTTTTCAAAAGTGTGGGTGTTTTTTTTTTACTTTACATTTTACACCTTAGGTGAATGGGTAGGGGTACATCGTACCCCATACTCATTCACATAGGGTGGGGGGCCGGTATCTGGGGGGCCCCTTATTAAAGGGGGCTCCCAGATTCCGATAAGCCCCCGCCCGCAGACCCCGACAACCAACGGCCAGGGTTGTCGGGAAGAGGCCCTTGTCCTCATCAACATGGGGACAAGGTGCTTTGGGGTGGGGGGGGGGCGCACGGCCCCCCTTTCCCCAGGGCACCCCCCATGTTGAGGGCACGCGGCCTGGTACGGCTCAGGAGGGGGGGGGGCGCTCGTTCGTCCCCACCCCTTTCCTGGCCTGCCAGGCTGTGGCTCGGATGAGGGTCTGACATGGATTTGGGGGGAACCCCCACGCCGTTTTTTCGGCGTGGGGATTCCCTTTAAATCCATGCCAGCTTGCGGAGCTAGCGCGGCGGCATTTACTGCCTACGCTAGCTACTTAACCTGAAGTTACGTTCGAAATGAACGGACTGCTCCGTGTGTGGGCAAGTCCGTTCATTTTCAAAAGTCCCGCGGACTTTTGGCCGGCGGATTATCCGCTGGAGAAGTCCGTGCGTGTGTGGGCAAGTCCACACGCTCGGAAAGTCCAGCGGACCCAGCTGGAAAGTCCCGCGGGATTGTCCGCTGGACTAGGTCCGCCGGCAAAAGTCCGCACGTGTGTACGCGGCATTACTCTGACTCCAGTGATGTCTGGGTTCAACCGAATCGTACAGAGAAAGGGTTCCAGAGATAGAGCATAAAGCAGCGGGGATAATGGACACCCCTGTCTGGTCCCATTTGAAATAGAAAAGGGATCTGATAAAATTCCATTTACTTTAACTTGAGCTGATGGATGCAGGTAAATCCTGCCAATCCATTGTAGCATATGTTCCCTCAATCCTATATGTCGTAGAACGGCAAACATAAAGTTCCAGTTAACACGGTCGAATGCCTTCTCAACATCTGTACCTATTATAACGCTCGGAGTGTGTGTCTCCTTTACTATATGAATAAGGTTTAACACTTTAATTGTGTTGTCGCGGGCTTCTCTAGTTGGAATGAATCCCACTTGGTCAAGGTGTATCAGTGGCTGTATGTGTTCTGCGATTCGAATAGCTATGATCTTTGTAAATAGTTTAAGGTCACTATTCAAAAGTGAGATAGGTCTGTAACTGCTACAGGAGGTAGGATCTTTTCCTTCTTTAGGGATTACTGTAATATGTGATTTTAAGGTATCTCTGGGGAACACTGTCTCAGAACTTACTTTATTAAATAGTTCCACCATATGAGGACCTAATAATGAGAATTTTTTTTTATAGTACTGTAATGAGAACCCATCCGGACCTGGTGTTTTACCTAACTTGCAACCATCCATTGCCTTCTGTAATTCCTCTAGAGTTATTGGTGTCTCCAACTCTTCCTGAACCTCTGCAGTCAGCTGAGGGAGTTGGTAGGAAGCTATATAGTCTTCCATTTGTATCTGGGCAGAAGATTGTTCTGGGATATTATATAGGGAAGAATAGTAGTCTCTGAACCCCTGTGTAATTTGCTTAGGAAGCCCCACTTTTTGGCCTTGAGGTGTAATTATTTGGGGAATATATGAGGCTAATTTTTGTTCTCTAATCGCACGTGCTAGTATTCTCCCACATTTATCTCCTGATTCATAGCCTTTTCTGCGACCTCGCTGTATATCTGCCTTGGCTTTATATCTTAGCAAGTCTGTTACCTGCTTACGAAGCGAAAAAAGATGTTTATGTTAAGCCTCGACTTTATGAATGTCCTGTAAAAGGGATGTAAGCTTTTCAAGCCTTAGGCGTTTAAGTCGTGCTCCGTGCTTGATAAGGACAGCCCTTATAACTGCCTTGTGGGCTTCCCATAGGATCCCTATATCACAATCAGGTTGCTTGTTAATTTGAAAATACTGACCCACACGCTGTACATCCTCCACTATTTCAGGAGTCTGCAAGAAACTTTCATTCAGTCTCCAGACTCTAGTCCTGGAGGTTGAAAACTCAGAAAATCGGTACATTAAGATGATCAGCGCGTGGTCTGACCATGTAATTGTACCAATTACTGTGCTATGAACCGCATGCAACTGTGCGTGTGGAATCAAAAAGTAATCTATGCGTGAATAAAGTTTATGAGGATGAGAGTAAAACGTATAGTCCTTCTCACCTGAATGTTGTAGCCGCCAGACATCAACCAGTTGAGCTTCGTGGAAGGCTTGTGTCACTCTTTTACGGACACCCGGAGTAATGGAGGATAAGCCAGAGGAGGTATAAATATTGGGAACCAACGGAACATTAAAATCGCCTCCCAGTATCAACTGACCTTCCGAGAATTTCAAAAGGCGTTCTATTGTGCGACTCAAAAAGGAGTCTTGATGATCGTTTGGAGCGTATATAGAAGCAAAGGTCATTTTTACTTCTCCTATCTGGCCTTTAACCAGCTGAGATCCGCGCTATAGCCAAATGACGGCTTCAGCGAGGATCTCATATGCCGGGACTATGTCTATTGACGTCGTCCCCTTCCCTGGCTCCCGGCGTGCTCTCGTGAGCGCACAGCGGGGAAAATCTGTGTTGGCCATGTCCCCTGGACACAGCCAATCACAGATCGCTGTAAACGGCCAATCACAGCGGCCGTTTACAGCGCGATCGCCTCCTCCAATGAGAGATGATCTCAAATGTAAACATATGAGATCATCTCTCATTGCCGGCTTTCTCTCTCCTCACACCGAGACAGCGAGTGAGGAGAGAGAAGCCATCTCAGTGCCAAAAAAGTGTCAGTGAGTGAAAATCCCTAAAAAAATAAAATTGTGCCCAAAAAGTGCCCAAAACAGTGCCCACAGTCCCTATTGGTACACACAGCTAGTGCAATCTGTGCCCAGCTGTGTGCATCTTTGCCCACTTGTGCCATCTGTGCCCGCCTGTGCCCGCCTGCCCATCTGTGCCTGTCTGCAGTGTGAGATCAGTGCGCATCTGTGCCACTTCATCTGTGCCACCTCATCAGTGCCCATCGGTGCCACCACATCAGTGCCACCTCATCAGTGCCCATCTGTACCAATCAGTGCCCATCAGTGCCGCCTCATCAGTGCCCATCTGTGCCACATCGATCAGTGCCCATCTGTGCCACCGATCAGTGCCCATCTGTGCCACCTCATCTGTGCCACCTCAACTGTGCCCATCTGTGCCACCTCAACAGTGTCCATCTGTGCCACATCTGTGCAATCAGTACTCAGTACACATCTGTGCAATCAATCAGTGCACATCTGTGCCGACTCATCAGTGCCTATCAGTGCCCACCTGTGCCACCGCATCAGTGCATATCTGTGCCCACCTGTGCTGCCTCATTAGTACAAATCTGTGCCCACCTGTGCCACCTCATTAGTGCCTATCTGTGCCCACCTGTGCCGCCTCATCAGATCACATCTGCGCTGCAAAAATGTCTAAAAGATCTTATTCCGCCGAGGAGGCATACCAAATTCTTTCCACGCCCGAAGAGAGCTACGGGGAGCTCTCTATGTCGGATTCCATTACAAATTCCGGTGCCGAATCTGACCCGAATTATGAGCCAGTCCTCAGTAGCGAAACACTGAGTGACTACTCAGAGGATGAAGTTGCTCGGCAGTGGCATCCACCAGCAGTGCAGTGCCATCTACCAGCACCGCAGTGCCACCTACCAGCACCGCAGTGCCACCTACCAGCACCGCAGTGCCACCTACCAGCACCGCAGTGCCACCTACCAGCACCGCAGTGCCATCTACCAGCACCGCAGTGCAAGAAAGTCCAAGTACCAGTGGGGTGTCACCTCAGCCCCAAAGGGTTAGGACTCGATCCAGCCTTCCCTATGCCCTTCAGTACCCTTTGTGGCTTCCTCCTAATTCAGGAGAAGCCAACATTCCCCCTTTCACTGCCCAGCCAGGAGTCCAGGTGGACACGGAAAATTTTACCCCAATCGATTTTTTTCATTTAATTTTTACGGAGGATTTGTTAGGATCAATCGTGGCCCAGTGTAATCTTTATGCCCAACAATTTATTTTAAAAAACCCAACTTCATATTATGCCCGTCCCTATGAATGGAGAGACCTAACGGTGGAGGAGTTCAAGCTTTTTTTAGGCCTCACACTCAATATGGGACTCGACAAAAAAAATCAAGTGCGTACCTATTGGTCAACCAACCCCCTCCACCACATGCCGCTCTACTCCGCTGTAATGTCCAGATCCAGGTATCAGATGATAATGAAGTTCCTACATTTCAGTGACAATTCCCAGTGCCCTCCCCGAAATGACCCAAAATACGACAGACTTTACAAAATTCGGCCACTTATAAATAATTTTTTTCAAGCATTCTCCCAGCTTTTTACCCCGGACCAACATATATGTGTGGATGAGTCCCTCATAAAATTTTCCGGCAGGCTTAAAATTAAGCAATATATCCCCAGCAAAAGGGCCCGCTACGGGGTGAAGTTGTTCAAATTGTGTGAACGAGCCACAGGGTACACATATTCATTTATAGTGTACGAAGGGAAGGACACCCAGCTGCAGCCCCCTAATTGCCCGGATTACTTAGGATGCAGCGGGAAAGTTGTTTGGGACCTTGCCTACCCCCTACTGGATAAAGGCTACCACCTGTATGTAGATAACTTGTACACATCCCTGCCCCTGTTCCACAACCTCCACCGGATGAAGACGCCAGCATGTGGCACTGTAAAGAAGAATCGGAAGGGCTTTCCTCAAAGTCTTGTGAACAAGACTTTGAGAAAAGGAGAAGCGGCAAGTTTGCGGAATAAGGAGATTCTGGCAGTGAAGTGGAGGGACAGAAGGGATGTATATATGTTGTCTTCTATCCACAATGATACGTTCGTGGAAATCCCCAGAAGGAGTGGCCCCATAAAGAAACCCAAATGCATTTACGACTACAATTTGTTCATGGGGGGAGTCGACTATAACGATCAAATGATGCAACCGTACCTTGCCATAAGAAGGACATGCTACTGGTACAAAAAAGTTGCCATCTATCTTTTTCAATTGGCCTTATACAATACATTTGTACTTTACTGCAAATCCACCCAAAACCCCAAACGCTTCTATGGCTACCAGGAGGAAGTTTTCACCGCCCTTATATTCCCAAACGGCCCACCAGTAAATATCAGATCAGATGTCCTTAGTCGACTCTCCGAGCGCCACTTTCCTGATAAGATCCCTCCCAAACCAACAGGACAAAGACGTCAAAAAAGATGTAAGGTGTGTACCAGAGCAGGAGTCAGAAGAGACACATCTTACTATTGTGCAGAATGTCCTTCCCAACCAGGCCTCTGCATAGGTGACTGTTTTCGCCGTTACCATTCTTCAGTAAATTTTTAGTTCCTCCCTTTACACACCGTCACACCCCTTATGCCACTGCCTGCTCTGTAAATGACCCTGGCTTGTTATTTGACCACGCTTCTGCCTGCCGATTCTGTACATACCGCTGCCTGATCTGGAACTGACCCTGGACTGTTTTTTGACCATGCTTCTGCCTGCCGATTCTGTACCTACCTCTGCCTGATCTGGAACTGACCTTGGACTGTTTGACCATGATATTTGCCTGCCTCTTGGACTGATCTTGTACCCTGCTACTGGACTAGTGGGATTCAACACAGGGGTCTCACATATGTGAGGGGCTCCAGAATAGTTTTTCTGGATGAAGAAAAAATTTTCTTTGTTTTCTCAGTCCTAGATTAGGGTCTGGAGGCTCGGAGGCTTCAAAGAGATTTGGGTGGGAGAAGCCTCTACCCCTGTCCCCATACTGTCCTGAACGAGGCCCTACTTGCACTGCCTGCTGCCTGTAGGACTTACTGCCGCCATGCCTCTGTCTGTCGCACTAACCACACCACATGGACCTGCCTACTACCAGGACCAATATTTTTGGCACTGCTGACAATATCTCTGCACTGACCCTGGACTGTATATGAACAGTATCCCTGCCTGCTGCCTGAAAAATTGTGTTCGCTGTTGCTGACCAAGTCCCTGCCTGCTGCCTGGACCAGTGCTATCCTCCTGTGGACAACTGCGCTACCACAACCACAGGTAAGCTTTTGTTTACCCTTTTCTCAGCATAATGTATTTTGGGGTGTAATTCTTGGTATGGGCATGCTATGTGTCCCTTGAACACCTGACAGTGTTCCTTGCATGTTGGGCCTCTGCATGTGGCCAGGCTGTGTGAAAGTCTCACACATGTGGTATCGCCATACTCAGGAGGAGTAGCAGAATGCATTTTGGGGTGTTATTTTTGCTATGTAAATGCTTTGTGTTGGAGATATCTTATAAACCGACAACTTTGTGTAAAAAAAAAATGCGTTTTTATTTTTTTCCACATTTTCCAAAAACTTCTGGAAAAAAATGAACCGTTCAAAAGACTCATTATGCCTCATAGATTATACGTTGTGGTGTTAGCTTTCCAAAATGGGGTCATTTTTATGGGCGTTTCCATTGTCCTGGTGCTCCAGGGCCTTTAAAAGTGTAATAGGTGGTTGAGAAATGAAATGTGCGATTTATGCTCCTAGAATGCCTGAAGGTGATACTTAAATGTTAAGCCTTTGTATGTGGTCAAGCTGTATAAAAGTCTCACACATGTGGTATCGTTATACTCAGGAGGAGTAGCAGAATGTATTTTGGGGTGTTATTTTTCTATGTAAATGCTATGTGTTGGAAATATCTTATAAACCGACAACTTTGTGTAAAAAAAAATGCGTTTTTATTTTTTTCCACATTTTCCAAAAACTTCTGGAAAAAAATGAACCGTTCAAAAGACTCATTATGCCTCATAGATTATACGTTGGGGTGTTAGCTTTCCAAAATGGGGTAATTTTATGGGTGTTTCCATTGTCCTGGTGCTCCAGGGCCTTCAAAAGTGTAATAGGTGGTTGAGAAATGAAATGTGTGATTTATGCTCCTAGAACACCTGATGGTGCTCCCTGCATGTTGGGCCACTGTATGTGGCCAGGTAGTGAAAAAGTCTCACACATGTGGTATCGTAATACTCAGGAGGAGCGGCAGAATGTATTTTGAGGTGTGATTTGTGGTATGCACATTCCATGTGAGAGAAATAAGCTATTACAATGACAATTTTGTGAAAAAAAAATAAAAATTAAATAAAATCTTAATTTTGCAAAGAATTGTGGGAAAAAAATTACAACTTCAAATAACTCACCATGCCCCTTACTAAATACCCTGAAATGTCTACTTTCCAAAAAGGGGTCATTTGGGGGGCATTTGTACTCTCCTGGCTTGTTAGGGTCTCAAGAAATGAGATAAGCCTCAGTACATCAGACATGATCTTTTTTTTATGATTTGCACCATAGCTTGTAGACTCTATAACTTTCACACAGACCACATAATATCCACAAATTTGGGTTATTTTTACCAAAGATATGTAGCAGTATAAATTGTGGCCAAAATTTATGAAGAAAAATTGCTAATTTGCAAAATTTTATCACAGAAACAAAGAAAAATTCATTTTTTTTCAAAATTTTCGGTCTTTTTTCATTTATAGCGCAAAAAATAAAAAAACCCAGAGGTGATCAAATACCACCAAAAGAAAGCTCTGTTTGTGGGAAAAAAAGGACAAAAAAATCATTTGAGTACGGTGTTGCATGACTGAGTAATTGTCATTCAAAATGTGAGAGCACTGAAAGCTGAAAATTGGTCTGGTCACGAGGGGGGTTTAAGTGCAAAGTAATCAGGTGGTTAATAAACATGTAACACCCCATCGGGTCTGTTAAACTATCCTGACACAACCATGGTACTTGACTAGACACTAGTATTGATACCCCTTTGGTTTTAGTTAAGTCATTAGTAGAGTGGTAGGCAACTGAATAGTACCTGTTTTTGAGAATAGGAAGTTTATCATCTCTGAAGTGTATTTCTTGAATAAACGCCATATCTACCTGTAAACGCTTCAGGTCATTCAATAGTATCCGTCTCTTTTCGGGGGTATTTAATCCTTTGGCTTTAAGCGAGAAGGAGGAGGGAGAGAGAAAAAAAAATATTTTATAAGGAGGAGAGGGGAACTTCTTACTACTTTCCTTCCCCCATGTTTATTGCACTCCCTTTATTCAGTGTCACTTCAGTGTCTTTGTGTTTCTCCCTCCCTGTTGATCTTAATTAACTAAATTCTATAAACCATCGTGCTTCTATATAAAAGGAAGGAGAGAGACGAGAGAGATTATTCCCTCCTCTCTCTCTGTTAAAGTTTTCATTTTATGTGTATCCCTGTTTATCTCTTATTTCCCTGTGAAAAAAAAGCATTTCCCAACTACAAAATTTATCTTATGTGTCAAAACAAAACAAAAAAAAAAAAAAAAAAAAAAAAAAAAAAGGGGAGGGGGAGAAGGAATTTAAATTTTCCCCCCTCGTCCTCCCCTTCATTAGGTGACTATTCCAAGTGTTTATTACTTCTCGTGTATCTATAAACCCAAAAAAAAAAAAAAAAAAAAAAAAAAAGGAAAAATCCCACTTCTCTATATGTGCCCATAAATATATATAAATAACAATCTTCCCCTTCCCTCCTCTTCCCCCCTCTCCCCACACATATATACTTACATACATATTAAACATATATACATAATTTCCCTCCCTCTCCTCCCCCACCCCCCCACCCCCCATCAAACATAATTGTCTCCGTGTTTTATCACCATGTGGCTTTGTATTTCT
Organism: Lithobates sylvaticus; assembly: GCA_028564925.1. Taxonomy (NCBI): domain Eukaryota; kingdom Metazoa; phylum Chordata; class Amphibia; order Anura; family Ranidae; genus Lithobates; species Lithobates sylvaticus. The sequence continues at coordinate 83,846,532 of CM053035.1, forward strand.
CAATTGCTTTAATCATATTTCTCTTTATTCCAAGTTAATCTATTTCTATAAGCACCCTCCTCCTCTCTTCTAAATTCATCTAAAAAAAAAAAAATAAATAAATCAATTGAAATAGACAACCAAGGGAGAGGGGTTTATCACATCACTCCCTTTACCGTCTAAACCCCTTAAATAATATATAATAATATAGTCAAATCCCTTCGCCACCATCTTAATTCCGCGTCCTAGTCTCACAGGACAAAAAAAAAAGGGGGGGGGGGAAGGGGAAAGCAGATGTCTCTCCTCTTTCTCCTTCCATAGGTATTCTAGATTACTCAATACATTATTCAATACATTTATACAAAAGTTATTTCTACGACACGACCAAAAAAATAAAAAAAAAAACAATACTCTTCCAACTCTTTACGATTTCACATCCGATTCTGGATAGTCCATCTGTTCCGCCTAGTCTGTTTTGTCTATTAATACCAAAATCTTCTTCTTTCTCTTTCTCCTCCCCTCTTCTCCCCTCTTCTTCTCCTTCCCCTACTTAGGTTTCGTTCCCTTTCGATCGTCTGCCTGTAAAAGTGTCTGACGCCAGTCTGGTATAGAAAAAGGTTCTGTCCCCAAGAAAATAAAGAGTCCTGGAAGGTCTGCCTGTGATCTGAGGGTAAAGTAAGATGTATTTTTTTGAATTGTAACGGCAAAAGGGAATCTCCAGCGAAACGTACAGCCGGATTTTCTTATTTCGTCCAAAAGTGGGCAGAGCAAAGCTCTGCGTTGTAGTGTAGCTTTTGACAGGTCGGGTAATATTTTAACCCGTATGTCCTCTAGCTCTATTATGCCCACCTCCCACGCCTTTCTAAGAATGATCTCTTTCTGTGAAAAATAGTGAAGGTGGCAGATCACATCCCGTGGCCGATTAGGGTTTATGGATTTGGGGCCTAATGCTCTGTGAACTCTATCGAGTTCCATAGTGGTTGGTGCTGTATCTCCCAATAAAACATGGAAGATCCCCCTCACTTTATCAATAAGACTCCCTTGATCCACATTTTCTGAAATACCACGAAGTCGCAGATTGTTTCTGCGACTCCTGTCTTCTAATTCTTCCAGCTGTAGTTGAAATATTTTAACAGTCTCTGTTTGGGACATTTTTCTTTCTCCAATACAGTCATTCGTTGTTCTAATGCCTGCGTCTCATTTTCGTTTACTGTAAGGCGTTCTGCTATTATCTGTATCTCTCCTTGCATAACTTGCATTTCTTTGCGATGATTTTCCTCCACTCTACCGATAAGCGCTTCTATATCCATTTTTGTAGGGAGTGCTTGTATGTCCATTTTTGTAGGGAGTGCTTGTATTAATATCTTTAGGTCTTCTTCTTTCTTATGGAACGTTAACAGATCTTCCTGGAGAGAAAGCCGTCTCTCTGACACCAGTGTTTGTTGAGTTTCAACAGAAGTAGTGTTCGTTCCTTTTTTATCATCTTGGGATATCTGTGCTGGCTGTACTGTCTGTATGATTTTTGCTTCAGTCCCCTGACCTCGTGTATCCGACATCTTAACCCCAGAACCACGTCTATTTGCCGTTTTAAAGTACTGATCGATATCCACCTGTGCTTCTCCTGTTTTAGCTATCTTGGCTGCTTTACGTGAAGTTTTTGTATCCCTTTGCTTTTGTGTTTGCATACCGCTGTATAATAAATACGTTCAGCTATTCCAGTGAGGCCACAGTTTTTTCCCCCCTGATATCCTGTGGGGTCCTATAGTGTCCTATGAGGTCAGCAAGATTATAAAACTTGGAGTAGTAGCGATGTTAGGTATATTTGGCAGATGTAATATGTAATATAAGCAATATAGTTCAAATTAATACGTTAGTATCGTTTTCTTATATGATTATTTTAAGCACAGAACAGTCAGCATATTCAGTTTGAGAGGGCATATGACTTACCCCCTGCTACAATGTCAGCTCTCTTATCCTCTCTCTCTCAGGCACTTTGTGAAGCCAACTCCAGCTGCTATTTCACTAGCCTTCACTGGCTTTATATATTTCAGAGAGGATGTCAGACTTCCTTCAGCGTCTACTGACTTAAAACAGGGGGTTATCAGGCTGCTTCAGTCTAGGTCTACAGCGCAGTCCACAGCCTGCCTCCACTCAGGTGAAACCCCCTGTAAAATATCAGTACTCAGCGATCTTTTTCTCACCTCTCTCTTTATGCACTTTTACAGAGCCGGTTTCAGCCGCCGTCCTGCCTGCTTTTATCAGTCTGCCTCGGTTTAAACTCGCAGCGCTCCCGGGTCTCAGCAGGTCCGGTCCCCGCAAGTAACACCACCGATATAATATACATATACCTCCAGGTGCACCGGGTCTCCTACCCGACCGCCCAACGCAGCGTCAGGTATTCGCGTACCATCCTTGCTTAACCCTGTTTCACAGAGAAGTTTATTGAGTAGTCTGTATGCTGGGAGGGACACGTAAAAAGTGCCTCTGCTCTTCAGATAGGCAGGTCTAGTATATCCAGGCGCTCAAGTATGTGCAGATGTATTGCATCTCCAATTACAACGGTATCAACAGTGGTAACAGCAGTGGGGAAACAGGAGCTCCTATTGTGCATGTCCTCACTCCTCCATGTCCAGCTGACTTCTGCCGGTAGTCACTGTTTAACAGGAGTAACGTGAATGATACATATAGTTCAATACAATACACTACACTAGTATCGTTTTCTTATGGAGATATCCCAAGCCGCAAACAGCTGGTACATCCAGCTCAGCAGAGCCTGTGACTCACCTCTCACTGCAGCTTAAGGTAACCGATCTTCTCTCTCCTTGGTTGTTTCACGAAGCCGACTCCAGCGGCTGTTCCACCAGCTTGCGTCTTTCAGGGGGAGTGTCAGGCTGCTTCGGTCAGTGTCCGCAGCGTTTCCCGTCTCAGCTAAGGAATTAACGCTCCCGGCTCCAATAGCTGGTTCAGATCTCAGCGGGTCCGGTCACTGCAGTCAGTTACGCGAGTGCAGTAAACAATAAACAGCCAATGCTTTACAGAGGGACCGGGTCACTTCCAGTTAGCCAGTACAGCGTCAGGTATCCGCACTCAGTAAATGTTTAACAGGAACGTTATTGAATGTTGTTTGAATATCAGTGTGCTGATATCATTCTCTTAGAGGTAGAGAACACCACTGATCTTCAGGCCGTTTTTAGTTTGCTCAGGTGTATGGCATCTCAAATTAGATCGGTAAAGGCAGTGGAAGAACAGGAGCTCCTATTACACACGTCCTCACTCAACCATGTCCAGCCTGCTTCTGCCTCCTGAATCTGAAAATTAGGTTTTGTCCCTCCAGAATTTGATTTCTTTATTCTGGAGGATATTTTTATTATAAGCTGATAAATGTTCTTTCTATTTGGACTGTAGCCGGGAGTGCAGAGCATGGCCTTTGAATGGGGCCAGCTGCATCTCCAGGATACCAATCTCCAAATCGAATTTGGTAATATGTTGTGTGTATTTCTTAATAAGTGTCAGGGGAACATTCGGAGAACTGTCAATCCTGGCAGTAATCGCCATGGTCGCTCTGGGCGAATTCCCGTGCGCATGCGCGCACACAGGTGCAAGCCGACTGTTAGGTACCTGGTAGTGCTGAGCCTGACTTGATGGTTGGAGACCTCTCTTACAACTCTGGTTCAGGGCCTGCTGGATTGGGGACAGCGTAGCCGTGAACTCAGCGGGTAGGAGTGTCCGTGTGGATGCAGCAGGCTGATGCAGGGTAGATGCAGGGCTTGCTCAGAGGGTAGGTCTGCAGATGAAGGTTCGGCAGAAAACCAGGAGGCAGGAGGTAAACCGACAACAGGAGCAGCAGCAGACGGCTGAAGTAGCTGACAGCAACGGCAGAAGATCAGCAGATGACGGCAGCAGCGAAGACCTGTGCAGGGACACTGGAGCAGGGATGGTCAGGCAAGCCGGGTCACAACAGGTAAGGCAGACAGGTAAGGACGGCAGGCAGGAGGATGGTCAGGAGGCAAGCCGGGGGTACAGCAACAGTAACACAGTCCAGAGCAGGGTCAAACAAGCCGGGGTCAAGGAACGGAGAAAGTAGCGGAGTCAAACAAGCCGGGTCACAGGTAGGGAGCTCAGACAGGTTCAGGTTGGGGTCACAGGTGGGAGCTGAGACGGACAGCGCCGCATGCAGGCAGCTGTCCCCTTTAAATAAGGCCACTGGCGCCAAAGCGGCGCCGATCGCGCACGTGCACGCGCACGGGGGCGCGCGCGCCCGCTATTTGCGCACGGGAGCGCGCGCACGAGTCCCGCGGGCGCGCGCACGCGCCCGCGGCGCGCGCACGCGCCCGCGGCGCGCGCACGCGCCCGCGGCGCGCGCCGACGCGCGCGCCGGCGTTCAGAGGGACCAGGGCTGCCCAGGTGCCCGCGCACCCTCCGGCTAGGGTGCCCAGGGCGGCTAGAGCCCTGACATTGCCCCCTCACAAGGGGCAACCTCCGGGTGCCCATTAGGCGTTGTCTTTCTGGATGGGAAGAAAGAAAGGTACGGATTAGTCTCTTGGCATGAAGGTTGCATTCTGGCTCCCATGAATTACTCTCGGCCCCATACCCCTTCCACTTAATCAGGAACTGCCTCTCCCCCCTCCGTCTCCTGCAATCAAGGATGGCCTCTACCTCGTACTCCTCATTACCTTGGACCAGGACAGGTCCGGGTGGGTTTGTACCCCTATCAGGGAAGGGATCGGGCACAGCGGGTTTCAGGAGAGAAACGTGGAAGACTGGGTGGACTCTCATAGAGTCGGGCAGGGACAGCTCATAGGAAACTTCATTGATCCTCCTCTTCACAGGGAAAGGTCCTAAGAACTTGGGAGCAAGCTTCTTAGAGGGACAAGCAAGTCTAAGGTTAGTTGTAGCTAGCCATACCTGGTCGCCCACCTGCAAGTTCAGCTCACCCCTCCTCTTCCGATCAAAGAATCTTTTGCTGTCCTCCTGTGCCTTGGTGATTGCCTCCTGAAGAATCCTGTTGTTGCGGCTGAGGAACGAAGCTGTATCCTGGACTGCCGGGACTGAAGATTCTGGGAGAAAGTCAGGGAGAAAAGACAAGTGAAAACCGTAGTTGGCAAAAAATGGGGATTGTCCTGTGGCTGAATGACTGGCATTATTATAAGAGAATTCAGCTAGGGGTAATAGGGACACCCAATCGTCCTGCACAAAGGACGTGAAGCACCTTATGTATTGCTCTAAAGTCTGGTTGGTGCGTTCCGTCTGCCCATTAGTTTGGGGGTGGTATGCAGAAGAAAGGGCCAGCTCAATCTTAAGGATCTCACAAAGGGCCCTCCAAAAACGGGACGTGAACTGGACCCCCCTATCTGATACTATATTGGCCGGAACCCCATGTAACCTGACTATCTCCTTAATAAAAAGATGGGCAGTCTCTGTGGCAGATGGTGTTCCCCTTAAAGGCAAAAAGTGGGCCATTTTGGACAGCCGGTCCACTACTACAAAAATAGCAGAGCACCCCTCTGAGCACGGAAGCTCGACTATAAAGTCCATGGACAACATTCGCCAAGGTCGATCAGGTGCAGGAAGAGGCTTCAAAAGTCCCCAAGCTCGGTTCCTAGACGTCTTGCTGCGGTTACAAACAGGGCAGGAGTCAACATAAGACTTGCAGAATTCCTTTAGTTTGGGCCACCAAAAGGTGCGTTGCACCAGCTCCACAGTTTTACGGCTCCCGAAGTGTCCTGCCAGTGGATGGTCGTGTAGAAGGGTCAGGACCTTCACCCTTACAGATTCGGGGACGAAGACTTGACTTCCCCTCCAGAGAAGTCCATCACTGGAAGTTAGGGTGACCCCATGGGGTCCCTGGGAACTGGCGGATGCCTCCCGGATTTGAGATAGCAGATCTGGCTGTAAAAGTAGAAAGTTTCCGGAAGATAGGATGGTGTCTGGGGTGGTGGAGTCCTTGGGACTGTCAAACATCCGGGAAAGGGCGTCAGGTTTCACATTCTTGGAACCGGGACGATACGTAATATGAAAGCAGAACCTTGAGAAAAACAGAGCCCAGCGGGCTTGTCGGGGTTTGAGTCGCTTGGCAGTTCGTAAGTACTCAAGGTTCTTGTGGTCAGTGTAGATGAGTACTGGATGATTAGCTCCCTCCAAGAGGTACCTCCATTCCTCTAGTGCCGATTTGATAGCCAAGAGTTCCCGGTCCCCGACATCATAATTCCTCTCGGCTGGAGAAAGTTTCCGAGAGAAAAATCCCACTGGGTGCATGGCGTCTTTATTGCCCTGTCGTTGTGACACGACCGCCCCAACTGCCACTTCAGATGCATCGACCTCCAAGATGTAAGGGAGGGCAGGGTCGGGGTGACTGAGGATAGGGGCGGAGGTAAACAGTCTTTTAAGCTGATCAAAGGCCCCTTGAGCTTCCGGGCCCCAGTGGAAGCGTGTGCCCTGCTTGGTCAGCTGGGTGATGGGGGTGATGATAGCAGAGAACCCCTTAATAAACTTCCTGTAGAAGTTTGCAAATCCTACGAACCGTTGGATTCCTTTTCTATCTACAGGTGCTGGCCAGTCAAGAACGGCGGACACCTTCTGAGGGTCCATTCTAATGCCTGCCGGGGAGATTTCAAGTCCCAAAAACTGGATTTCCTGCTGCTCAAATTCGCACTTCTCGGCCTTTGCATACAGGCCGTGCCGTCGGAGTCGAAGGAGTACCTTGCCCACATGCCCACGATGTTGTTCTAGGGTTTGGGAGAAAATCAAGATGTCGTCCAAATAGACGATCACGAAAATGTCCAAATAGTCTCTGAGTACATCATTGATGAAATGCTGGAACGTGGCCGGGGCATTACAGAGCCCGAAGGGCATGACCAAGTACTCATAGTGGCCGAAACGAGTCCGGAAAGCCGTCTTCCACTCGTCCTCGGCCCGAATGCGGACCAAATTGTATGCACCCCTGAGGTCCAATTTGGTGAAAACCGTTGCCGATCTTAGCTTCTGAAAGAGCTCAGGGATTAAGGGCAGGGGGGGGGGTACCGATTCTTGACCGTTATTTTATTGAGCTCCCGGTAGTCCACACAGGGCCTCAAGGACTGATCCTTCTTGGTGACGAAGAAGATGCCTGCGCCAGCAGGAGAGGTGGAATGGCGGATGAACCCCTTCTTTAAGTTTTCGGCAATGTAGGTCTTCAGGGCCTCTTGTTCTTTCTCGGAGAGAGGAAAAATGCGACCGAAGGGAATTTCAGCCCCAGGGAGGAGCTCGATGGGGCAATCATAGGGACGGTGGGGCGGAAGGGAGTCTGCCCCCCGCTTGCTGAAAACGTCCAGAAAGTCATGATAAGGTTGGGGTACAGATTGGCGTAGGTCTTGATCCGCGTCTAGGCAAAACAAGGTAGAGGATGTTCCGAGGGTTGCAGGTAGGCAGTGTTCCTGGCAGTATCGAGATTGAAATTCTACCTCCCCGGTGGACCAATGGATCAGCGGGTTATGGGCCTGGAGCCATGGCATACCCAGGATGACCGGGAACAGGGGAGAGGAGATCACGTCCATGGTCAGAAGCTCCTGATGTTGAGGGAAAATTGTAGCGGTTAAGGGCAGAGTCTCTTGAGTCACCTGGCCAGACTTAATGCGGGACCCATCCGCCAGAAACACAGTAAGTCCTTGGGTCTTCTTCTGGAGCGGCAGGGCGTGAGTGTTGGCGAAGGTGGCATCCACGAAACAGCTACACGCCCCGGAGTCAATGATGGCGCTGGTGAGGATTGTCCTTCCCTGGCACTGCAACGACAGAGGAAGGGTAAGGTGAATAGTACTGGCTGGGCAGGGTGCAGAGAGAGGAGAAACGGATGACAAGCACTTACGCGTCTTGACAGGGCAACCATTCACGAAATGTCCAGAGCCCCCACAGTACAGACACAGATTCAACTGGCGACGTCGGGCCCGTTCCTCGGGCGTCAAGGGGGCACGTAGAAGACCAATCTGCATCGGTTCGGAACCATCTGAAGCAGGTCCCACGGGAGGTGTAGAGGGAGCAGGTAGATAGCGAGTGGCAGGAACAGGAGCCCTAGCGACCATCCAAGCTGGGCGACTGGGCAAAGCAGAGCGTTCAGCTCGGCGCTCCCGTAGGCGACGGTCCAATTGGATTGTCAGAGTGACAAGGTCCTCAAGATCCTCAGGAACTCCTACACGGGCCAGTTCGTCTTTCAACCCCTCTGAGAGGCCCATGCGGAACTGGTGTCTGAGGGCTGCATTGTTCCATTGAGTATCCGCGCTCCAGCGCCTAAAGTCCGTGATATAGTCCTCAGCCGTCCTGCGGCCTTGCTGGAGCGTGGATAGGGCAGATTCAGCTGTAGCCGTGCGTTGAGGGTCGTCATACAACTGTGCCATTGCCTGGAAGAAGGCGGCTAGGGACTGGGTCATGACACTGTTGGCTCCCAGAAGACGGTGGGCCCAGGACTGGGGTTCTCCTTGTAGAAGGGACACCACGAATCCCACCTTGGTGACTTCCAGGGAGAAGGTCCGGGGTTGCAGGGCAAAGTAAAGCTGGCAGGCATCTCGGAAAGCTTGAAACTTGGACCGGTCGCCCGAGAACCTTTCTGGGATAGGTACTCTAGGTTCAGGGGGAAGCATCACCACTGTTGGTTGGGAGGCAGGTTGCACTGGTGGTGGAGGTGCAGCAGCCATGGGGCTGGCAAGTTGTTGAACTTGGCCTTCCAGCTTGGTGTATCCCTCCTGCAGGGATTTCACGGCTTGTGTGAGGGCTGCCAGGTGGGAGCACATTTCCCGCATGGTTGAGGCTCCATCCGCAGGCTCGGTCATATTGGCTGTCCGTACTGTTAGGTACCTGGTAGTGCTGAGCCTGACTTGATGGTTGGAGACCTCTCTTACAACTCTGGTTCAGGGCCTGCTGGATTGGGGACAGCGTAGCCGTGAACTCAGCGGGTAGGAGTGTCCGTGTGGATGCAGCAGGCTGATGCAGGGTAGATGCAGGGCTTGCTCAGAGGGTAGGTCTGCAGATGAAGGTTCGGCAGAAAACCAGGAGGCAGGAGGTAAACCGACAACAGGAGCAGCAGCAGACGGCTGAAGTAGCTGACAGCAACGGCAGAAGATCAGCAGATGACGGCAGCAGCGAAGACCTGTGCAGGGACACTGGAGCAGGGATGGTCAGGCAAGCCGGGTCACAACAGGTAAGGCAGACAGGTAAGGACGGCAGGCAGGAGGATGGTCAGGAGGCAAGCCGGGGGTACAGCAACAGTAACACAGTCCAGAGCAGGGTCAAACAAGCCGGGGTCAAGGAACGGAGAAAGTAGCGGAGTCAAACAAGCCGGGTCACAGGTAGGGAGCTCAGACAGGTTCAGGTTGGGGTCACAGGTGGGAGCTGAGACGGACAGCGCCGCATGCAGGCAGCTGTCCCCTTTAAATAAGGCCACTGGCGCCAAAGCGGCGCCGATCGCGCACGTGCACGCGCACGGGGGCGCGCGCGCCCGCTATTTGCGCACGGGAGCGCGCGCACGAGTCCCGCGGGCGCGCGCACGCGCCCGCGGCGCGCGCCGACGCGCGCGCCGGCGTTCAGAGGGACCAGGGCTGCCCAGGTGCCCGCGCACCCTCCGGCTAGGGTGCCCAGGGCGGCTAGAGCCCTGACACCGACCGCGGTTAGTGCGCATAGGCACGCGCCAACGCAGTGCACGTACGGGAGCGCGTGCCAACGCGGTGCACGAGTGGGAACGCGCACCAACGCATGTGCGCAAACGGGCGTGCGCGGGAGAGTGCACAGTAATGGCATTGGCTCCCAGCACCGTTCTGTCCCCACAGAACTTTCTCTTGATTCAACCTGACCTGAGTGCTTCACTCAGACAAGCCTCCTCCCACTTTTCTGATCCAGAAGCATCTTCTCTAAGAAACATGGATGGTTTCCTCTGTTACCAGGATAAGATCTTTGTCCCCCAGCAAACCAGGATCCAGGTCCTGAGGACCTTGCACGACCACCAGCTTGCTGGCCATTTCGGGGTTTGGAAAATGATGGAGCTGGTCCAACAATCTTTTTGGTGGCCATCCCTGAAGTCCGAATGTAGGAAATATGTAAATTCTTGCACCATATGTCAGCAAAACAAGGGGTCCAACGTAAAGTCTTGGGGTCTACTATGTCCCTTGCCAGTGCCAGAACAACCTTGGAAAGACATTTCAGTGGACTTTATAGTAGAATTACCTCCCTCTGAAGAGTCCACAACCATTCTGGTTGTCGTGGATCGGCTTTCCAAAATGCCCTTTTTGCCCATGAAGGGTACACCATCAGCAGCGGAAACGGCAAGGACTTTTATAAAAGAAATAGTCAGACTGTACGGATTACCCAATAGTATTGTATCCGATAGAGGGGTACAATTTACCTCCAGATTTTGGAAGGAACTCTGCAAAATGCTGTCCATCAAGATACATCTATCCTCTGCTTATCATCCCCAAAGTAATGGCCAAACCGAAAGAACAAAACAAACTCTAGAACAATACTTACCCTGCTTCTGCTCTTTTTCCCAGGATAATTGGAATTCCTTACTCCCATGTGCGGAGTTCGCTTATAACAACTCAACTCATGCAACCACTACGGGTTCCATCCCTCATGCCTACCCAACGTCATTCCAGAAACTTCAGTCCCAGCAGTTCAGGACAGGGTGAATGCTATCCAGGCCAACTATCAGACCCTCCAGTTGACTATGCAAAAGGCCCAAGAAGATTATAAGAAGCAGTATGACAAAAGAAGGAGGAACCCTGTGTTTAAGGTTGGAGATAGGGTATTGCTCTCTTCTGCAAATTTGAAGCTTCCTTGTCCCTCCCGGAAACTGGGACCTAGGTTTATTGGGCCATTTACAATCAGACGAGAAATCAACCCCGTAGCATTTGAACTGATACTGCCAAGTTTCTATAAGATACACCCTGTATTTCATGTCTCTCTGCTTAAATCTGTTGTCTCTAGTCCTTTTCCAGCAAGAGAAGAAGAAGTCCCACCTTCTCCGGTCTCTGTGGGAGACGTAACAGAATATGAAGTGGAAGCCATCCTGGACTGCCGGCGGAGAGGTAGGACTATTCAATTCCTTGTTAAATGGAAAGGTTATGACATTGAAGAAAATTCTTGGGAACCAGCAAATAATATTCATGCCCCCAGACTGTTACAGAGCTTCCGTGCCCGCTGTCCCAAGAGATGGGCCCAATTGGGCATCTGGAGGCTGCCCCTTGGGGGGGGGGCACTGTCAGGGGAACATTCGGAGAACTGTCAATCCTGCCAGTAATCGCCATGGTCGCGCTGGGCGAATTCCCGTGCGCTTGCACGCACACAGGTGAGCGCCGGCTGCGGCTATTGCGCATGCGTGCGCGCCAACGCAGTGGGTGAACGGGAGCGCACGCCAACGCGGTGCGCAAACAGGAGCAGGCGCCAACGCATGTACGCGAACGGGCGTGCACGGGAGCGCGCGCGGTAAAGGCATTGGCGCTCGTGGGCCTAATTAGGTGTGCTGCAGACAGGCTGGTTGCTGGATTGTCGTCAGCTTCCGTGTCCCTTGTACCTGCCTTCTGTGTCTGATTACCCGGTTCCTGTGATTACCTGGCTTGCCCGACTCTCCCTGATCTCCGCCTGCACCGACCCCTGGCTTGGACCCGACTACGCTTACACCTGCACCTCCTGTATCTTCACTTGCCCGCACGGTGTGCCCTTTGGCCTGGCTACTGACTCTGTTCCTGATCCATCCTGCTGTATCTTGTATCGGTTGGACCTGTTGTGTATGACCCCTGGCTTGACCTGACCCTGCTCCTGGTTGCTGCACTGGAACCTGCCATGCACGGTTGCCCGACCTACTTACCGGCGTACCCCAGCCGCTTAGCGACTCAGCGACCCAAGCATTTGCATCCGGCAACCCATGCACCTTTGGGCACTGTATTCCCTGTCCCACCTTCAGGGTTACACTGCACTCAGCCGCAAGGGGCGCCCTCTCAGCATTCCGGCCTCCCACCAGAGACTTGATAATAAGTATAGTCATCATTGTCTCTGAACAGTTTTGCAGATTGGTTTCCCATGCTTTTTTACATTCCTCACTGATTAGTTCCAGATTTGGGAAAATCTGGATTCGTAATCCATAGGGATTGATTTTTTCTTTTATATACCAGTTAAATGATTTGATCTGCCAGCAAAGGGCAGATTTATTTTCTAGAATGAGTTTCTGGGTCAGGGAGGAAATCTGTGTTTCAACCTGTTCCCCCTATTCAAAATCGGTCTCATAACCGGACATTAGGGATGAGCCGAACACCCCCGGGTCGGTTCGCACCAGAACCTTCGAACCGACCGAAAGTTCGCGCGAATTTTCGAACCCTATACGTTATAATGGACGCGAACGTTCGAAATCAAAAGTGCTAATTACAACGGCCAATATTCATGTTAATGTCATAAAACAGGTTTGGGGACCCGGTCCTGCCCCAGGGGACATATATCAATGCAAAAAGAACTTTTAAAAACTAACATTTTTTCGGGAGCAGTCATTTTAATGATGCATAAAGTGAAAAAAAAAAAAAGTGAAATTTTCCTTTAAATATGGTACCTGGGGGGTGTCTAAAGTATGCCTGTGAAGTGGCATGTGTTTCCCGTGTTTAGAACTGTCCTTGCACAAAATGACATTTGTAAAGGAAAAAAAGAAGCCATTTAAAACCACTTGCGGCTTTAGGTTTGTTCTTAAGTAGAATCTGAACAGGTACATTATGAAGTGTAGCTCCATCCCAAAAAAATCTATTTTTAAGCTTTTTGGAGAACATAGAGAGGGGTTATCACCCCTGTAACATTTGCTGTCTTTGCACATCTGTTCAGAACATGTCACCTCACTTTCCGTCCAATGACAAATGTTTTTGGAAAAGTGGGGTTTTAATTGAAACAAGGATTGGTGATAAAGTATCAGTAGAGAGGAGATACCTTTTTCCCAAATTAAATCTAACAGGATAGAATTTCCCTTCCTAGGGGTAGATTTCCTCTCACTTCCTGTTTTCTCTTTCCATTTGCAAGTAGGAGTCGTTTGTAAGTTGGATGTTTGAAAGTAGGGCCCTGGCGTATATACTCTGCAGAAATTTGCCCTATTAGATGTTGGTGTAGCCACAAGACTGGTGGGCACAGGAATGGGCCCTGCTATGAGTTAATAGATCAAGATTTGTAATTGCATGCACCTGTTGAACAGGGCAGAAAAATTGGGGGTGGTGGTGGTGGTGGACGGTGTTGCCACAAGACTGTAAGCTCTCACAGTTACTCTTGGTGGGCGCAGGAATGGGCCCTGCTGTGAGTTATTAGATCAAGATTTGTAATTGCAAGCACCTGATGAACAGGGCAGAAAAATTGGGCCTTTGGCGGTGGTGGTGGACGGTGTTGCCACAAGACTGTAGGCCCTCATAGTTACTCTTGGTGGGCGCAGGAATGGGCCCTGCTGTGAGTTATTAGATCAAGATTTGTAATTGCAAGCACCTGATGAACAGGGCAGAAAAATTGGGCCTTTGGCGGTGGTGGTGGACGGTGTTGCCACAAGACTGCAGGCCCTCATAGTTACTCTTGGTGGGCGCAGGAATGGGCCCTGCTGTGAACTATTAGATCAAGATTTGTAATTACCCGCCCCTGTTAAACAGGGGCTGAAAAATTGTGCCTTAGGCACTGGTGCTGGTGCCACAACACTGCAACCCCTCACAGAGACTGTACTTGGAGCACAGCAGTCACACGTGTTGCGAAGCATTTTTTTAAAAAATTGTAAGTACACGCCCCTGTTAAACAGGGGCTGAAAAATTGTGCCTTAGGCACTGGTGCTGGTGCCACAACACTGCAACCCGGCCCTCACAGATACTGTACTTGGAGCACAGCAGTCACACGTGTTGCGAAGCATTTTTTAAAAAAAATTGTAAGTACCCGCCCCTGTTAAACAGGGGCTGAAAAATTGTGCCTTAGGCACTGGTGCTGGTGCCACAACACTGCAACCCCTCACAGATACTGTACTTGGAGCACAGCAGTCACACGTGTTGCGAAGCATTTTTTAAAAAAATACAAAATTGTAAGTACACGCCCCTGTTAAACAGGGGCTGAAAAATTGTGCCTTAGGCACTGGTGCTGGTGCCACAACACTGCAACCCCTCACAGATACTGTACTTGGAGCACAGCAGTCACATGTGTTGCAAAGCATTTTTTTAAAAAATTGTAAGTACCCGCCCCTGTTAAACAGGGGCTGAAAAATTGTGCCTTAGGCACTGGTGCTGGTGCCACAACACTGCAACCCCTCACAGATACTGTACTTGGAGCACAGCAGTCACACGTGTTGCGAAGCATTTTTTTTATAAAAATTGTATGTACACGCCCCTGTTAAACAGGGGCTGAAAAATTGTGCCTTAGGCACTGGTGTGGTGGCATGGATCATTGAGGAGGAGGAAGAGGATAGTCAGTGAACATAAGAGGACAGTCACTCAGCATCAGCATAGGCAGTCTTGAAGGGATGTGACATTAAAAATTATTCGGTTATATCCGCCTCAGGTGCCTGGTAGCTGGTGGTGATCCAAGACTGATTAATTTTGATGAAGGTCAGTCGATCAACCGAGGCGGTGGACAGGCGCACCCTATGATCAGTCACAAATCCTCCAGCAGCACTGAATGTGCGTTCGGAAAGAACGCTGGAGGCAGGACAGGCCAGTAGCTCAATTGCATACTGTGCAAGCTCTGGCCAGTGATCCATCCTCAGGACCCAGTAAGCCAGAGGATTTTCGGTGGGAAAGGTGTCCAAGTCTGACCTTGCCCCAAGGTATTCCTGCACCATGTATATCAGACGCTGGCGATGGTTGCTGGAACCGATCATACCTTGGGGCTGCGGACTAAAAAATTGTCTGAACGCATCGGTCAGACGTCCACCTTCCCCACCGCTCCTTCTGCCACTGACCGAAGCCTCAGCAACTCGTCGCCCAGGACCAGGAGTTTGTAGCCTCCCAGTTTCTGGGAACGCGTTGCACAGACCTTTCTGCAAGGCCTCCCTGAGATGTCTCATCCTCTGCTCCCTCTGCGACGGCAAGATAAGGTCCGCAACCTTACCCTTGTACCGCGGATCAAGGAGAGTGGCCAGCCAGTAATGGTCCCTCTCCTTGATCCGAAGAACACGAGGATCCTTCCGCAGGCTTTGCAGGATCAGGGAGGCCATGCAGCGTAGGTTAGCTGAGGCATTCGGTCCGGAGTCTTCTGGGTCACTGAGGATGACATGATCGCCAGCCACCTCCTCCCAGCCACGTACAAGTCCACTGGTTTGTTGGGACTGTACATCATCCCTAAAAGACTGCTGCTGCTGATGCTGAGTGCCAGGCTCCACCTCCATGCTCACACAATCCTCCTCCTCCTCCTCCTCCTCCTCCTCATCCTCTTCCTGTGTGATGGGTGGGACAGAAGGAACACTGTCCGGATAAAGGGGGCCTTGAGAGGCAAGGAAGTCCTCCTCTTCCTGCCTCTGTTCTGCCTCAAGTGCCCTGTCCATTATCCCACGCAGCGTATGCTCCAACAGGTGGACAAGAGGGACAGTGTCACTGATGCATGCACTGTCACTGCTCACCATCCTCGTGGCCTCCTCAAATGGTGAGAGGACAGTGCATGCATCCCTGATCATGCTCCACTGACGTGGGGAAAAAAAACAAGCTCCCCTGACCCTGTCCTGGTGCCGTAGTCGCAAAGGTACTCATTGATGGCCCTCTGCTGCGTGTGCAGTCGCTGCAGCATGGCCAACGTTGAGTTCCACCTGGTGGGCATGTCACATATTAGGCGGTTCTTGGGCAGGTTCAGCTCCTTTTGCAGCTCAGTCAGCCGAGCACTGGCATTATAAGATCGGCGGAAATGCACACAGACTTTCCTGGCCTGCCTCAGGACATCCTGTAAGCCTGGGAACCTGCCCAAGAACCGCTGCACCACCAGGTTGAGGACGTGAGCCATGCAGGGCACATGGGTGAGCTGCCCCTGTCGCAGGGCGGAGAGGAGGTTGGTGCCATTGTCAGAAACGACCATTCCTGGCTTAAGCTGACGTGGCGTCAACCACCTCTCGGCCTGCCCCTGCAGAGCTGCCAGAACTTCTGGCCCAGTGTGGCTCCTGTCCCCCAAACACACCAGCGCAAGCACGGCATGGCATCTTTTTGCCTGCGTACTTGCGTAGCCCCTTGTACGCCTACGGAGCACCGCTGGTTCCAAGGACAGAGCACTGGAGGAAGAAGAAGAGGAGGGGGTGGAGGAGAGAGGTGTGTCACAACCAGTAGCAGTAGTAGCGTTTTGGAGGCGTGGTGGCGGAACAACCTCCAACACTACTGCACCTTGTCCTGCATCCCTCCCAGCTGCCAATAGAGTGACCCAATGGGCCGTGAAAGAAAGGTACCGTCCCTGTCCATGCCTGCTGGACCATGAGTCAGCGGTAATATGCACCTTACCGCTGACCGCCCTGTCCAGCGAGGCATGGACATTGCCCTCCACATGCCGGTAGAGAGACGGAATCGCCTTCCGTGAGAAAAAGTGGCGTTTGGGAACCTGCCACTGAGGAACCGCACATTGAACAAACTCACGGAAGGGGGCCGAGTCTACCAACTGAAAAGGCAGCAGTTGAAGTGCTAGCAATTTAGCCAGGCTAGCATTCAACCGCTGGGCATGTGGATGGCTGGGAGTGTACTTCTTTCTACGGTCCAGCAGCTGGGGCAGGGAAATTTGCCTGCTGCAATCGGACGTCGGTGTACTGCAAGTACTTGGTTGTGACACACCTAATTCTACACCTTCAGTCCTCTCAGAGCAGCTTTCAGAGAGGACTGAAGGTGTAGTGGGGATGGAGATCCCAGCTGAGGAGGAGCAAGGAGAGGTCCGCTTAGTTCTTTGGTGTGGGTCTTTTACGTGTGCCTGCCAACGAGCTGCATGGCAGGTCGCCATATGTCTGGTCATGCTTGTGGTGCCCAAGCGGCTGATGTTTTGGCCACGCGAGATACGCTTGAGACAAATATTGCAAATAGCAGTGGTGCGATCTGCTGCACTCGTCTCAAAAAAGGCCCACACCAAAGAACTTTTCTGATAACGTGCAGAGGCACAGGCGGAGCTCTGCGGTGTTGTACAGTTGCTGTGCTGGCCTCTACCTGGCCTCCAGGGGGCATCCTGCCTCGTTGGACATGTGACGCCGCATCCTCCTCCTCCTCGTCCTCCTCCTCATCCTCTCTCCCTTCAGGCACCCACGTGGAGTCAGTGACCTCATCATCCCTCCCTCTTCACCACTAGAGCAAACCTGGCAGTAAGCTGCAGCTGGTGGAACAGTACTGCCAGATTCCTCAAGCTGGGTATCATCATCCGAGCCTTCGAATCGTTGGGCATCCTCCTGGAGCATGTACCCAACACTGTGCTCAAAGAGTTCGGGGGACTCCTCAGGAGGACATGGTGGGTCTAGGGAAGGGGTGGCTGATGATGCTCTGTCAGTACCCTGAGCCTGGGTGAGAGAGGATGAGGAGGATGAGGAGGGCTTGGTCATCCATTCTACCAAGCCTTCAGCATGATGCGGCTCCACATGTCCAGCTGCCGAAAACAAAGACGCGCGTGTCCCATGGCCACGTGCTGATGACGATGCACGACCACGTCCACGTCCACGGCCACGTCCACTAGAAACAGAGCCTGCCTGCCCTGTGTTCTTGGCTCTGCACGCTCTGCCTCCCCTTGGCAGTCTTCCAGCCATTGTAGTCGGTAGTCCTGTGGGTGCTGCTGAGAAGAATATATAGGAGCTCTGTGTGATGCCACTAACACACTAGAAGTCCTATGGGTGCTTCTGCAAAGAAAATAGAGGAGCTCTGTGTGATGCCACTAACACACTAGAAGTCCTGTGGGTGCTGCTGAGAAGAAAATATAGGAGCTCTGTGTGATGCCACTAACACACTAGAAGTCCTATGGGTGCTTCTGCAAAGAAAATAGAGGAGCTCTGTGTGATGCCACTAACACACTAGAAGTCCTGTGGGTGCTTCTGCAAAGAAAATAGAGGAGCTCTGTGTGATGCCACTAACACACTAGAAGTCCTGTGGGTGCTGCTGAGAAGAAAATATAGGAGCTCTGTGTGATGCCACTAACACACTAGAAGTCCTATGGGTGCTTCTGCAAAGAAAATAGAGGAGCTCTGTGTGATGCCACTAACACACTAGAAGTCCTGTGGGTGCTGCTGAGAAGAAAATATAGGAGCTCTGTGTGATGCCACTAACACACTAGAAGTCCTATGGGTGCTTCTGCAAAGAAAATAGAGGAGCTCTGTGTGATGCCACTAACACACTAGAAGTCCTGTGGGTGCTTCTGCAAAGAAAATAGAGGAGCTCTGTGTGATGCCACTAACACACTAGAAGTCCTGTGGGTGCTTCTGCAAAGAAAATAGAGGAGCTCTGTGTGATGCCACTAACACACTAGAAGTCCTATGGGTGCTTCTGCAAAGAAAATAGAGGAGCTCTGTGTGATGCCACTAACACACTAGAAGTCCTGTGGGTGCTGCTGAGAAGAAAATATAGGAGCTCTGTGTGATGCCACTAACACACTAGAAGTCCTATGGGTGCTTCTGCAAAGAAAATAGAGGAGCTCTGTGTGATGCCACTAACACACTAGAAGTCCTGTGGGTGCTTCTGCAAAGAAAATAGAGGAGCTCTGTGTGATGCCACTAACACACTAGAAGTCCTGTGGGTGCTTCTGCAAAGAAAATAGAGGAGCTCTGTGTGATGCCACTAACACACTAGAAGTCCTATGGGTGCTTCTGCAAAGAAAATAGAGGAGCTCTGTGTGATGCCACTAACACACTAGAAGTCCTGTGGGTGCTTCTGCAAAGAAAATAGAGGAGCTCTGTGTGATGCCACTAACACACTAGAAGTCCTGTGGGTGCTTCTGCAAAGAAAATAGAGGAGCTCTGTGTGATGCCACTAACACACTAGAAGTCCTATGGGTGCTTCTGCAAAGAAAATAGAGGAGCTCTGTGTGATGCCACTAACACACTAGAAGTCCTGTGGGTGCTGCTGAGAAGAAAATATAGGAGCTCTGTGTGATGCCACTAACACACTAGAAGTCCTATGGGTGCTTCTGCAAAGAAAATAGAGGAGCTCTGTGTGATGCCACTAACACACTAGAAGTCCTGTGGGTGCTTCTGCAAAGAAAATAGAGGAGCTCTGTGTGATGCCACTAACACACTAGAAGTCCTGTGGGTGCTTCTGCAAAGAAAATAGAGGAGCTCTGTGTGATGCCACTAACACACTAGAAGTCCTGTGGGTGCTTCTGCAAAGAAAATAGAGGAGCTCTGTGTGATGCCACTAACACACTAGAAGTCCTGTGGGTGCTTCTGCAAAGAAAATAGAGGAGCTCTGTGTGATGCCACTAACACACTAGAAGTCCTGTGGGTGCTTCTGCAAAGAAAATAGAGGAGCTCTGTATGATGCCACTAACACACTAGAAGTCCTGTGGGTGCTGCTGAGAAGAAAATATAGGAGCTCTGTGTGATGCCACTAACACACTAGAAGTCCTGTGGGTGCTTCTGCAAAGAAAATAGAGGAGCTCTGTGTGATGCCACTAACACACTAGAAGTCCTGTGGGTGCTTCTGCAAAGAAAATAGAGGAGCTCTGTGTGATGGGACTAACACACTTCAAGTCCTATGGGTGCTTCTGGGAAGAAAATATAGGTCTGTGTGATGGGACTAACACACTTCAAGTCCTATAGGTGCTTCTGGGAACAAAATATATGATCTCTGTGTGATGGGACTAACACACTTCAAGTCCTATAGGTGCTTCTGGGAAGAAAATATAGGTCTGTGTGATGGGACTAACACACTTCAAGTCCTATGGGTGCTTCTGAGAAGAAAATGTAGGTCTGTGTGATGGGACTAACACACTTCAAGTCCTATAGGTGCTTCTGGGAACAAAATATATGATCTCTGTGTGATGGGACTAACACACTTCAAGTCCTATAGGTGCTTCTGGGAAGAAAATGTAGGTCTGTGTGATGGGACTAACACACTTCAAGTCCTATAGGTGCTTCTGGGAACAAAATATATGATCTCTGTGTGATGGGACTAACACACTTCAAGTCCTATAGGTGCTTCTGGGAAGGAAATATAGGTCTGTGTGATGGGACTAACACACTTCAAGTCCTATAGGTGCTTCTGGGAACAAAATATATGATCTCTGTGTGATGGGACTAACACACTTCAAGTCCTATAGGTGCTTCTGGGAACAAAATATATGATCTCTGTGTGATGGGACTAACACACGTCAAGTCCTATAGGTGCTTCTGGGAACAAAATATATGATCTCTGTGTGATGGGACTAACACACTTCAAGTCCTATAGGTGCTTCTGGGAAGAAAATGTAGGTCTGTGTGATGGGACTAACACACTTCAAGTCCTATAGGTGCTTCTGGGAACAAAATATAGGATCTCTGTGTGATGGGACTAACACACTTCAAGTCCTATAGGTGCTTCTTGGGAAGGAAATATAGGTCTGTGTGATGGGACTAACACACTTCAAGTCCTATAGGTGCTTCTGGGAACAAAATATATGATCTCTGTGTGATGGGACTAACACACTTCAAGTCCTATAGGTGCTTCTGGGAAGGAAATATAGGTCTGTGTGATGGGACTAACACACTTCAAGTCCTATAGGTGCTTCTGGGAACAAAATATATGATCTCTGTGTGATGGGACTAACACACTTCAAGTCCTATAGGTGCTTCTGGGAACAAAATATATGATCTCTGTGTGATGGGACTAACACACTTCAAGTCCTATAGGTGCTTCTGGAACAAAATATATGATCTCTGTGTGATGGGACTAACACACTTCAAGTCCTATAGGTGCTTCTGGGAACAAAATATATGATCTCTGTGTGATGGGACTAACACACTTCAAGTCCTATAGGTGCTTCTGGGAAGAAAATATAGGTCTGTGTGATGGGACTAACACACTTCAAGTCCTATGGGTGCTTCTGAGAAGAAAATGTAGGTCTGTGTGATGGGACTAACACACTTCAAGTCCTATAGGTGCTTCTGGGAACAAAATATAGGATCTCTGTGTGATGGGACTAACACACTTCAAGTCCTATGGGTGCTTCTGGGAAGAAAATGTAGGTCTGTGTGATGGGACTAACACACTTCAAGTCCTATAGGTGCTTCTGGGAACAAAATATATGATCTCTGTATGATGGGACTAACACACTTCAAGTCCTATAGGTGCTTCTGGGAAGAAAATGTAGGTCTGTGTGATGGGACTAACACACTTCAAGTCCTATAGGTGCTTCTGGGAACAAAATATATGATCTCTGTGTGATGGGACTAACACACTTCAAGTCCTATAGGTGCTTCTGGGAAGGAAATATAGGTCTGTGTGATGGGACTAACACACTTCAAGTCCTATAGGTGCTTCTGGGAACAAAATATATGATCTCTGTGTGATGGGACTAACACACTTCAAGTCCTATAGGTGCTTCTGGGAACAAAATATATGATCTCTGTGTGATGGGACTAACACACTTCAAGTCCTATAGTTGCTTCTGGGAACAAAATATATGATCTCTGTGTGATGGGACTAACACACTTCAAGTCCTATAGGTGCTTCTGGGAAGAAAATGTAGGTCTGTGTGATGGGACTAACACACTTCAAGTCCTATAGGTGCTTCTGGGAACAAAATATATGATCTCTGTGTGATGGGACTAACACACTTCAAGTCCTATAGGTGCTTCTTGGGAACAAAATATATGATCTCTGTGTGATGGGACTAACACACTTCAAGTCCTATAGGTGCTTCTGGGAACAAAATATATGATCTCTGTGTGATGGGACTAACACACTTCAAGTCCTATAGGTGCTTCTGGGAAGGAAATATAGGTCTGTGTGATGGGACTAACACACTTCAAGTCCTATAGGTGCTTCTGGGAACAAAATATATGATCTCTGTGTGATGGGACTAACACACTTCAAGTCCTATAGGTGCTTCTGGGAAGAAAATGTAGGTCTGTGTGATGGGACTAACACACTTCAAGTCCTATAGGTGCTTCTGGGAACAAAATATAGGATCTCTGTGTGATGGGACTAACACACTTCAAGTCCTATAGGTGCTTCTGGGAACAAAATATATGATCTCTGTGTGATGGGACTAACACACTTCAAGTCCTATAGGTGCTTCTGGGAACAAAATATATGATCTCTGTGTGATGGGACTAACACACTTCAAGTCCTATAGGTGCTTCTGGGAAGAAAATGTAGGTCTGTGTGATGGGACTAACACACTTCAAGTCCTATAGGTGCTTCTGGGAACAAAATATAGGAGCTCTGCCTGCCTGCCACGAACACACTACAAGTCCTATAGGTGCTTCTGGGAACAAAATATAGGAGCTCTGCCTGCCTGCCACGAACACACTACAAGTCCTATAGGTGCTTCTGGGAACAAAATATAGGAGCTCTGCCTGCCTGCCACGAACACACTACAAGTCCTATAGGTGCTTCTGGGAACAAAATATAGGAGCTCTACCTGCCTGCCACGAACACACTACAAGTCCTATAGGTGCTTCTGGGAACAAAATATAGGAGCTCTGCCTGCCTGCCACGAGCACACTACAAGCCCCTCTTTCTAAATCAATCTAAATGAATGAATCTATCTAACTCGATCTCTCTAAGTAAATCTCTCTAACTAACTAAATCCAGCAGAGTGTCACAGATCTAGCCTGCTCTATCTGCGCCGGAACAGCATGTGACCGGCGCAGACGGCGTGGCGGCCTTTTATAGGGGGGGGCGTGTACTACAGCCCCTGAGCTGTAATTGGCTACAGGCGTCCTGCCTGTAGCCAATTATGGCTCTTCGAGTTTCCGGGTCTGTGATTGGCCAAGCATGCGGGGTCACAGTGCATGCTTGGCCAATCATCAGCCAGCAATGCACTGCGCCGGCCGCGCCGGCCGCAATGCATTGCGGGGCCGCTCGCATCACACGAACGTGATGCGAGCGGCCAAAATAGTTCTGGGCTCGCCGAGCGAGCGAACGCCCGGTGCTCGATGCGAACGTGGGTTCGCATCGAGCACCGGGCCCATCCCTACCGGACATAAGGTTAGTCCACTCCTCTCCCTGGAAGACACTCATCTCGAAAGATCAAAAAGGGCAAACACATGCAAAATTTTAGAAAAAATCCTTATAAATCCTTATTTTGAATGACAGTAATAATCACAGCACAGGTATGGAATCACAGTGTACCAAAGCTCATATTTTAGTCCGTTATGTACGTACGTATCTGCCTTCTGAACCAATGTTTGGCCACAGTTCAAATGTATTAATATATATTTTTCATAGTCCCATAATCCTAGTACATGTAGTATAACTGATACATAGCTCTAAGATACAAACACACATAAACTATTGACTCCTTTCTCTTGTTATTAACTCTCTTCATGCCAGCCCATTTCATCTTTCCCTCCTTCCCTTTTCCTTCCCTTTCTTTTATATCTTCATATGCTTCTATAATCAATATAATAAAATCCTAGATGTCACCGCCCACTTTTCTCCTAACTGTGGGAGCCGTGTTGTACCGTGACCGTCTGCAGGCCCTACAGGGGCTCCTATTGCGCATCCCACCCTGGGGGGCCTTTCATGGACATGGCTGACAGTGCGGTGAAGTCCGGGATCACCTCTGAGGGAGATTGACGGTTTTAATGGAAGTCTCTGGTCCAAATGCATGTATCTGGTGGAAAGGGTAAATATTGTCACTTTTGATAAATACTCATAAATTGATAATTTAATGTTGCCTAATATTGAAAATTATCCATTTTCTGTATCAACAGAAATACGAGAACCCCCTGAAGAAGACCACTATTTGTTCTAGGTTGAAATGCATTGGGATATTTCCATACACCAAATGGTTCTCTACATCACAAATATGAGAACTTACTGTAAAAATGATTGATTTAAGTATAGACAAACTATGTGAAAGATTGTATTCTTCATCAATATTTGCATTTTCTTTGCATATACCAGAGCTCATATTTTAACCATTTCTATCTTTCTATGATGTACAAATATTTCATCATTTGTTGCTAATAAAACTCCTATATTTTATGAAATCTTGTGTCTCTCAAACTGCTGGTAAAAAAAAAACACAGGGAATCGTTCCTAACCCTTTTTCTAACACTAATGGTTTCCCAGGAACCCATACCGACCTGATGCTAGTTTATCTTATGGAATGCCTCAACATTTCCATATTACAGGGTTCCAGGGCATGGCATATCGTCCACATAACAAACCTCACCCTCTTGAGGAGCCAAGATGGAGCTCTTATCATAGTCTCTAAAGTTCAATTATTTTTTGCTTTTTGAATGTATAGCAGTTGTTAAATAGAAAAGTTTATATGTATTGCACATACCCTGTTTCCCCGAAAATAAAACCTAGCGTGATTGTTGGTGATGGCTGCAATATAAGTCCTACCCCCCAAATAAGTCCTAGTTAAAGTCCTTGTAGGTCTTATTTTCAGGGTAGGGCTTATTTTGGGGGAAACAGGGTAGGGCTTATTTGGGGGGTAGGGCTTATATTGCAGCCATCACCGACAATCACGCTAGGTCTTATTTTCGGGGAAACAGGGTAGTGCATTTATGACATTTGCATTTTGCACATGTTGTGCAGTTTTGTTACTAGATTATATGCATTAATAAATCATATCAATAAATCATAAGCGGACATGGGATTAGTGTATATGTATGCAGGGATAGATGGTGTTGCCTTATCATCTGGGGAGCAACCCCCAGTATTGACTAGCAATTTCAGATATAAGTCCTAATTGGACTGCTTGGTGGTGTGGGCTAGGATGATACATACTGCTGCCTCTCCCTTGGGAAGTGACCTCAAAAAGGGGTATGTGTATTGGGAGCTACCTATGTATGAAAGGTTGTCCCCTAATGTTTTTATATATATAAATCCACCATAAAATAGTTATGATATCAAAAAGGGGATTATTAATTGTGTAAATTGTTTCAACCAGAAAAGCCTGTGTTTTCCCCACCTATATACACATGTGCTTATTACACTAACCACTTCAGCCCTGGAAGAATTTACCCCCTTCCTGACCAGAGCACTTTTTGCGATTTGGCACTGTGTCGCTTTAACTGACAATTGCGATGTGGCTCCCAAACAAAATTGACTTCCTTTTTTTTTCCACAAATAGAGCTTTCTTTTGGTGGTATTTGATCACCATTTGATGGTGGTATTTGATCACCTCTACGGTTTTTATTATTTGCGCTATAAACAAAAAGATTTTTGAAAAAAAAAACACATTATTTTTTACTTTTTGCTATAATAAATATACCCAAAAAATATTTAAAAATATATTTTTTCCTCAGTTTAGGCCAATACATATTCTTCTACATATTTTTGGTAAAAAAAAATCTCAATAAGCGTTTATTGATTGGTTTGCGCAAAAGTTATAGCGTCTACAAAATAGTGGATAGTTTTATGGCATTTTTATTGATAATTTTTTTTTTTACTAGTAATGGCGGCAATCAGTGATTTTTATCATGACTGCAACATTATGGCGTACACATCGGACAGTTTTGACACATTTTTGGGACTATTGTCATTAATACAGCGATCAATGCTAAAAAATTGCATTGATTACTGTAAAAATGTCACTGTCAGTGAAGGGGTTAACCACTAGGTGGCGCTGTAGGGTATAAGTGTGTCCTAGGGAGTGATTCTAACGGTGGGGGGAGGGGCTGTGTGTGACACGTCACTGATCAGCGCTCCCGATTACAGGGAGAGCTGATCAGTGACAGTGTCACTAGGTAGAACGGGAGATGATTGTTTACATTAGCACCTTCCCGTTCTTCCTCACCGTGAGATGATCGCTGGTATCCCCTACGGACATCGGGGCCACGGGACCCGCGATCACGGTCACAGAGCTCCCACAAGCTGCCTCTTAAAGGGCAACGTACAGGTACATTAATCTGCCTGAACGTGCCCTTCTGCCACAGTATATCTGCATGAGGCGTTCGGGAACCGGTTAAAGGTGTTTAAGTACTGAAAAATATATAAATAAACTCTTGCCAGACTTTATATATATAATAGTGAATAAAAGTCTCTTGTTCAGGCCAATCTTGAATTATAATACAGGTATATAAGTGCAATCTATAATGCTAGTTGTTCATGATCCAATGTGCAAAATCCAAAGTGACATGTGCAAAATCCTGTGCAAGCAGCAAAAGGTGACGTTCGTACTCCCCTTCAGTTCCCCACTCACCAGATTTCCATACCCCTGCAGGGGTAAACCACATAAAGTGGGGGTCTTAATCTGGGGCCGTCTTCCTCCTTATTAGATCCAACCTTTAGGGTGTCCCGAATCTATGTTCCTACTAATGATGAACAATGGTGAAGGACATAGTTTAACTGGGATTATGGTTAGGATTGGGACTAGTGGGACATGGGATTAGGGTTAAGGTTGGGGGATTGGGACTAGTAGGACTGGGATTAGGGTTGGGGGATTGGGACTACTGGAACTGGGATTAGGGTTGGGGGATTGGGACTAGTTTGACTGGGATTAGGGTTAGGCGATTGGGACTGGGATTAAAGTTAGGATTGGGGGATAGGGACTAGTGGGACTGGGATTAGGGTTAGGATTGGGGGTTGGGACTGATAGGACTGGGATTAGGGTTGGGGGATTGGGACTAGTGGGACTGGGATTAGGGTTGGGTGATTGGGACTATTTTGACTGGGATTAGGGTTAGGCAATTGGGACTAGTGGGACTGGGATTAGGGTTAGGATTGGGGGTTTGGGACTGGTACGACTGGGATTAGGGTTAGGGTTGGGGATTGGGACTAGAGGGACTGAGAGATTAGGGTTGGGGGATTGGGACTAGTTTGACTGGGATTAAGGTTAGGGTTAGGCAACTGGGATTATGGTTAGGATTGGGACGTGGGATTAGGGTTAAGGTTGGGGGATTGGGACTAGTAGGACTGGGATTAGGGTTGGGGGATTGGGACTACTGGAACTGGGATTAGGGTTGGGGGATTGGGACTAGTTTGACTGGGATTAGGGTTAGGCGATTGGGACTGGGATTAAAGTTAGGATTGGGGGATAGGGACTAGTGGGACTGGGATTAGGGTTAGGATTGGGGGTTGGGACTGATAGGACTGGGATTAGGGTTGGGGGATTGGGACTAGTGGGACTGGGATTAGGGTTGGGTGATTGGGACTATTTTGACTGGGATTAGGGTTAGGCAATTGGGACTAGTGGGACTGGGATTAGGGTTAGGATTGGGGGTTTGGGACTGGTACGACTGGGATTAGGGTTAGGGTTGGGGATTGGGACTAGAGGGACTGAGAGATTAGGGTTGGGGGATTGGGACTAGTTTGACTGGGATTAAGGTTAGGGTTAGGCAACTGGGACTAGTGGGACTGGGATTAGAGTTAGGATTGGGACTAGTGGGACTAGGATTATGGTTAGGATTTGGGACTAGTTGGACTGGGATTAGAGTTGGGGGATTGGGGCTAGTAAGACTGGGATTAGGGTTAGGGTTAGGCAATTGGGACTAGTAAAACTGGGATTAGGGTTAGGTTTGTATGATAGGGAATAGTGGGACTGGAATAGGGTAATAATTGGGAGATTGAGACTGGCAGTTTCACTTACGTTGCAATGCTCATCCGTTTTTAAATTTTTAACTTTATTGGGTGCTCTCTCAAATCTTGATAAAGCAAGACAAATTGTCCTCTTGAGCCGTGGGTTTGTAGGATGGGATGAACCCAAAAGCGAACTCAAACGCTTTAAAAGTGCTTTAAAAACATCTGCGCGATATCCCTAATTTTAGAGCTAGCATGGTAAAAACACGGCTAAAACACGGCACTATCACTAGAAGTTTTTGAGGTGTTTAATCGCCACAGTGTGAAAGTGGCCTAAAATCTATGCTAGACCCAAAGGGCCTGTTATGGATTTTGGGGGCGACCCCACGCTGCTTTTTTAAAACAATTTGGCATGGAGTTCCCCTTAAAATCTATACCAGACCCAAAGGGCCTGTTATGGATTTTGGGGGCGACTCCACGCTGCTTTTTTAAAACAATTTGGCATGGAGTTTCCCTTAAAATCTATACCAGACCCAAGGGGCCTGGTATGGACTTTGGGGGGACCCCACGCCGTTTCTTTCTTTTCTTAATTCTGTCATAGGGTTCCCTTCACTTCAATACAGGGCACGTTCACCCCTTCCTGCCCAGACCAATTTTCATCTATCAGTGCTCTCATTTTTTTTACACAAATAGAGCTTTCATTTGGTTCAATTTAATCACCAATGGTTTTTTTTCTTTTTTTGTGATATAAGTAAAAAAAAAGAACAAGAATTTTGAAAAAAAAAAAAAACTTTTTTTATTTTCTATTATTACATTTTGCAAATAAGTAATTTTTGTTCATAAATTTGGGCCAAAATTGATACTGCTACATATCTTTGGTAAAAATAACCCAACTTAGTGGATATTATTTAGTCTGTGTGAAAGTTATTGAGTCTACAAGCTATGGTGCAAATCATAAAAATGTGATCACACCTGGCATACTGACGCCCTGAAATGTCAGGACAGTACAAATACCCCCCAAATGACCCCTTTTTGGAAAGTAGACAGTCCAAGGTATTTAGTAAGAGGCATAGAGAGTTTTTTGAGGTTGTCATTTTTTCCCACAATTTTTTTTTTTTTTTTTTACACAAAATTGTCAGAACAACAAGTTATTTCTCACACAGAGCATATGCATACTTCCAATTAAACCCAAAATACATTCTGCTACTCATCCTGAGTATGGTGATACCACGTGTGAGACTTTTTCACAGCTTGGCCACATAGAGAGGGGACATACTAAAACATTTAAAGTGGATGTAAACCCACTCTCATCAATTCAAAACTACTGCTATAGTGGTGATCTAGAAGGATATACATGCCTCCTGCATGTATCCTTACCTGTCAAATGTCACCCCTTTAGCTGTTTGAAACCCCAAAAAAGTCTAGATTCAGTGGGCGGGTCTGTTGTTTGGCGCTCGGTGGGCGGAGTCATGATGTCAGCAGACTCCCCGCCCACCTCTTCACTCCCCTTGGCCAGAGCGTGCAGGAGAGGCAGAGCGTGTTCTGGGTAAAAGCAGAGCGCGCCCACGGCCCCCTGTCATTTCAGTAAACACACATGATAGTGGGACAGCTGTCAGCACCGACCCCCCTCATGCATGCTTTTCATCATCTGCTTCTCCTCCTCCCTCCCACGGCTTTCACCTGAAAAGCCATGCAGGCAGGATCTGTCCTCACAGCTGTCCCCGTTGCACCGATCATCCCCCCGCCACCTTTGTCTTCCTTCTCCTCCTTTACCCTGTTCTCCTCCTCCCCCATGTCATTCCCCCCGCTGTGTATTCATTATATGCCCCCCTCGTCCCCCCGCCGTGTATTCATCCTCTGCCCCCCCTCGTCACCCCCCGCTGTGTATTCATCATCTGCCCCCCCTCGTTCCCTGAAGCCGTTGTGTCTTCATCCTGTGCCCCCCCCCCCTCGTCCCCCGCAGCCGCTGGCTTTTCTCTCCTCTCCCGCGGGCTTGGGGGGGGGGGGCACGGGGGATCTGTCAGGATGGAGAGCGGAGAAAAGTGCCGTTATGTCATTTGACATATCGGCTCTTTTCTTTTCTGAATGGGACACAGGAGGGTTCGTTACCGATCAATCCTGTGTCCTGTGATAACTGAGCAGAGTAACCTGTGTGTCCCTTTGCTCAGTGTATGAATGGAGAGGAGCCGCTGTCTTCCCTCCATTCATCTTCAGTGCAGAGAAAGGACTGGGGAATCTGTCCTCTATCCTTTCTCTGTCTCAAATGGGAGATGTCAGGGGTCTCTGTTTGGACCCCTGACATGTCACCAAAGCCCCCAACAGGGCTGATAAAAAAAAAAATGGTCCAAAATAAATTTGTAAAAAAAATAAAAAAAAAATAAAAAGAGAAAAAAATGATATTGAAAAATAAAAAACAACTGACACCACAACCGCCCCCCCCCCCCCCCCCCCCCATATCGACACAGTCCAGAGCCCCAGGACCACTGACACCGTCCACTGCCCCACTGACACTGTCCACTGGGGCACACTGACACACTGACACCATCCACTGCCCCACTGACACTGACTCCGTCCACTGCCCCACTGACACCATCCACTGCCCCACTAACACCGTCCACTGCCCCACTGACACTGACTCCGTCCACTGCCCCACTGACACCATCCACTGCCCCACTGACACCGACCACTGCCCCACTGACACCGACCACTGCCCCACTGACACCGACCACTGACACCAACCACTACCCCACTGACACCGACCACCCCCTTTCCCAAAAGCACTGTGAAAAAATATATTTAAAAAATAAAACCTCCCATCATTGTTAGAATAGTACAAAAATAAATAGTAAAAAAAAAAATAGTAAAAATTAAATTGTAAAAATGTATATAAATAAAAAAATCCACTGGCCCCAAAAAACCTTTTGAAAAAAAAAAATTAAATTGTAAAATAAAAAAATAATCTGACACTGTCCCATACCTTGACACCATCCTGCATGTACTACCCACTACTGTACACTCCGCATTCCTGTGATTCGCACCACATTGCTGTTCAGATCACATGCAATGTCTGTGCGATGCGATTTCAGCCATACAAACTGTATGGCTGAAATCGCATCACATTCGGACCAAACTCTCACAGGACCCTTTTTTTGGTCCGCACCAGAATCGCATGGGTGTTCACACCTATGCGATCCGATTCATGTCCTAACTGTCAGTTCGCAGTGCGATATGCGAGCTGAAATGGGGGTGTCATTAACATTGTATGACACTCCCCAGCAGTTCGCATATGGCATGCGTTTCTGGAGCGAACCAAAAAAAGGGTCAAAGGGTCCTGTGCGATTTTTGTCCGAATGCGGTGCGATATCACACATACTATCTGTATGGCTTAAATCGCATTGCACGGACATCGCATGTGATTTGCACTGCAGTGCGGTGGGAATCACATGCGATATCCCACAGCACACTGGTGTGAACTGGCTCTAAGATCATTCAGCCTTACTGGGTGTAATTATAAAAATTGAGAAATCCACCCCTCCCCCACATAACAAATCCTGGAGATGGGAAGGAATGTTATCTGTGATCAGGTGACCTCAGACACACACTGCACTATAACAATCATCAGATCACTGGATGTTCTACTCTGCCCAGCTCTGACTACATACATGTCCCCTAAAATCACTTGTCTGTCTATAGTCTGCTGACTGTTCACTGCATCCCATGATGAGAAACGTCCAGTCAAAACACAGTAACGGCCAATCCTGGGAGAGCTGGAGGGGAGGGGGATGTGAATTGTGAACTTTTTACACAGCATGTGCCTGTCTCTTAGGCTACTGCATGACATATGTAAATCACCTGCAAGGGGGCATTTTTGACAAAGTTTTCAAGACTTTGTCAAGAATTCTCTAACAAAACAATAAAAAAGGATTGCTCAGGCCTCAAGTAAATCTGTGTGGCAAAACTGGGCTCAAATGAAAGGAAATCTTAGACCACTTTCACACTGAGGCGCTTTTCAGGCGCTTTAACGCTAAAAACAGCGCCTAAAAAGCTCACGAAAACTTATTTTCATTCAAATCAATGAACGCTTTCACACTGGGGCAGTGTGCTGTCAGGGCTGTGAAAAACTCCCCTCCCCATTGAAATGAATGGAAAGCTCTTCAAAAGCGCCTGAAAAGCTTTTCAAAAGCGCTCAGTGTTTTTACTGGCAGTTTAGAAGCGCTTCAGTGTGAAAGTGGCCTTATTCTCTACATTATGACGTGTAATAAAGTGCCTAAACCTCAATCAATTGCCCTGAATTGAGAATTGCCCCTGAACTTTGCACAGCCTAAGATATTAACTTCCCAACCCTATCCTATATGTTTCATGTGATTTGTTGTCCCACAAGGCAAACTAGGGACTATTAAGCTTGTTTTTTGGGGAGCTTAATGTGGCTTAACGTACAAAAAAGACCTTAAATGTTAACAAATTTCCCCCAAACTTCACACAATAGACTCTATCTATGCCAGCATATTCTGAAAATGACAGCTCATTTGGTTA
Organism: Lithobates sylvaticus; assembly: GCA_028564925.1. Lineage (NCBI taxonomy): Eukaryota > Metazoa > Chordata > Amphibia > Anura > Ranidae > Lithobates > Lithobates sylvaticus. Next base: position 83,878,604 of record CM053035.1, read on the forward strand.
ATCACACCAAAAGTTATTCACGTTAAGCTATATTTTACAATGCTAAAACATTTAATGTAAAGAGCTTAATGTACCATAATGTGCCTTAACCTCAATTAATTGTCTTGAAACTTTGCACAGCCTAAGTTCTCAACTTCCCAAACCTATTCAAGAATTCCAGATCATTTAGTAAATCACCCCAAAAGTTATTCACATTTAACCATTTTTTTACAATCCTTAACTAGGGATGAGCCGAACACCCCCGGGTTCGGTTCGAACCAGAACCTTCGAACGGACCGAAAGTTCGCGCGAATTTTCGAACCCTATACGTTATAATGGACGCGAACGTTCGAAATCAAAAGTGCTAATTACAACGGCCAATATGCATGTTAATGTCATAAAACAGGTTTGGGGACCCGGGTCCTGCCCCAGGGGACATATATCAATGCAAAAAGAACTTTTAAAAACTAACGTTTTTTCGGGAGCAGTCATTTTAATGATGCATAAAGTGAAAAAAAAAAGTGAAATTTTCCTTTAAATATGGTACCTGGGGGGTGTCTAAAGTATGCCTGTGAAGTGGCATGTGTTTCCCGTGTTTAGAACTGTCCTTGCACAAAATGACATTTGTAAAGGAAAAAAAAGAAGCCATTTAAAAACACTTGCGGCTTTAGGTTTGTTCTTAAGTAGAATCTGAACAGGTACATTATGAAGTGTAGCTCCATCCCAAAAAAATATATTTTTAAGCTTTTTGGAGAACATAGGGAGGGGTTATCACCCCTGTAACATTTGCTGTCTTTGCACATCTGTTCAGAACATGTCACCTTACTTTCCGTCCCAATGACAAATGTTTTTGGAAAAGTGGGGTTTTAATTGAAACAAGGATTGGTGATAAAGTATCAGTAGAGAGGAGATACCTTTTTCCCAAATTAAATCTAACAGGATAGAATTTCCCTTCCTAGGGGTAGATTTCCTCTCACTTCCTGTTTTCTCTTTCCATTTGCAAGTAGGAGTCGTTTGTAAGTTGGATGTTTGAAAGTAGGGGCCTGGCGTATATACTCTGCAGAAATTTGCCCTATTAGATGTTGGTGTAGCCACAAGACTGGTGGGCACAGGAATGGGCCCTGCTGTGAGTTAATAGATCAAGATTTGTAATTGCATGCACCTGTTGAACAGGGCAGAAAAATTGGGGGTGGTGGTGGTGGTGGTGGACGGTTTTGCCACAAGACTGTAAGCTCTCACAGTTACTCTTGGTGGGCGCAGGAATGGGCCCTGCTGTGAGTTATTAGATCAAGATTTGTAATTGCAAGCACCTGATGAACAGGGCAGAAAAATTGGGCCTTTGGCGGTGGTGGTGGTGGACGTGTGTTGCCACAAGACTGTAGGCCCTCATAGTTACTCTTGGTGGGCGCAGGAATGGGCCCTGCTGTGAGTTATTAGATCAAGATTTGTAATTGCAAGCACCTGATGAACAGGGCAGAAAAATTGGGCCTTTGGCGGTGGTGGTGGACGGTGTTGCCACAAGACTGCAGGCCCTCATAGTTACTCTTGGTGGGCGCAGGAATGGGCCCTGCTGTGAACTATTAGATCAAGATTTGTAATTACCCGCCCCTGTTAAACAGGGGCTGAAAAATTGTGCCTTAGGCACTGGTGCTGGTGCCACAACACTGCAACCCCTCACAGAGACTGTACTTGGAGCACAGCAGTCACACGTGTTGCGAAGCATTTTTTTAAAAAATTGTAAGTACACGCCCCTGTTAAACAGGGGCTGAAAAATTGTGCCTTAGGCACTGGTGCTGGTGCCACAACACTGCAACCCGGCCCTCACAGATACTGTACTTGGAGCACAGCAGTCACACGTGTTGCGAAGCATTTTTTTAAAAAATTGTAAGTACACGCCCCTGTTAAACAGGGGCTGAAAAATTGTGCCTTAGGCACTGGTGCTGGTGCCACAACACTGCAACCCGGCCCTCACAGATACTGTACTTGGAGCACAGCAGTCACACGTGTTGCGAAGCATTTTTTTAAAAAAATTGTAAGTACACGCCCCTGTTAAACAGGGGCTGAAAAATTGTGCCTTAGGCACTGGTGCTGGTGCCACAACACTGCAACCCGGCCCTCACAGATACTGTACTTGGAGCACAGCAGTCACACGTGTTGCGAAGCATTTTTTTTTAAAAATTGTAAGTACCCGCCCCTGTTAAACAGGGGCTGAAAAATTGTGCCTTAGGCACTGGTGCTGGTGCCACAACACTGCAACACGGCCCTCACAGAGACTGTACTTGGAGCACAGCAGTCACACGTGTTGCGAAGCATTTTTTTAAAAAATTGTAAGTACACGCCCCTGTTAAACAGGGGCTGAAAAATTGTGCCTTAGGCACTGGTGTGGTGGCATGGATCATTGAGGAGGAGGAAGAGGATAGTCAGTGAACATAAGAGGACAGTCACTCAGCATCAGCATAGGCAGTCTTGAAGGGATGTGACATTAAAAATTATTCGGTTATATCCGCCTCAGGTGCCTGGTAGCTGGTGGTGATCCAAGACTGATTCATTTTGATGAATGTCAGTCGATCAACCGAGGCGGTGGACAGGCGCACCCTATGATCAGTCACAAATCCTCCAGCAGCACTGAATGTGCGTTCGGAAAGAACGCTGGAGGCAGGACAGGCCAGTAGCTCAATTGCATACTGTGCAAGCTCTGGCCAGTGATCCATCCTCAGGACCCAGTAAGCCAGAGGATTTTCGGTGGGAAAGGTGTCCAAGTCTGACCTTGCCCCAAGGTATTCCTGCACCATGTATATCAGACGCTGGCGATGGTTGCTGGAACCGATCATACCTTGGGGCTGCGGACTAAAAAATTGTCTGAACGCATCGGTCAGACGTCCACCTTCCCCACCGCTCCTTCTGCCACTGACCGAAGCCTCAGCAACTCGTCGCCCAGGACCAGGAGTTTGTAGCCTCCCAGTTTCTGGGAACGCGTTGCACAGACCTTTCTGCAAGGCCTCCCTGAGATGTCTCATCCTCTGCTCCCTCTGCGACGGCAAGATAAGGTCCGCAACCTTACCCTTGTACCGCGGATCAAGGAGAGTGGCCAGCCAGTAATGGTCCCTCTCCTTGATCCGAAGAACACGAGGATCCTTCCGCAGGCTTTGCAGGATCAGGGAGGCCATGCAGCGTAGGTTAGCTGAGGCATTCGGTCCGGAGTCTTCTGGGTCACTGAGGATGACATGATCGCCAGCCACCTCCTCCCAGCCACGTACAAGTCCACTGGCTTGTTGGGACTGTACATCATCCCTAAAAGACTGCTGCTGCTGATGCTGAGTGCCAGGCTCCACCTCCATGCTCACACAATCCTCCTCCTCCTCCTCCTCCTCCTCCTCCTCATCCTCTTCCTGTGTGATGGGTGGGACAGAAGGAACACTGTCCGGATAAAGGGGGCCTTGAGAGGCAAGGAAGTCCTCCTCTTCCTGCCTCTGTTCTGCCTCAAGTGCCCTGTCCATTATCCCACGCAGCGTATGCTCCAACAGGTGGACAAGAGGGACAGTGTCACTGATGCATGCACTGTCACTGCTCACCATCCTCGTGGCCTCCTCAAATGGTGAGAGGACAGTGCATGCATCCCTGATCATGCTCCACTGACGTGGGGAAAAAAAACCAAGCTCCCCTGACCCTGTCCTGGTGCCGTAGTCGCAAAGGTACTCATTGATGGCCCTCTGCTGCGTGTGCAGTCGCTGCAGCATGGCCAACGTTGAGTTCCACCTGGTGGGCATGTCAGATATTAGGCGGTTCTTGGGCAGGTTCAGCTCCTTTTGCAGCTCAGTCAGCCGAGCACTGGCATTATAAGATCGGCGGAAATGCACACAGACTTTCCTGGCCTGCCTCAGGACATCCTGTAAGCCTGGGAACCTGCCCAAGAACCGCTGCACCACCAGGTTGAGGACGTGAGCCATGCAGGGCACATGGGTGAGCTGCCCCTGTCGCAGGGCGGAGAGGAGGTTGGTGCCATTGTCAGAAACGACCATTCCTGGCTTAAGCTGACGTGGCGTCAACCACCTCTCGGCCTGCCCCTGCAGAGCTGCCAGAACCTCTGGCCCAGTGTGGCTCCTGTCCCCCAAACACACCAGCGCAAGCACGGCATGGCATCTTTTTGCCTGCGTACTTGCGTAGCCCCTTGTACGCCTACGGAGCACCGCTGGTTCCAAGGACAGAGCACTGGAGGAAGAAGAAGAGGAGGGGGTGGAGGAGAGAGGTGTGTCACAACCAGTAGCAGTAGTCGCGTTTTGGAGGCGTGGTGGCGGAACAACCTCCAACACTACTGCACCTTGTCCTGCATCCCTCCCAGCTGCCAATAGAGTGACCCAATGGGCCGTGAAAGAAAGGTACCGTCCCTGTCCATGCCTGCTGGACCATGAGTCAGCGGTAATATGCACCTTACCGCTGACCGCCCTGTCCAGCGAGGCATGGACATTGCCCTCCACATGCCGGTAGAGAGACGGAATCGCCTTCCGCGAGAAAAAGTGGCGTTTGGGAACCTGCCACTGAGGAACCGCACATTGAACAAACTCACGGAAGGGGGCCGAGTCTACCAACTGAAAAGGCAGCAGTTGAAGTGCTAGCAATTTAGCAAGGCTAGCATTCAACCGCTGGGCATGTGGATGGCTGGGAGTGTACTTCTTTCTACGGTCCAGCAGCTGGGGCAGGGAAATTTGCCTGCTGCATTCGGACGTCGGTGTACTGCAAGTACTTGGTTGTGACACACCGAATTCTACACCTTCAGTCCTCTCAGAGCAGCTTTCAGAGAGGACTGAAGGTGTAGTGGGGATGGAGATCCCAGCTGAGGAGGAGCAAGGAGAGGTCCGCTTAGTTCTTTGGTGTGGGTCTTTTATGTGTGCCTGCCAACGAGCTGCATGGCAGGTCGCCATATGTCTGGTCATGCTTGTCGTGCCCAAGCGGCTGATGTTTTGGCCACGCGAGATACGCTTGAGACAAATATTGCAAATAGCAGTGGTGCGATCTGCTGCACTCGTCTCAAAAAAGGCCCACACCAAAGAACTTTTCTGATAACGTGCAGAGGCAGCGCCCTGCACAGGCGGAGCTCTGCGGTGTTGTACAGTTGCTGTGCTGGCCTCTACCTGGCCTCCAGGGGGCATCCTGCCTCGTTGGACATGTGACGCCGCATCCTCCTCCTCCTCGTCCTCCTCCTCATCCTCTCTCCCTTGAGGCACCCACGTGGAGTCAGTGACCTCATCATCCCCTCCCTCTTCACCACTAGAGCAAACCTGGCAGTAAGCTGCAGCTGGTGGAACTGTACTGCCAGATTCCTCAAGCTGGGTATCGTCATCCGAGCCTTCGAATCGTTGGCATCCTCCTGGAGCATGTACCCAACACTGTGCTCAAAGAGTTCGGGGGACTCCTCAGGAGGACATGGTGGGTCTAGGGAAGGGGTGGCTGATGATGCTCTGTCAGTACCCTGAGCCTGGGTGAGAGAGGATGAGGAGGATGAGGAGGGCTTGGTCATCCATTCTACCAAGCCTTCAGCATGATGCGGCTCCACATGTCCAGCTGCCGAAAACAAAGACGCGCGTGTCCCATGGCCACGTGCTGATGACGATGCACGACCACGTCCACGTCCACGGCCACGTCCACTAGAAACAGAGCCTGCCTGCCCTGTGTTCTTGGCTCTGCACGCTCTGCCTCCCCTTGGCGGTCTTCTAGCCATTGTAGTCGGTAGTCCTGTGGGTGCTGCTGAGAAGAAAATATAGGAGCTCTGTGTGATGCCACTAACACACTAGAAGTCCTATGGGTGCTTCTGCAAAGAAAATAGAGGAGCTCTGTGTGATGCCACTAACACACTAGAAGTCCTGTGGGTGCTTCTGCAAAGAAAATAGAGGAGCTCTGTGTGATGCCACTAACACACTAGAAGTCCTGTGGGTGCTTCTGCAAAGAAAATAGAGGAGCTCTGTGTGATGCCACTAACACACTAGAAGTCCTGTGGGTGCTGCTGAGAAGAATATATAGGAGCTCTGTGTGATGCCACTAACACACTAGAAGTCCTATGGGTGCTTCTGCAAAGAAAATAGAGGAGCTCTGTGTGATGCCACTAACACACTAGAAGTCCTGTGGGTGCTGCTGAGAAGAATATATAGGAGCTCTGTGTGATGCCACTAACACACTAGAAGTCCTATGGGTGCTTCTGCAAAGAAAATAGAGGAGCTCTGTGTGATGCCACTAACACACTAGAAGTCCTGTGGGTGCTACTGAGAAGAATATATAGGAGCTCTGTGTGATGCCACTAACACACTAGAAGTCCTATGGGTGCTTCTGCAAAGAAAATAGAGGAGCTCTGTGTGATGCCACTAACACACTAGAAGTCCTGTGGGTGCTGCTGAGAAGAATATATAGGAGCTCTGTGTGATGCCACTAACACACTAGAAGTCCTATGGGTGCTTCTGCAAAGAAAATAGAGGAGCTCTGTGTGATGCCACTAACACACTAGAAGTCCTGTGGGTGCTGCTGAGAAGAATATATAGGAGCTCTGTGTGATGCCACTAACACACTAGAAGTCCTATGGGTGCTTCTGCAAAGAAAATAGAGGAGCTCTGTGTGATGCCACTAACACACTAGAAGTCCTGTGGGTGCTGCTGAGAAGAATATATAGGAGCTCTGTGTGATGCCACTAACACACTAGAAGTCCTATGGTTGCTTCTGCAAAGAAAATAGAGGAGCTCTGTGTGATGCCACTAACACACTAGAAGTCCTGTGGGTGCTTCTGCAAAGAAAAATAGAGGAGCTCTGTGTGATGCCACTAACACACTAGAAGTCCTATGGGTGCTTCTGCAAAGAAAATAGAGGAGCTCTGTGTGATGCCACTAACACACTAGAAGTCCTGTGGGTGCTGCTGAGAAGAATATATAGGAGCTCTGTGTGATGCCACTAACACACTAGAAGTCCTATGGGTGCTTCTGCAAAGAATAGAGAGGAGCTCTGTGTGATGCCACTAACACACTAGAAGTCCTGTGGGTGCTGCTGAGAAGAATATATAGGAGCTCTGTGTGATGCCACTAACACACTAGAAGTCCTATGGGTGCTTCTGCAAAGAAAATAGAGGAGCTCTGTGTGATGCCACTAACACACTAGAAGTCCTGTGGGTGCTTCTGCAAAGAAAATAGAGGAGCTCTGTGTGATGCCACTAACACACTAGAAGTCCTGTGGGTGCTTATGCCAAGAAAATAGAGGAGCTCTGTGTGATGCCACTAACACACTAGAAGTCCTATGGGTGCTTCTGCAAAGAAAATAGAGGAGCTCTGTGTGATGCCACTAACACACTAGAAGTCCTGTGGGTGCTGCTGAGAAGAATATATAGGAGCTCTGTGTGATGCCACTAACACACTAGAAGTCCTATGGGTGCTTCTGCAAAGAAAATAGAGGAGCTCTGTGTGATGCCACTAACACACTAGAAGTCCTGTGGGTGCTTCTGCAAAGAAAATAGAGGAGCTCTGTGTGATGGGACTAACACACTTCAAGTCCTATAGGTGCTTCTGGGAAGAAAATATAGCTCTGCGTGTGTAATGGGACTAACACACTTCAAGTCCTATAGGTGCTTCTGGGAACAAAATATAGCTCTGTGTGTGTGATGGGACTAACACACTTCAAGTCCTATAGGTGCTTCTGGGAACAAAATATAGCTCTGTGTGTGTAATGGGACTAACACACTTCAAGTCCTATAGGTGCTTCTGGGAAGAAAATATAGCTCTGTGTGTGTAATGGGACTAACACACTTCAAGTCCTATAGGTGCTTCTGGGAAGAAAATATAGCTCTGTGTGTGTGTAATGGGACTAACACACTTCAAGTCCTATAGGTTCTTCTGGGAACAAAATATAGCTCTGTGTGTGTGATGGGACTAACACACTTCAAGTCCTATAGGTGCTTCTGGGAAGAAAATATAGCTCTGTGTGTGTAATGGGACTAACACACTTCAAGTCCTATAGGTGCTTCTGGGAACAAAATATAGCTCTGTGTGTGTGATGGGACTAACACACTTCAAGTCCTATAGGTGCTTCTGGGAACAAAATATAGCTCTGTGTGTGTAATGGGACTAACACACTTCAAGTCCTATAGGTGCTTCTGGGAAGAAAATATAGCTCTGTGTGTGTAATGGGACTAACACACTTCAAGTCCTATAGGTGCTTCTGGGAAGAAAATATAGCTCTGTGTGTGTGATGGGACTAACACACTTCAAGTCCTATAGGTTCTTCTGGGAACAAAATATAGCTCTGTGTGTGTGATGGGACTAACACACTTCAAGTCCTATAGGTGCTTCTGGGAACAAAATATAGCTCTGTGTGTGTGATGGGACTAACACACTTCAAGTCCTATAGGTGCTTCTGGGAACAAAATATAGCTCTGTGTGTGTAATGGGACTAACACACTTCAAGTCCTATAGGTGCTTCTGGGAAGAAAATATAGCTCTGTGTGTGTGATGGGACTAACACACTTCAAGTCCTATAGGTGCTTCTGGGAACAAAATATAGCTCTGTGTGTGTAATGGGACTAACACACTTCAAGTCCTATAGGTGCTTCTGGGAAGAAAATATAGCTCTGTGTGTGTAATGGGACTAACACACTTCAAGTCCTATAGGTGCTTCTGGGAAGAAAATATAGCTCTGTGTGTGTAATGGGACTAACACACTTCAAGTCCTATAGGTTCTTCTGGGAACAAAATATAGCTCTGTGTGTGTGATGGGACTAACACACTTCAAGTCCTATAGGTGCTTCTGGGAACAAAATATAGCTCTGTGTGTGTGATGGGACTAACACACTTCAAGTCCTATAGGTGCTTCTGGGAAGAAAATATAGCTCTGTGTGTGTGATGGGACTAACACACTTCAAGTCCTATAGGTTCTTCTGGGAACAAAATATAGCTCTGTGTGTGTGATGGGACTAACACACTTCAAGTCCTATAGGTGCTTCTGGGAACAAAATATAGCTCTGTGTGTGTGATGGGACTAACACACTTCAAGTCCTATAGGTGCTTCTGGGAACAAAATATAGCTCTGTGTGTGTAATGGGACTAACACACTTCAAGTCCTATAGGTGCTTCTGGGAAGAAAATATAGCTCTGTGTGTGTAATGGGACTAACACACTTCAAGTCCTATAGGTGCTTCTGGGAAGAAAATATAGCTCTGTGTGTGTAATGGGACTAACACACTTCAAGTCCTATAGGTTCTTCTGGGAACAAAATATAGCTCTGTGTGTGTGATGGGACTAACACACTTCAAGTCCTATAGGTGCTTCTGGGAACAAAATATAGCTCTGTGTGTGTGATGGGACTAACACACTTCAAGTCCTATAGGTGCTTCTGGGAACAAAATATAGCTCTGTGTGTGTGATGGGACTAACACACTTCAAGTCCTATAGGTGCTTCTGGGAACAAAATATAGCTCTGTGTGTGTGATGGGACTAACACACTTCAAGTCCTATAGGTGCTTCTGGGAACAAAATATAGCTCTGTGTGTGTGATGGGACTAACACACTTCAAGTCCTATAGGTGCTTCTGGGAAGAAAATATAGCTCTGTGTGTGTAATGGGACTAACACACTTCAAGTCCTATAGGTGCTTCTGGGAACAAAATATAGCTCTGTGTGTGTGATGGGACTAACACACTTCAAGTCCTATAGGTTCTTCTGGGAACAAAATATAGCTCTGTGTGTGTGATGGGACTAACACACTTCAAGTCCTATAGGTGCTTCTGGGAACAAAATATAGCTCTGTGTGTGTGATGGGACTAACACACTTCAAGTCCTATAGGTGCTTCTGGGAACAAAATATAGCTCTGTGTGTGTGATGGGACTAACACACTTCAAGTCCTATAGGTGCTTCTGGGAACAAAATATAGCTCTGTGTGTGTGATGGGACTAACACACTTCAAGTCCTATAGGTGCTTCTGGGAACAAAATATAGCTCTGTGTGTGTAATGGGACTAACACACTTCAAGTCCTATAGGTGTTTCTGGGAAGAAAATATAGCTCTGTGTGTGTAATGGGACTAACACACTTCAAGTCCTATAGGTGCTTCTGGGAACAAAATATAGCTCTGTGTGTGTGATGGGACTAACACACTTCAAGTCCTATAGGTGCTTCTGGGAACAAAATATAGCTCTGTGTGTGTGATGGGACTAACACACTTCAAGTCCTATAGGTGCTTCTGGAACAAAAATATAGCTCTGTGTGTGTAATGGGACTAACACACTTCAAGTCCTATAGGTGCTTCTGGGAAGAAAATATAGCTCTGTGTGTGTAATGGGACTAACACACTTCAAGTCCTATAGGTGCTTCTGGGAAGAAAATATAGCTCTGTGTGTGTAATGGGACTAACACACTTCAAGTCCTATAGGTGCCTCTGGGAACAAAATATAGGAGCTCTGCCTGCCTGCCACGAACACACTACAAGTCCTATAGGTGCTTCTGGTAACAAAATATAGGAGCTCTGCCTGCCTGCCACGAACACACTACAAGTCCTATAGGTGCTTCTGGTAACAAAATATAGGAGCTCTGCCTGCCTGCCACGAACACACTACAAGTCCTATAGGTGCTTCTGGTAACAAAATATAGGAGCTCTGCCTGCCTGCCACGAACACACTACAAGTCCTATAGGTGCTTCTGGTAACAAAATATAGGAGCTCTGCCTGCCTGCCACGAGCACACTACAAGCCCCTCTTTCTCAATCAATCTTTGTAACTGAATCTATCTAACTCAATCTCTGTAAGTGAATCTCTCTAACTATCTAAATGCAGCAGAGTGTCACAGAATCTGCCTGCTCAATCTGCGCCGGAACAGCATGTGACCGGCGCAGACGGCGTGGCGGCGTTTTATAGGGGGGGGGGGGCGTGTACTACAGCCCCTGAGCTGTAATTGGCTACAGGCGTCCTGCCTGTAGCCAATTATGGCTCTTCGAGTTTCCGGGCCAAGCATGCGGGGTCACAGTGCATGCTTGGCCAATCATCAGCCAGCAATGCACTGCGTCGGCCGCGCCGGCCGCAATGCATTGCGGGGCCGCTCGCATCACACGAACGTGATGCGAGCGGCCAAAATAGTTCTGGGCTCGCCGAGCGAGCGAACGCCCGGTGCTCGATGCGAACGTGGGTTCGCATCGAGCACCGGGCCCATCCCTACTTAACCAGTTGCAGACTTTGGGCACACTAGACACGCCCAAAAACATGTCATTAGCAGGGCCGGACTGGCCTACTGGGATACCGGGAGATTTCCCGGTAGGCCGCCTGGGGCCGATTTGCGGCTGCAGTGCTTCCCTCTCTCCTGCTCGTGTGTTTCACGGAGCTGGCTGGGTCTGTGTTCGGCGGCGGCGCTGTAACACGGCCCCACCCCCCTAGACCGGCTCGTGCGATAGTAGATAGAATCAGTGTTCCGCCTATCGCACGAGCTGGTCTAGGGGGGCGGGGCCGTGTTACAGCGCCGCCGCCGAACACAGACCCAGCCATTTCCGTGAAACACAGGAGAAGATGCCCGCGCCGCTCATACAGCCCGCCCTGTGTGTCTGGATAAGAGGATTGGTAGGGGGGTTTGCATATAGAGGAAATTAGCTTTCTATATTCCTCCATGCAGCCGCTGAATGGTTTTCAGGAGGGAGAGGAGGAGAATCGAGCATTCAGCAGCTGAATGCAGGAATATAGAAAGCTCATTTCCTCTATATGCGACCCCCCTGCCGATCCTCCTATCCAACTTCTTTTATTGGCCCCTCCAGTTCTCCTTGTGCTCCCCCCTAGTGCTCTCCTCCACCACCACACTCTCCAGCCCCCCCCCCACAGTTTTCTCAACCCCGATTCTTTCTCCCCCCTGCTCTCCAGCTCTCCCCATCCTTCTCTAGCCACCATCCACGTGCTCTCCACCCCCCACAATGCTCTCCACCCCCCACAGTGCCCTCCAGCCCCCCATGCTCCTCACCCCTGTTCTTTCTGCCCCGTGCTCCCCACCTCTGTTCTTTCTGCCCCTGTGCTCCCACCCCTGATCTTTCTGCCCCCCGGTGCTCTCCAGCTCTCCCCAGCAGTCTCCAGCACCCACCCAAGTGCTCTCCACCCCCACAGTGCTCTCCACCCATTGCTCTCCACCCCTGTTCTTTTTGGCTACCCCTCCAGTGCTCTCTCAAGCTCCCCCCAGCACTCTCCGCTCCCCACCCCTGTACTCTCCACTCCCCCCTGCATTTTGCCCCTACCCATGTGCTCTCCAACCCTGCCAGTGCTCTCCGCCCCCCTATAGTGCTCTTTGTACCCCCCAGTGCTCTCCAGCCCTGTTTTTCTGCCCCCCAGTGCTCTCAAGCTCCCGTCCAGTGCTCTTCGCCACCCCACACTCTTACCCGTCCAGTGCTTTCAGCCTCACGTGCTCTCCACCCCTGTTCTTTTTGCCCCCCCAGAGCTCTCCACTCCCCACCCCTGTGGTTTCAACTCCCCCCTGCTCTTTTCCCCCACCCATGTGCTCTCCAACCCCGCCAGTACTCTCTGCTCCCCTGTAATGTCTCAGGCAGTGAGCTAGTAATGTTTTTGTAGAGGATCACAGCTTCGGAGTTATATACATACTATGTAGTTAAGTGGTTACACCTTATGGCACATTACAGATAAAGGAACGAAGGTATGTTGAAGGATTAGTTGGGGTTTATTTAGAGAGTTTATATACAGCCATAACTTAGGTATCAGGAGGGTCAGCAAGGATTTAGCAGTTCAGAAGTACAAAGTTTATGCAGTTCAGGTATACTTGCAGTGAGTTGCGTTATGCTGATGGGGACACTCCATAGGTCTGGAGAGATGGTGGTGAAGCGTTCATTGGCCCAAAACCAAGAGTAGTAAGTGGGGGCTCTATCCAGCCCAAACGAAGAGGATGAAGTGGAGCTCTGTCGGGCTCAAACTTGGAGAAGTAAGCAGCAACATGCGGCTGGTGCACTAGGCCTGGTAACAGGTTCCTAGTACGAACGATGAGTCATTGGCGGCAGCTGTTTAAATAGGAACAAGAGGAGGTATCAGGTGATGTGGCTGAGACCTCATACATTGTGCTGAGGGGATAGTGGAGATGACTGAGCCCCCAGTGGATGAATCAGACATTACAAGACCCCCCTGCTGAGGGACCCCTCCTGGGGGCCAAGGGAGTAGGTCTGTCAGGATTATGAGTATGAAAAAGGCGTACAAACCGTGGGGCATGAACCTTGGAGGTGGGTTCCCAGGAGTCCTCCTGTGGACCGTAGTTTTTCCAATGAATCAAATATTGTAAACATTTTCTATGTATTCGGGAGTCTAGGATCTGATCAATCTCGTATTCTTCCTGGCCGTCAACTTCGATCGGCGGTAAAGGGACTGAAATTCTGCCGAAGAAAGTGTTGGGATGGTATGGTTTTATCAGGGAGACGTGGAAGGTCGGATGAATCCGTAGGGTCAATGGTAATTTTAGCTTCACTGCAGCCTGGTTGATAACTGAGTTGATGGGAAAGGGACCAATGAATAAAACACTAAATTTGCGTGATGGTGTCTTTAGGTTAAGGTGTTTGGTGGAAAGCCATACTAAATCACTGAGTTTGTATAAAGGTGGAGCTCTTCTGTGGAGATCGTAGTAAGCCTTTTGTCTGTTTTGGGCTCTAATGATGTTGGCACGCAAATGAGAGATGAGGTTTTTCAAGGTGCTGATAAATTCTTCAGCTGCAGGATTGTTGGTAGGTATCTGCTGAGGGATAAAGGAGGGATGAAACCCGTAGTTTGCATAAAAAGGTGAAAAAACTGTGGTAGAACTGGTGTGGTTGTTATATGCAAACTCAGCGAGGGGGAGTAACTCATGCCAATTGTTTTGTAGATAAGTGCAATAGCAACGAATATATTGCTCTAGACAGCGGTTTACCCTTTCGGTTTGCCCATTAGTTTGAGGGTGGTAGGCTGATGATAATCGATGGTCAATTTGGAGTTTTAGGCAGAATCTGGAGATGAATTGTGATCCTCTACCGGACACAATTCTGGATGGGATTCCATGCAGTTTGAAAACATACTGTGTCAAAATTTCTGCCGTCTCTTTGGAGTTTGGTAGTTTTGAGAGGGGCATGAAATGAGCCATTTTGGTGAGGTAATTAACTGCAACTAGAAGCTGAGCGAGGTAATTCAAACAATGAAGTCAAGTGAAATGGCCTGCCTTGGTTTTTTGGGAATAGGGAGACTTGTGAGGAGACCAAAAGGGGGTCGAGAATCACATTTACAGCGGGCACAAGTCTCACAGGAGGATACGTACTGCCTTACTGTCTCCGGGTGCTAGTGATACCGGGATGCCCAGCTAGACGAACGTCGTGGGTAAGTTGAAGAACACGCTGGTGTAGAGTCGACGGGATGTACAACTGGTTATCTTTGTAGAGGAACCCTTCTACATCTGACTCTAACTGCAGTGGGGGTCTTTCTGAGTGTAAGGCCTGTTGCAACTCCTCTTTGAGGGACAAGATGGTGCATAAGATTTTTTTGCTGTGGGATGATTTGGGAATGCGTTTGAGTAGTAGTTTGGTCTTCATCTAGGCGAGAAAGGGAATCCGCTTTTCCGGTTTTGGATCCGGGTCGGTAGGTGATGATGAAGTGGAATCTATCAAAGAAGAGGGCCCAGCGTATCTGTCTGAAGGAGAATGTCTTGTTACGCTGAATGTATTGGAGGTTTTGATGGTCTTAGTACACTATAAGGGTAAAGAGGTACCCTCGAGTAGGTGTCTCCAAGTCTCCAAGGCGTCTTTCACGGCTAGCAACTCCTTTTCACCTATGGGATAATTGATCTCAGCAGGAGTGAGGGATCGGGAATGGTAGGCGACAGGGTGAAGAGGTCCATCAATGGATGATCTTTGGGATAGGATCGCCCCTAGGGCCAAGTGGGAGGCATCTACCTCTAAGATGTATTGTAGTTTAGGGTCTGGTAAGTGTAGGATGGGTGCAGTAGTGAACCGATATTTCAGGGTATCAACGGCCTCCTGGGCTTGTGTGTTCCACGTATAGTTGGCGTGGATACTGGTTAGTTGAGTTAAAGGTTTTGCAACTAAGGAAAAAAAATTTATGAATTTGCGATAAAAATTTGCAAATCCTAGGAATCTTTGGAGTGCCTTCCTATTCAGGAGTCTGGGCCATTTTTGGATACAATCAACCTTACCAGGGTCCATCTGAATGCCTTTCTCAGAGATGATGTAACCCAAAAAGATGACAGTGTTGGATTCAAAAATGCACTTTTCTAATTTAACATATAAATTATGAGTGCGCAATCTGGAGAGAACCCATCAAACATGTTTGTGATGGTCTGTGATGTTGTCAGAGTATATAAGTATGTCATCAAGATATACTACTAAACAAACATCTAGGAGGTCCCTGAAGATGTCATTCACGAAGAACTGAAAAGTGGCAGGTGCATTGCACAAGCCAAAAGGCATGGCTAGGTACTCAAACAGGCCGTAACGGGTCTTGAAGGCAGTCTTCCATTCATCGCCGTGCTGGATTCTGACCAGATTATATGCCACCTTCAAATCCAATTTGGTGAATAATTTTGCCATTTGTAAACATTCCAATAGTTCAGGGATGTGAGGAATCTGTTTTTTACAGTGATTTTGTTTGATTCTCTATAGTCGATGATGGGGCGTAGACTTTAATCCTTGTTCCAGACAAAAAACATGCCAGCAGCTGCGGGTGAGGTGGATGGTCTTATGAAACCTTTCTTCAAATTTTCTTCTATATATTCTTTTATTCGGGCTGTGATAAAGAATATATATGTCCGAAAGGGATTTTGCTGCCTGGTAGTAACTCAATTGGGCAGTCATATGGTCTATGAGGTGGTAGCAACTCCTTTTCACCTATGGGATAATTGATCTCAGCTCTGCGTTCTTTTTGTTGAAGACATCAGTGAAATCTTGGTAAGGCTTGGGAACAAGGCTGACTATGCCTAGGGACAGTGACTGTGCCTGTGATAAAGATATCTCTTTATAACAAGTCCTCTGGCAATATTGGGAGTCAAGGAGCACTGTGCTGTCTTCCCAACGTAAGGTGGGTTTGTGAGCATGCAGCCAGGGAAGACCTAGGATGAGAGGAAAATGGGGAGAAGGTATCACATCTAGACTGATATATTCTATGTGTGTTGCTTCTGTTACCATAAGTAGAGGTTGTGTTTGTGAATTGTGAAGTAATGGGACCCGAGGTTAAAGTAGTACCATCAATAAGTCTAATGCCGCGTACACACGTACGGACTTTTCCCGGCGGACCTAAGTCCAGCGGACAATCCGCTGGACTTTCCAGCTGGGTACGCTGGACTAAAAAGCGAACGGACTTGACCACACACGATCACGCAAAAAGTCCGACGGTTCACGCGATGACGTACAGCACGTACGACGGGACTAGAAAACGAAAAATACTAGAAAAATACTTGCTACTGAGCATGCGTCCTTTTTGGTACGCCGGACCATACTACACACGACCGGATTATCCGCTGGACTGCCAAGTCCAGCGGATAATTTGAAAACAAAACCTGAAACTTTAGTCCGCCGTACTTTGGCCAAAAAAAGTCCGCCGGCGCCCACACACGAGGGGATTATCCGCTGGACTTCGGTCCAGCGGATAATCCCGCGGGATAGTCCCTTCGTGTGTACGCGGCATTAGGGAGACAGAGTTGCATTTAGTGGATACAGGAATTTTATTGGTTATAACTATATGAGAGTCTATGAAATTCCCACACGCTCCAGTGTCAATCATAGCCTCAAAAGTAATTTAGTTTGGTCCCACTGTAGGGAAACAAGAATTTTGAAATAATTAGTGTCTGGTAAGAGGGAGTTTATTAGCTTGCATAAGTAAGCTGACTTACCCAGTCTTTTTTTTGAGTATGGGACAGTCTTCCACGATGTGATGTGGCACGCCAAAATACATACAAAGCTGAAGGGACCTACGCCTTGTTCTCTCGGCCGGGGGAAGTGGACCCCTAATTGCTCTGATATCCATGGGAACAACTGAATCCGAAATATGGCCTGAGGGAACTAGATATGAGGCCATTGAGAGTCTCTCTGCTTTACGTTCTCTCATTCTTCTATCAATGGATATACTGAGCAGGATGAGAGCATCCAAGGTGGAGGGCATTGTAGTACAGGCTAACTCATCCTTCACGGACTCTGATAATCCCAGCCTAAATAGATTTTTTAGGGAGACTTGGTTCCACTCAGACTGCGTGGCCCAACGTTTAAATTGGATGATGTAATCTTCGACAGGGTGTTTACCCTGTCGCAGGGCACATAAGGCAGACTCTGCAGCGATCTGTTTGCTGGGGTCATCATATAGTAGGTCCATGGCGGCACTGAAGTCGCTAAATGAGTTAAGAATTGGATCATCTTTCTCAATGAACGTGTTAGCCCAGGCTCGGGGTTCACCTCTAAGGTAGGAAATGGCAGTGCAGACTTTGGTTCTGTCGGAGGCATAAGTACGTGGCTTCATGTCAAACAAAAGTTTGCACGCGTTAATGTATTCTCTATAGTTTTTCCTATTGCCCGAAAAAATGTCTGGGGGGCTAATTTTTAGTTCTGGGGAGTCAGATTGTATAACCCGGTTGGGGAAGTTGTCAGAAACAAAAGTCTTGAGATTCTGGTTTTTAGTAGCGAGGTTGGAGACCATCTGTGAAAGAGCGTCAAGTCTCTGATTGAATGCCGCCATGTATGTAACAACATCCGATGGATCCATTTTCCTACTTTTTGTTGTCTTTTTGTTGTCTAGTATTTGTGATTATGTGCATACACCTCAATCATTGTAGTAGTATGGACATATACATCTAGATCTGAGAGACAAAAGAGGTAGTTCAATCCGCAATACACATTTATTGATAGGGTTACATAATATATATACAAATTACACACCAGATAGTATTTACAACACAATGTACAGTGTAGGTCCCCTGGCTTACATGATATTTACAAATTACTCACAGAACCATATTTACAATACAATATAAGGTGCAAGTATAGAGTTCGATTACCCACACCAGAGAGAGCAAGTTAGCTTGCTCACAAAGCATTATATCCCCCCCCCTACTTTCTGTAGTGTGGTTAATATAATTCTCCCTAATTGGTCACTGTACTTAGTAAATGTATATTGGGCACAGCCTGATTGGATGAATCAAAGAAGGCTGTTGTTTACTACCCAGGTGAGATGTTATCAGGGAAAACAAAAGGCCAAGATTTGAAGTTGAACTAATTACAGTAACACCAACACAACGCTCAATACTTTAAATATATATTTCCCTCTAACTGAAATATATTTCTAATTACAATATTGTACAGTAGATATGTGCAATTCATTTAGTTTTTTTTTTCGTTTTTTTTTTTTTTTTTTCGTTATTTTCGTTCGTTCGTTTTCGTACGAATGAATGAATAGTTCGAATCGTACGAATCAGAATAACGAATCATACGAATCCGATTAAGAATTATTCCGAAAAACATTGGTAATTTTCCGTGTCCCTTACAATGGTGCTGCTTAAGTGCTTCGAATGGATTGAAAAAAAAAATTCGTACATTCGTAACTTTTTTTTTCGATTCGTAACATTTTTTTTTCGATTCGTAACTTTTTTTTCGATTCGAAATTTTCCGTGTCTCTTACAATGGCGTTGCTTAACGTGCTTCGAATGGATTGAACAAAAAAATTCGTACATTCGTAACTTTTTTTTTCGATTCGTA
Source organism: Lithobates sylvaticus (assembly GCA_028564925.1). Lineage (NCBI taxonomy): Eukaryota > Metazoa > Chordata > Amphibia > Anura > Ranidae > Lithobates > Lithobates sylvaticus. The sequence continues at coordinate 83,897,287 of CM053035.1, forward strand.
ACTTTTTTTTCGATTCGTAACTTTTTTTTCGATTCTTAAATTATTAAAATGTAATAATAGCATACACATTACATAAAATTATGAATTATGCTCCGATTACGAATCTACGAATGTTACGAATGTACGAATAAATACGAATGCGTCCGAAAATTAAACTAACGAAAAAAAAGGAATCAACGAAAAAATAACTCTTACGAATGTACGAATCGTTAAGAATACGAACACCGACGACTTACGAATGTACGAATCGTTACGAATACGAACACCGACGACTTACGAATGTACAAATCTTTACGAATCAACGGAAACTAGAAAAACGAAACGAAAATAAACAAATTTTTTTCGGAAACAAAAAAAACGAAAACGAAAATAAACAAATTTTTTTTGTTGTGCACATGTCTATTGTACAGCTATTAATGGAGATTTCACATAAACTCATAAGGCAACATTTTGGTAGGGGGTTTAAGCTATCTGTAATGTCTCAGGCAGTGAGCTAGTAGTGTTTTTGTAGAGGATCACAGCTTCAGACTTATATACATACTATGTAGTTAAGTGGTTACACCTTATGGCAAGTTACAGATAAAGGAACGAAGATATGTTGAAGGATTAGTTGGGGTTTATTTAGAGAGTTTATTTACAGCCATAACTTAGGTATGAGGAGGAAAGGCATTAGCAGTTCAGAAGTACAAAGTTTATGCAGTTCAGGTATACTTGCAGTGAGTTGCGTTATGCTGATGGGGACACTCCGTAGGTGTGGAGAGATGGTGGTGAAGCGTTCATTGGCCCAAGTGGGGGCTCTGTCCGGCCCAAACGAAGAGGATGAAGTGGGGCTCTGTCCGGCCCAAACGAAGAGAAGGAAGTGGGGCTCTAACCGGCCCAAATGAAGAGGATGAAGTGGGGCTCTGTCCGGCCCAAACGAAGAGGATGAAGTGGGGCCCTGTCTGGCCCAAACGAAGAGGAGGAAGTGGGGCTCTATCCAGCCCAAACGAAGAGGATGTAGTGGGGCTCTGTCCAGCCCAAACTTAGAGAAGTAAGCAGCAACATGTGGCTGGTGCACTAGGCCTGGTAACAGGTTCCTAGCACGAACGATGAGTCATTGGCAGCAGCTGTTTAAATACGAACAAGAGGAGGTATCAGGTGATGTGGCTGAGACCTCATCAATGTGCTGAGGGGAGAGGGGAGATGACTGAGCCCCCAGTGGATGAATCAGACATTACATAACCCTTCTATCCAGCTCCCACCCAGTGCTCTCCACTTCCCCAGGACCTGAGGAAGGCCGAAGGTGCAGGTGGCCAGGGACCACTCCATCTCACAGCAAACAGATCCTCTGGAAGGAGCACTGTCCCCATCCAAAACGAGAACAGCCCCTGCCTACTTCTGGCCATCATGGATATCCTGCTGGGATGCAAGGTACTGTACCGAGCATCAACAACACACCTTCCCACAGACAGGGACTACAGACTGGGACATGGGGCACAGGAGGGGCTGCAATGATGGGCCAATTGAGGCTGCATTCGTGGGCACAGTGAGGCTGCATTCATGGGCACAGTGAGGCTGCATTTACGGCACAGTAAAGCTGCATTTGATGGGCACAGTGAGGCTGCATTCATGGGCACTATGAGGCTGCAATGATGGGCACAGTGAGGCTGCAATAATGGGCACAGTGAGGCCGCAATGGTGGGCACAGTGAGGCCGCAACAGTGGGCACAGTGAGGCCACAACGGTGGGCACAGTGAGGCCACAATGGTGGGCACAGTGAGGCCGCATTCACGGGCAGAGTAAATCTGCATTTGATGAGCACAGAGAGGATGCACTGATGGGCACAGTGAGGCTGCAAGGTATTTATTTATTTTTTTAAATAACAAACATGTTATACTTACCTTCACTGTGCAGCTCGTTTTGCACAGAGTGGCCCTGAACCTGTGATACAGCCGGCGGCCATAGCCGTTCACTGTATCACTTGGCCCCGCCCCCGGCATAGAATGCATAGAATGCATTAAGGTGAAAACATTTTTACCTTTACAACCCCTTTAACTGGAATTTGCTTATATATATATATATATATATATAAAGCCCTTCTGCTCTACTGCCGGTGTTCTGCCGAGAAAGTTCCCCTCGGCGGATAAGGACCCCCCCTGTACTGCGCAGGCGCAGCGCTTGCGCAGTACGAAGCACAAGAAAGCCGTCGGAAATAGCCAAAGCAGAAGACAGTGAATCTTCTGTACACTCGCAGGGGTCATTACGCTCGCCACGCTTCGGGCATGGCCTCACTGCGCTCGGCATATTTTTATTCTAACTCTATGTCCACTTGGATGGTGGGGCTCGAACCTGGACATAGGTTAGAATGTAGTGCGCAGGCGCCGTGTACAGCTGGCTGACTGTGTTCAGCTTTGGCTATTTTCGGAAACTCCGTGCTTCATTGTGCTTCGTACTGCGCAAGCGCAGCGCCTGCGCAGTACAGGGGGGTCTTTATCCGCCGAGGGAACTTTCGCAACAAGACACCGGGATGCTTCCGTGTCTCAGTACCCAACAATTCAGAAGGAGCGGTCTAAAAAAATAAGCAGGCTGGCAATGTTTATCAACAACCACATCACAGAAAGTTACATTGAAACATTGGGGCTGATTTACCAAGATGAATGCGCAGCGCGGGTTCATACCACAATTGGTGCGCCAGATAAATTATTATTTGAGCGTATGAACCGGCGCACACATAAGCGCAACACATAATATACCGGGGCACCACGAATAGCGCACGCCGTTATCATTAACAGTCCATTCACACACGGGCAACACGACTTCCAGCGCGACTTACAACACGACTTGGGCGACTTTACAACACGACTTCCAGCGCGACTTACAACGCGACTTGGGGTGACTTACAACATGACTTTAAGTCACCCCCAGGCTAGGCGACTTAATTTTTTTTTTAAAAAGGCATGGGTTCTCCTCCAAGAGCATATTAGGCCCTTTAGGTCTGGTATGTATATTAAGGGGAACCCCGCGCCCCAAAAAAAAATGGTGTGGGGGTCCCCCTCAAAATCCATACCAGGCCCTTCAGGTCTGGCATGGATTTTAAGGGGAACCCCGCGCCAAAAAAAAAATGGTGTGGAGGTCTCCCTCAAAATCCATACCAGGCCCTTCAGGTCCCGGCCTACCCCCCGTGTGAAATGGTAAGGGGGTACAAAAGTACCCCTACCATTTCACCAAAAAAGGTAACAAAAGAGTTAAAAATGACAGGACACGGCCTTCCACAAGTCCTTTATTAGTCTTCTTTCATCTTCTTTCTTCTGGTCTTCTTCCTTTCTTCATCCTTCGGTTTCTTTATCTTCTTCCTCCATCTTCTTCTTCCTCCATCTTCTTCTTCCTCCGATCCGCTTCTTCTTGCTCCAGTGTTCTCGTCCGGCATGTTCCTCCACGGCGTCTCTTCTTTTTTATTGGGCTGCTCCGCGCAATAGGAGGCTCCAACTCCGTTCTATAAAACCTGTCAGAAGAAGAGAAGCATCACACAGCGGGAGCCTCCCATTGCGAAGAGCGGCCCAATAACGAAGAAAAGACGCCGTGGAGGAAGATGCCGGACGAGAACACCGGAGCAAGAAGAAGTGGATCGGAGGAAGAAGAAGATGGAGGAAGAAGGAGATGGAGGAAGAAGATGAAGAAACCGAAGGATGAAGAAAGGAAGAAGGAAGAAGACCAGAAGAAAGAAGACTTTAATAAAGGACTTGTCAAAGACCATCTCCTGTAATTTTTGTCACCTTTTTTGGTGAAATGGTAGGGGTACATTTGTACCCCCTTACCATTTCACACGGGGGGAGGCTGGGATCTGGGGGTCCCCTTGTTAAAAGGGGCTTCCAGATTCCGATAAGCCCCCCGCCCGCAGACCCCCACAGCCAACGGCCAGGGTTGTGGGGATGAGGCCCTTGTCCTCAAGGGGACAAGGTGCTTTGGGGGGGACCCCAAAGAATCCTCCCAATGTTAAGGGCATGGGGCCTGGTATGGTTCAGGAGGGTGGAGCGCTTTCTTGTCCCCCCTCTTTTCCTGCAGCCTGCCAGGTTGCATGGTCAGATAAGGGTCTGGTATGGATTTTGAGGGGGACCCCACGCCATTTTTTTTAATTTTTTTTGGCGTGGGGTTCCCCTTAAAATGCAGGCCAGACCTCAAGGGCCTGGTATGGATTTGGAGGGGGACCCCCAAGCCATTTTTTTTCTTCATTTTTTAAATTTCTTAATGCTAACATGACCTGTGTTTAAATAGCCTTTAAAAAACCCATAGAAGTGAACCAGCGCAAAAAAAAGTCAAGTTGAGATGTGTGCCTGTTCAGCTTATGCAAATGAACCTACGTGGCTTGACATTTACTAAGATTTTGCCGGCGCAGTAAACCAGAGCACATGAACGGGCGCAAATGCCGCGTGCGCATGCGCAGTACATAAATTGACCTAGCGCAGTTACAAGTGTATTTGCAGGCGCAGCAAGCCTGCTCAGAGAAAGATAATTTTCGGTTCTATTTTGGGCATGTTTGTTAGTTGGACAGTCATATCTATACTTCCTCACATCACCCACATTACCCCCATAATATTGCCACTTCCAGCTTCTTTTATTTTCTGAGTTGAAGAATGCTTGCGCCAGGTCTATAGCAGCGCACAGATTGCGCCCGCCCGTGTTTCGGCAACATGATAGTTAATGGGGAATTGCGCTGTGTTACAGGCGCAAATGCTTTGTGAATACGAAAACGGACGTTGCGCGGTGGTGTGCGCCGCAACTCATGGCGCAAATGCTTGGTAAATCAGCCCCACTGTATCAATTGTAACTTTCTGTGTTTTGCATTCACAGATCAAAGGGATGAACTTCGATTTGCAGGTGAAGAGAGTTAAAGCAACCTTGACAAGTAAAAAAAAAAAAAAATGTTTTTCTAATTAAATGTTCCTCTGTTGAACTCCTTATTAACACTTTAGTTTTCTCTAATCAGCACTGATTAACTCTAACTTCCCTGACTGACTCCATGGCAGCCTACGTATGGGTTAATCCCGCCTCTCATACCTCATAGGACCCCACTCCCATAAATCTTTGCTCCTAATCAGAGACCGTGTTCCTTTTTTGTCCTCCTCCTTAAAGCGGTGTTTCACCTTCAAAAATTTTTTTTTTTAAAAGTCAGCAGCTAAAAAAAAAGTCGCTGCTGACTTTTAATAAGTACACTTACCCTCCCAGGGCGCCCGCGATGTCGTTCGTGGAGGCCGAGATGTCCCTCGGCTATCCGGATCCAGCGCCGCCATCCTCCGTAAGGGAAACGGCTTCACGCGGCCTACTGCGCATGCACGAGTCGGCGCGCGGCCTACTGCGCATGCGCGAGTCGGTGCGCGGCCTACTGCGCATGCGCGAGTGTCATTTGTGAATGGGGAACGCGGTGTGTTGTGGGACACAGTTCCCATAACACACCGCGCCCCATTCACCTGAAGACGGAAGAAGAGAAGATCACCGCGGCGCTGGAGGAGGCAGATTAGGACGATCTGCCTAGCAACAGCCATTTCTGGTAAGTAAAAAAAAATTATTTTTTTTTTTTTTAATTGTTACTAACATTTTTTCTAGTTTTCATTTTCAGGGTGTTCCACCACTTTAAGGACTAAAGTAGTAGTACTTACCTTAAAGAGTCGTGAATCCGGGTCTGGTTCCTGTTGCTGTTCGCACGCTTGATGAATTCTGGTGTCTGGAGTCCAATACTTTTTACTGGATTTAATGCATTGGGAATGTGATTATATTTTAATTATTTAATTTAATTAAATTGATTTTTAATTATTTAATTATTTTTTTATGGGTATTGTTGAAGCCTGTCCGAATTTGTTATTATGGATGTTTCGCTGCCCCCTTGTGGCCAGCCCTTGCGCCGCAGGTAGGATGGATTTTTTTTGTCATTCCTTTCTGCCTGTTTGTTGGGGTTGGTTAGCAAATTTTTTTTTCCTTTATCATTATTTTTAGCCCTTCCGTACCAGATCTTCGTTCGTCAGCAAGCAAAGATAATGTACAGTCTGGGTCACGACGTGACCATTCAAAATCAAGTTCTGGACGTCCTAAGTCCTCTTCCAGACACCGCTCTGAAAAATCAAGGTCTGGGTCTCGGCACTATTCCCACTACCAGTCTGGTCGCTCGGAAGAAAGATCCTGTTGGGGATGTAGAGCGAAAGTGCCAGGAGATAAATTGCTATGCGATTTATGTTTTTCCCGAGCTGCAAAAGAAAGAGATGCTAAAGACCGGCAAGTGGAGGCCTAGGTCAGGAAGGGTATTTAGGAATCTTTGAATAAATCAGATTCCGCCCATGCAGCTATACCTCCCTCTGTACCAACTTCAGTGGTTGAGGTGGAAGACCTTTGAAGCTCCAGGTCCCTCCCGTGATGGCTTCTCTTTCAGTGGATCTTCGGACAGCGAAGCTGAAGTGAAGGATCCCAGTGCAGGATTTGAATTTTCCCAGGTCCCTCATCTGGTGAGGGCAGTGAAGGATGCACTGAGGTGGGAGGAGCCTGTGGAAGTACCCTTTAAACAGAGGAAATACATTAAGCATCTTAAAAAAGAGCTCTTAAATTTTCCTTTCCTGGGTGAACTGGGAGAAATTATCTCGGATGAATGGAGCAAAGTGGAGAGAAAGAATTCTCTTATCTCTAAAGTGGCCAGAATGTGTCCGTCTAAAGGTGAGGAAGTTAAGCACCTGGAGTCTGCTCCTCTTATTGATGCCGCCTTGATGAGGCTGGTAAGACACGTCACGCTCCCACTGGAAGACACCATCTCTTTCAAGGATGTTCTTGATAGGGAAATTGATACGGATTTGAAGCGTATATACATCACGGCTGGGATGGCCTGTAAGCCAGCATTGGCCTTGGCAGCATTATCCAAAGCAATGGAGTGTTGGACGGATGATATGGGTGCAACCTTGGGAAGTATGTTCGGAGAAGCTCTCAAGAACTCTCCAATACATGAGACGAAGATGGCACGTGTCATGCTGTCTTCCATTACAGCTAAACAAGCTTTATGGCTACGCCCTTGGGTGGCGGATCCGGCCTCTAAACAGGGATGCATGCCGTTACAGGCCAGGTCGGGAATTTAGGAAAAATTGGAGGAGAAACTATCCTTCTGGTCAGAAACCTTCAAAGTTTACATCTTCTGGGGATGCAAAGCTGCAAAGTCTTTTTGATATAGTGCCTGTCCAGGGGGAGCAATTAGGGTCTTGTTTATTCCGCTTCTGCCACGTCTGGGCAGCCTTGATACAAGATTATTGGGCTATTAAAACAGTTTCCCTAGGACATGCCTGGGTGTTCAGCAGTCCACCCATACATCGCTTCATTCCCACGAGTCTTCCATTGTCGGAAGAAGAAGAGAGAGGTTCTGTTGACCTACATGGACTCCCTTATCACCCAAGGTGCCGCCATTCCAGTCCCGTCCGAGGAAAAGTTTCAAGGGATTTACTCCCCCCTCTTTATGATTCTCAAAAAGAGCGGTTCCTGGAGGCCGGTTATCGACTTGACTTACCTGAACTCCTTTATAATAAAGGGAGAGTTCAAGATGGAGACATTATTGACCATAAGCCAGACAATTCAACCAGGCGATTGGCTAGTGTCAATAGATCTGAAAGATGCGTACTTCCATGTACCAGTCACGAAGGACTTCCAAAAATATCTCTGATTCTCGGTGGACCAAAAACACCTTCAATTCATATGTCTCCCGTTCGGGCTTATGACATTGCCGCAGGTGTTTTCCAAGCTCTTACTGGCGGTGGTCGCCTTGATCAGAGTCAGAGGTATTCGGTTACATCACTACCTCGACGACCTACTCCTACTGTCTCAAGACAGAGAACAATTACTGTTACACTGGGAGCAAGTCATATCTACCCTGACAGAATTCGGCTGGCTATTAAATCGGGAAAAGAGTCATCTGGAGCCAACCCAGTCTCTAGTTTTTAAGGGCGCAGTTCGACACAGTGAAGAGCACCATCTCTCTTCCTCTAGAGAAGATCCCGGTCGTCCGGGACAGGATTCATCTGGTAATGTCAGCTCCCCCTTCTCAGGGTTGCCCAGTGCCTCAGGATAATAGGCACCATGGTGGCAACAGCCCCCATGGTAAAATGGGCACAATGGAAGATGCGGCCCTTTCAGAAGGGTTTCCTCCAACAGTGGAATCCGGAGATGCAAGATCACTTGATTTGGATAACTCCTTCCATGCGGGAGAGTCTCCCCTGGTGGTTGCAACGGAAGAATCTTCTCAACTGCCATTCGATAGCTCCAGTCTCCTGGATAACGGTAAAGACAGATGCCAGCAGCAGAGGCTGGGGTGCTCTGTGTCTGTCGGAGGTAGCCCAGGGCAGGTGGGTTTTCCCACCTCAGGGGGTGGTCTCGAACTAATTGGAGATTCGAGCTGCCTTCCAGGCCCTTTGAGTTTTTCTCCATCTGACATCGGGAGCCTCAGTCCTCATGAGATTGGACAATACGATGGCAGTGTCGTACATCAAAAGACAAGGGGGCACTCGCAGTCTCTCCCTTCTGAAGGAAGTGAGTCCAATTATGTCCTGGGTTCAGGCGAACTTGATGGACCTGATGGCAGTGTATCTTCCTGGAGTCCAAAATGTCCAGGCAGACTTTTTGTCAAGAACCTCCTTGGACAACAACGAGTGGTCTCTCCACTCGGAAGTCTTCAACTGGATCCTGTCATTGGGAATGACTCCGGAAGAGGACCTGTTTGCATCTCCTTGCAATGCCAAGATGAGGAAATATTATACCAGGTATCGCTGTCCCCAAGCCATAGGAGTGGATGCTCTCACGGATCAGTGGAGATTCCACAAGGCTTATGCCTTTCCTCCAGTCCTGATAATTCTTCAGTTCCTTTCGAGACTCAGACAGGAGACGGCAGAAGTAGTGGCAATCATCCCATACTGGCCCAACAGGCCATGGTTTCCTCTCCTGTTGCAGTTGAGTTACTGGGACCCAGTTCCGCTTCCCTCCAGATCGGATCTTCTACTACAGGGAACATCCCTTCATCCGTGTCCGTCCCATTTCCATCTGATGGTCTGGTGGTTGAGAGAAAGAGGCTGGAAGCATTAGGTTGCCCAAGTTCAGCAATTGCTACCCTGCTGAATGCTAGGAGGTAGGGTATGAATAAAGTTTACCAGAGAATCTGGTTTAAATTTATGGACTATGTCTCCTCTTCCGGGGGTCCTGTAATAATCCAGAAATAAAGGTTGTGTTAGGATTTCTCCAGACAAGTCTGGATCTGCCTTTGTCTGTAAGTTCCCTGCGAGTCCAAGTTTCCGCAATATCTGCTTTTACTGGTGTTTTTGGGCAAGACATCCTCTTACCAGACAAATTCTTTAGAGGAGCTTCAAGTCTTAGGCCTCAGAGAAAGCCAAGGTTCTCCAAATGGGATCTTCCTCTTGTTCTGGATTTCTTCTCAGAAGATTCTTTTCAACGAATGGATGAACTGTCTATGAAGGACATTTCCCTTAAAACAGCCTTTTCTAGTAGCTATAATATCGGCTAGAAGAGTGTCGGAAATCAGTGCTTTAGGTTCTCAGGAGCCTTTCCTTACCTTCTTCCCTGATTGGGTAGTCTTGGTTCCGATGTTAGGGTCAAATCCTAAAGTAACATTAGTGTTTCATGAGAACCAGGAGATTGTTCTCCCAACCTTTCAATCAGATGATTCTTCAATTGCCCATCCTCTGGATGTCGGAGAAGTCTCGAAAAGCTACTTAGAAGCTACTGCACCTTTCAGAAGGTCGGATCATCTGTTTGTCTACTTTTATGAAAAGAACAGGGGATTGTGTGCTTCTTCTAGATCCATTGCAAGTTGGATTGTTCAAGCTATCCAAAGGGCATATACGGCTAAAGGGCTGGCTCCTCCGGAGACTGTGACTGCTCATTCTACCAGGGTTATGTCGAATTTAGGAGGCCTCCCGACACATATCGGGGGAAGTGATCTGCAAGGCAGCTTCTTGGTCGTCAATAAACACTTTCATGAGGCACTATTGTGTTGAGCCGGCGGCTCTTTCCTCTGTGAATTTTGGTTTAAATGTTTTATCTGTTTGAACGGGGCCAATTAAACCTTTTTCTGTTAAACCAGCAATTTGTGCCCACCGAGTCTGTATGGCTAGTTATTTCCCATATGTAGGCTGCCATGGAGTCAGTCAGGAAAACGGAAAATGTATATCAAATACTTACCGTAATTTTCCTTTCCTGATGGACTCCATGGCAGCCGGAGTCTCCCTCCCATTTGCTGGAGTAGGCTAAGGTATGGAACACGGTCTCTGATTAGGAGCAAAGATTTATGGGAGTGGGTTCCTATGAGGTATGAGAGGCGGGATTACCCATACGTAGGCTGCCATGGAGTCCATCAGGAAAGGAAAATTACGTTAAGTATTGGATATAAATTTTCCGTTATATTCTCCTTCTCTATTCAATTGTAATTTTCCTGGTGATTTTTTTCTTTTCTATTTTATTAACAAATAGTTACACTTTTTTCAGTTTTTTGTTTGCTTTGCTTATTAAATTTTTTTACACCTTTTTACATATATATATACTGAAAGAAAGAAAAAAAATGCCTTTCGTTTAATTTTATTACATTTACTTGTCTAAGGATTGCAAAAAATAATTATTGTTGCAGGACAATATTCACAAAAAGAAAGCCTTGTTTGTCCTTAAAAAAAAAAAAAAAAAATTCTTGTATTACGTTGTTATCTTAACCACTTTCAGACCGGACCATTTTGCTGGCTTAAGACCAGTCCACTTTTTGCGATTCGGCACTGCGTCGCTTTAACTGTCAATTGCGCGGTCGTGCGACGTGGCTCCCAAACATAATTGATGTCCTTTTTTTCCCACAAATGCGTTTTTTATTTTTTGTGCTATAAATTTTAATTTTTGCTATAATAAATTTCCTGACTGACTCCATGGCAGCCTACGTATGGGTTAATCCCGCCTCTCATACCTCATAGGACCCCACTCCTATAAATATTTGCTCCTAGCCAGATACCATGTCTTTCCTTTTTTGTCCTCCTCCTTAAGGACTAAAGTAGTAGTTCTTACCTCAAGGAGTCGTGAATCTGGGTCTGGTTCCTGTTGCCGTTCGCACACATGATGAAATTCTGGTGTCTGGAGTCCATTAGCCCAGCTACTAGCAGGGTGGACATGGGGATGAAGAGCGATGCCATGAAGAGCTTACTATCCAGCCACTGGCTGGCAAGCGGCAATATGGCCATTCGTCCTAGCTACTAGCAGGAGGCCTTTCCCTGAAGTTATCCCCGGTGATGTGCTTGTGGATGGGAGCCAGGTCGGATCGTCGGCGTGCTGGAGCGGTAATGTATGGCAGCCTGTTTGTGTTTGTTGTATGTGCCGGTTTCCGTGTGGGTATGGTGGCTGGAGCGCATCTGCGTTCCAATTCGCCGATTTTCCTGTACTGCGCAGCCGCATAGTCTCGAGCGCCGTGGGGGTGATGCTGACGGCATTGTGACGACATCCAGGCGGCAGATTTAAATGCCTGTCAGATTTGGACAGGCTTGCTGCTGCATCCATTCAAACTAATTTTGACAATGTTGCTGTGCTTTACCGAGGTAAGAGGCTTGATGCCTTATTCCCTATTGACTTTTCACTGAATTTAATATATGTGTATGCATTGAGATTATATGTGATTATATTTGAATTGATTATTTAATTTTTAAATAATTTTTAAATTGATTTTAATTATTTATTTAATTATTTTCTATGGGTATTGTTGCAGCCTGTCCGAATTTGTTATTATGGATGTTTCGCCGCCCCCTTGTGGCCAGCCCTTACGCCGCAGGTAGGAGGGAATTTTTGTTCCTTCTCTGCCTGTTTGGGTTGGTTGGGGTGTAGCATTTTAAAAATGGAATTTTTTTCTCCTTATTATTTATTTTAGCCCTTCTGTACTGGATCAGTCCATCAGCACGCAAAGACAATGTACAATCTGGGTCAATACGTGACCATTCAAGGTCCAGTTCTGGACGTCCTAAGTCCTCTTCCAGACACCGCTCTGAGAAATCAAGGTCGGGGTCTCGGCACTTATCCCACCACCATTCTGGTCGTTCGGAAGGAAGATCATGTTGGGGTTGTAGAGCAAAAGTGCCAGAAGACAAATCGCTATGCGATGTATTTTTTTCCCAAACTGCAAAGGAAAGGGATGTTAATGACCAGCAGGTGGAGGCCTTGGTCAGGAAGGTTGTTCGGGAATCCTTGAACAAATCAGTTTCCGCTCAGGCAGCTATTCCTCCCTCTGAACCAACTTCAGTGGTTGAGGTAGAAGACCTTGAAGCTCCAGGTCCCTCCCGTGACGGCTTCTCTTTCAGTGGATCTTCGGACAGCGAAGCTGAAGTGGAGGATTCTAGTGCAGGATTTGACTTTTCCCAGGTCCCTCATCTGGTAAGGATGCACTGAGGTGGGAGGAGCCGGTGGAAGCACCCTCCAAACAGAGGAAATACTTTAAGCATCTTAAAAAAGAGCGCTCGAATTTCCCTTTCCTGGGTGAACTGGGAGTAAAGTGGAGAGGAAGAATTCTCTTATCTCTAAATGGGCCAGAATGTATCCGTTTAAAGGTGAGGAAGTTAAGCACCTTTAGTCTTCTCCTCTTATTGATGCGGCCTTGATGAGGCTGGTAAGACACGTCACGCTCCCGCTGGAAGACACCGTCTCTTTCAAGGATGGTCTTGAAAGGAAAATTGATACAGATTTGAAGCGTATCTACATCATGGCGGGGATGGCCTGCAAGCCAGCATTGGCCTTGGCAGCATTATCCAAAGCAATGGAGTGTTGGACGGATGATATGGGTGCAACCTTGGGAAGTATGTCCGAAGAAGCCCTCAAGAACTCTCCAATACATGAGATGAAGATCAGCGTTTCTGGGTGAGGCCTCCCTGGATATAATGCGTCTGGTAGCACGTGTTATGCTGTCTTCCGTTACAGCCAAACGAGCTTTATGGCTACTAGGGATGGGCCCGGTGTTCGATACGAACCCATGTTCGAATCGAACATCGGCCCTTTGTCCGCTTGTCGAGCCCAAAACTATGTGGGCCGTTCGCATCAAATTCGTGTGATGTGAACGGTCCACAATGCACTGCACCAGTCGCAGTGCATTGCTGGCTGATGATTGGCCAAGCATGCACTGTGACCCCCCGCATGCTTGGCCAATCATAGAGCCAGCGGCGAGGAGAGCAATAATTGGCCACAGGGGGTTTAGTACACGCCCCACACTATATAAGGCCGCCGCGCCAGTGGCCTCATGTAGTGTGTTCCGGCGTTAGGAACAGTGACAGACTGTACTGTACTGTACAGTGTCTGCTTGTGCATTATCTGCTGTTGTGATTCATCTGCATTATCTTCTTGTGATTCATCTGCATTATCTGCTTGTGGATTCTGGGGATTAGTGTAGGGAAAGAGGAAAAATAGGCAGGGTAGTTTATTCTTCTCAGTGCTGTTCTCAATCTCTACCAATCCAGACATCTGCAGGAGTAGTTAGTGTGTGTGCGTGCTGTGTTAATATAGCACAGCAGTAGCACACTAAACCACCTTTCCCTGTATCTGCTCTTCTGCTGTGTTGTCATCTAAGGCAGCCAGCTAGCCAGCCAGTCAGCCATCTGCAGCAATGTGTGTGTGTGTGCTCTGTGACTATAGCACAGCACACTAAACCCCATTACGCTGTATCTGCTCTTCTGGCGTGTTGTCATCTAAGGCAGGCAGCCAGGTAGCCAGCCAGTCAGCCATCTGCAGGAGTGTGTGTGTGTGTGTGTGTGTGTGCTCTGTGACTATAGCACAGCACACTAAACCACATTACGCTGTATCTGCTCTTCTGGTGTGTTGTCATCTAAGGCAAGCAGCCAGCTAGCCAGCCAGTCAGCCATCTGCAGGAGTGTGTGTGTGCTCTGTGGCTATAGCACAGCACACTAAACCACATTACGCTGTATCTGCTCTTCTGGCGTGTTGTCATCTAAGGCAGGCAGCCAGCTAGCCAGCCAGTCAGCCATCTGCAGGAGTGTGTGTATGTGCTCTGTGACTATAACACAGCACATAAACCACATTAACCTGTATCTGCCCTTCTGGCCTGTTGTCATCTAAGGCAGCCATCTTCAGGAGTTAGTGTGTGTGATGTGTGACTCCAGCACAATATACACTACCCATTACAATGTCTGGAAGACCAACAAGGGGAGGCAGACAGTCACGAGCCAAAAAAACAGGGCAAGCAGGCTCTGTGTCTAGAGACAACAGTGCTGGTTGTGGACGTGGTGCATCGTCATCAGCACGTGGCCATGGGACACGCTTGTCCTTATTTTCGGCAGCTGGACATGTTGAGCCACATCATGCCAAAGGCTTGGTAGAGTGGATGACCAAGCCCTCCTCATCCTCCTCATCCTCTCTCACCCAGGCTCAGGGCACTGGCAAAGCAGCTGCCAACGCGTACTCAATGTCATCATCAGGCACCCCTTCCCTAGACACACCATGTCCTCCTGTGGAGTCCCCTGAACTGTTTGAGCACAGTGTTGGGTACATGCTCCAGGAGGATGCCCAGCGTTTTGAAGGCTCGGATGATGATACCCAGCTAGAGGAAGGCAGTAGCGTGAGCACAGAGAGAGGGGATGCTCAAGGACAGCAATCTGGCAGTCATGTTCCAGCAGCTGCAGCTTACTGCCAGGTTTTCTCCAGTGGTGAAGAGGGAGGGGATGATGAGGTCACTGACTCCACGTGGGTGCCTGAACGGATAGAGGAGGAGGAGGAGGAGGAGGAGGTGGCACATCTCCAATGAGGCAGGATGCCCTCCGGGGGCCAGCTTGAGGCCAGCACACCAACTGAATCACACCGCAGAGCTCCGCCAGTGCAGGACGCTGCCTTTGCACGTTATTACAAAAGTTCTTTGGTGTGGGCCTTTTTTGAGACGAGTGCATCAGATTGCACCACTGCTATTTGCAACATATGTCTCAAGCGTATCTCGCGTGGCCAAAACATCAGCCGCTTGGGCACCACAAGCATGACCAGACATATGTTGACCTGCCATGCAGCTCGTTGGCAAGCGCACATTAAAGACCCACACCAAAGAACAAAGCGGACCTCTCCTTGCTCCTCATCAGCTGGGATCTCCAACCACACTATACCTTCAGTCCTCTCTGAAAGCTGCACTGAGAGGAATGAAGGTGTAGAATTAGGTGTGTCACAGCCAAGTACTTGCGGGCACTCTGCTAGCAGTACACCGACGTCCGATTGTACCAGGCTAATTTCCCTGCCCCAGCTGCTGGACCGTCGAAAGAAGTTTACTCCCAGCCATCCACATGCCCAGTGGTTGAATGCTAGCTTGGCTAAATTGCTAGCACTTCAACTGCTGCCTTTTCAGTTGGTAGACTCGGCCCCCTTCTGTGAGTTTGTTCAATGTGCGGTTTCTCAGTGGCAGGTTCCCAAACGCCACTTTTTCTCATGGAAGGCGATTCCGGCTCTCTACCGGCATGTGAAAGGCAATGTCCATGCCTCGCTGGACAGTGCGGTCAGCGGTAAGGTGCATATGACCGCTGACTCATGGTCCAGCAGGCATGGACAGGGACGTTACCTGTCTTTCACGGCCCATTGGGTCACTCTTTTGGCAGCTGGGAAGGATGCAGGACAAGGTGCAGTAGGGTTGGAGGTTGTTCCGCCACCACGCCTCCAAAATGCTACTACTGGTTGTGACACACCTCTCTCCTCCACCCCCTCCTCTTCTTCCTCCATGGCATCTTCGAGTGCTCTGTCCTCGGAACCAGCGGTGCTCCGTAGGCGTCCAAGGGGCTACGCAAGTACGCAGGCAAAAAGATGCCATGCCGTGCTTGCGCTGGTGTGTTTGGGGGACAGGAGCCACACTGGGGCAGAGGTTATGTCAGCTCTGCAGGGGCAGGCAGAGAGGTGGTTTACGCCACGCCAGCTTAACCACATGCCGACCGGGCCATAGTGCGTCCTCCCAGAAACTTGCTGCCGCGCGCCCCCTAGGGCGCGCACTCAGGAACATCCGCGACCGCCGGGTCCCGAGGACCCGGCGCATCACGGTAAACAGCCGCTGATATCGGCCGTTTACCACGTGATCGCTCCGTCAAATGACGGAGCGATCACATGTACACAAACCGGAATAATGGACAGGACACTTGAGGCAGAACAGAGGCAGGAAGAGGAGGACTTCCTTGCCTCTCAAGGCCCCCTTTATCCAGACAGTGTTCCTTCTCTCCCACCCATCACACAGGAAGAGGATGAGGAGGTGGAGGATAGTGTCAGCATGGAGGTGGAGCCTGGCACTCAGCATCAGCAGCAGCTGTCTTTTAGGGATGATTTACAGTCCCAAGAAACCAGTGGACCTGTACGTGGCTGGGAGGAGGTGGCTGCTGATCATTTCATCCTCAGTGACCCAGAAGACTCCGGACCGAATGCCTCAGCTAACCTACGTTTTATGGCCTCCCAGATCCTGCAAAGCCTGCGGAAGTATCCTCGTATTCTTCGGATCAAGGAGAGTGACCATTACTGGCTGGCCACTCTCCTTGATCCACGGTACAAGGGTAAGGTCGTGGACCTTATCTTGCCATCGCAGAGGGAGCAGAGGATGAGACATCTCCAGGAGGCCTTGCAGAAAGGTCTGTGCAACGGGTTCCCAGAGACTGGGAGGTTACAAACTCCTGGTCCTGGACGACGAGTTGCTGAGGCTTCGGTCAGTAGCAGAAGGAGCGGTGGGGAAAGTGGACATCTGACCGATGCGTTCAGACAATTTTTTAATCCGCAGCCCCAAGCAACCATCGCCAGCGTCTGATATACATGGTGCAGGAATACCTAGGGGCAACGTCAGACTTGGACACCTTTCCCACCGAAAATCCTCTGGCTTACTGGGTCTTGAGGATGGATCACTGGCCAGAGCTTGCACAGTATGCAATTGAGCTACTGGCCTGTCCTGCATCCAGCGTTCTTTCCGAACGCACATTCAGTGCTGCTGAAGGCTTTGTCACCGATCACAGGGTGCGCCTGTCCACCAACTCGGTTGATCGACTGACCTTCATAAAGATGAATCAGTCTTGGATCACCACCAGCTACCAGGCACCTGAAGCTGATATAACAGAATAATTTATTTTGAAATGTCACATCCCTTCAAGACTGCCTATGCTGATGCTGAGTGACTGTCCTGTTATGTTGATTGACTATCCTCTTCCTCCTCAATGATCCTGGTGATGATAGCTTGGAAGAACATTTTTGTTTCTGGGTGCTGCCACCAGTGCCTAAGTCCCAATTTTTCAGCCCCTGTTTAACAGGGGCGTGTAATTACAATTTTTTATGCAATGCTTTGCAACAGGTCTGATTGCTGTGCTCCAAGTACAGTATCTGTGAGGGGTTGCAGTGTTGTGGCACCAGCACCAGTGCCTAAGGCACAATTTTTCAGCCCCTGTTTAACAGGGGCGTGTAATTACAATTTTTTATGCAATGCTTTGCAACAGGTCTGATTGCTGTGCTCCAAGTACAGTATCTGTGAGGGGTTGCAGTGTTGTGGCACCAGCACCAGTGCCTAAGGCACAATTTTTCAGCCCCTGTTTAACAGGGGCATGTAATTACAATTTTTTATGCAATGCTTTGCAACAGGTCTGATTGCTGTGCTCCAAGTACAGTATCTGTGAGGGGTTGCAGTGTTGTGGCACCAGCACCAGTGCCTAGGGCACAATTTTTCAGCCCCTGTTTAACAGGGGCGTGTAATTACAAATCTTGATCTAATAATTCACAGCAGGGCCCATTCCTGTGCCCACCAAGAGTAACTGTGAGGGCTTACAGTCTTGTGGCAACACCGTCCACCACCACCACCACCAAAGGCCCATTTTTTCTGCCTCTGTTTAACAGGTGCATGCAATTACAAATCTTGATCTAATAATTCACAGCAGGGCCCATTCCTGTGCCCACCAAGAGTAACTGTGAGGGCTTACAGTGTTGTGGCAACACCAACATCTAATGGGGCAAATTTCTGCAGAGTATATACGGCAGGCCCCTACTTTCAAACATCCAACTTGGAAATGACTCCTACTTGCAAACGGAAGGAGAAAACCGCAAGTGAGAGGAAATCTACCCCTAGGAAGGGAAATTCGCTCCTGTTAGATTTAAGTTGGGAAAAAGGTATCTCCTCTCTACTGATGCTTTATCACCAATCCTTGTTTCAATAAAAAAAACACTTTTCCAAAAACATTTGTCATTGGGACGGAAAGTGAGGTGAAATGTTCTGAACAGGTGCACAGACAGCAAAACAAATGTTACAGGGGTGATAACCATTCCCTATGTTCTCCAAAAAGCTTAAAAATATATTTTTTGGATGGAGCTACACTTAAAAATGTACCTGTTCAAAATTACAAACAGATTCTACTTAAGAACAGACCTACAGTCCCTGTCTTGTTTGCACCGCCTGTATACTGCTGTTCAGAGTATATAGGGTTGTAGGTATAGGGTTTTATTTTGGGTGCGGGGTTCCCCTTAATATCCATACAAGATGGGGTAGCCATGCCATTTTTTTCTCAAAGATTTTCATCCATATTGCCAGGACAAGACATGACATTAAAGCCGCAAGCAGTTTTAAATGGCTTCTTTTTTTCCTTTACAAATGTCATTTTTTGCAGGAACAGTTCTAAACACGGGAAACACATGCCACTTCACAGGCATACTTTAGACAACCCCCAGGTACCATATTTAAAGTAATATTTCACTTTTTTTTTCACTTTATGCATCATTAAAATGACTGCTCCCGAAAAAACTTCAGTTTTTAAAACTTCTTTTTGCATTGATACATGTTGCCTGGGGCAGGACCCGGGTCCCCAAACCTCTTTTATGACATTAACATGCATATTGGCCGTTATAATTAGAACTTTAGATTTCGAACGTTCGCGTCCATTGTAACTAATAGGGTTTGAATGTTCGCACAAACTTTCGGTCCGTTCACAGGTTCTGGTGCCAAGCCGAACCCGGGGGTGTTCGGCTCATCCCTAATGGCTACGCCCTTGGGTGGCGGATCTGGCCTCTAAACAGGCATGGACAGTGCAAGATTCCCTTTGAGGGTTCTTCTCTCTTTGGGAATAAGCTCAATTCAGCCATCACCCGTGCTACCGGTGGGAAGTCCGGGTTCTTACCCCAGGATCGCCGTCTTTTGGGTTAGAAGAGAGTCCAGTCCAGGTCAGACCCGGAACGTGCTAGGGATGCACGCCGTTACAGACGGGGTCGGGATTTTAGGAAGAACTGGAGGAGAAACCAGCATTCTGGTCAGAACCCTTCAAAATCTCCATCTTCTGGGGGTCGCGAAGCTGCAAAGTCTTTTTGATACAGTGCCTGTCTAGGCAGAGCAAGTAGGGGCTTGTTTACTCTGCCACGTCTTGGCAGCCTCGATACAAGACTACTGGGCCATAAAGACAGTTTCCCTAGGAGATGCCTGGGTGTTCAGCAGTCCACCCATACATCGATTCGTCCCCACAAGTCTTCCATTGTCGGAAGAGAAGAGAAAGGTTCTGTTGACCTACACGGACTCCCTTATCACCCAAGGTGCCGCCATTCCAGTTCCGTCCGAGGGGAGTTTCAAGGGATTTACTCCCCCCTCTTTATGGTTCTCAAAAAGAGCAGTTCCTGGAGGCCGAGACTTACCTGAACTCCTTTATAAAAAAGGAAAAATTCAAGATGGAGACATTATTGACCATTCGCCAGACAAATCAACTAGGCGATTGGCTAGTGTCAATAGACCTGAAAGATGCGTACTTCCATGTACCAATCGCGAAGGACTTCCAAAAATATCTCTGATTCTCGGTGGACCAAAAACACCTCCAGTTCATATGTCTCCCGTTCGGGCTTACGACATCACCGCAGTGTTTTCCAAGCTCTTACTGGCGGTGGTCGCCTTGATCAGAGTCAGAGGTATTCGGTTACATTACTACCTCGACGACCTACTCCTACTGTCTCAAGACAGAGAACAATTACTGTTACATCGGGAGCAAGTCATATCTACACTGACAGAATTCGGCTGGCTATTAAACTGGGAAAAGAGTCATCTGGAGCCAACCCAGTCTCTAGTTTTTCTAGGGGCGCAGTTCGATACAGTGAAGAGCACCATCTCTCTTCCTCCAGAGAAGATCCCGGTAATGCGGGACAGGATTCATCTGGCAAAGTCAGCTCCCCTTCTCAGGGCCTCCCAGTGCCTCAGTATAAAAGGTACCATGGTGGCAACAGCCCCCATGGTAAAATGGGCGCAATGGAGGATGCAGCTCTTTCAGAAAGGCTTCCTCCAACAATGGAATCCGGAGTTGCAAGATCACTTGATCCGGATAACTCCCTCCATGCGGGAGAGTCTCCCCTGGTGGTTGCAATGGAGGAATCTTCTCAACTGCCATTCGATAGCTCCAGTCTCCTGGATAACGGTAACGACAGATGCCAGCAGCAGAGGCTGGGGCGCTCTGTGTCTGTCGGAGGTAGCCCAGGGCAGGTGGGATTTCCCACCTCAGGGGGTGGTCTCGAACGTATTGGAGATTCGAGCTGCCTTCCAGGCCCTTCGGGCTTTTCTCCATCTGACATCGGGAGCCTCAGTCCTCATGAGATTGGACAATACGATGGCAGTGTCGTACATCAAAAGACAGGGGGCACTCGCAGTCTCTCCCTTCTGAAGGAAGTGAGCCCAATTATGTCCTGGGCTCAGGCGAACTTGATGGACATGACAGCAGTGTACCTTCCTGGAGTCCAAAATGTCCAGGCGGACTTTCTGTCAAGAACCTCCTTGGATAACAACAAGTGGTCTCTCCACTCGGAAGTCTTCGACTGGATCCTGTCATTGGGAATGACTCCGGAAGTGGACCTGTTTGCATCTCCTTGCAATGCCAAGATTAGGAAATATTATACCAGGTATCGCTGTCCCCAAGCCATAGGAGTGGATGCTCTCTCGGATCAGTGGAGATTCCACAAGGCCTATGCCTTTCCTCCAGTCCCGATCATTCTTCGGTTCCTTTCGAGACTCAGACAGGAGATGGCACAAATAATGGCAATCATCCCATACTGGCCCAACAGGCCATGGTTTTCTCTCCTGTTGCAGTTGAGTTGCCGGGACCCAGTTCCGCTTCCCTCCAGATCGGATCTTCTACTACAGGGAACATCCCTTCATCCGTGTCCGTCCCATCTCCATCTGATGGTCTGGTGGTTGAGAGGAAGAGGCTGGAAGCATTAGGTTGCCCAAGTTCAGTAATTTCTACCCTGCTGAATGCTAGGAGGCAGGGTACGAATAAAGTTTACCAGAGAATCTGGTCTAAATTTATGGACTATGTCTCCTCTTCCGGGGGTTCCTGTAATTATCCGGAAATAAAGGATGTGTTAGGGTTTCTCCAGACAGGTCTGGATCTGCCTTTGTCTGTAAGTTCCCTGCGAGTCCAAGTTTTGGCAATATCTGCTTTTACTGGTATTTCCTGGGCAAGGAATCCTCTTACTAGACAATTTTTCAGAGGAGCATCAAGACTTAGGCCCCAGAGAAAACCAAGGTTCTCTAAATGGGATCTTCCTCTGGTTCTGGATTTCTTCTCAGAAGATTCCTTTCAACGAATGGATGAACTTTCCATGAAGGACATTTCCCTTAAAACAGCCTTTCTAGTAGCTATAACATCGGCTAAAAGAGTGTCGGAAATCAGTGCTTTAGGTTCTAAAGAGCCTTTCCTTACCTTCATTCCTGATCGGGTAGTCTTGGTTCCGATGTTAGGATCAAATCCTAAAGTAACATCAGTGTTTCATGAGAACCAGGAGATTGTTCTCCCAACCTTTCAATCAGATGATTCTTCAATTGCCCATCCTCTGGATGTTGGTGAAGTCTTGAAAAGCTACTTAGAAGCTACTGCACCTTTCAGAAAATCGGATCATCTGTTTGTCTACTTTTATGGAAAGAACAGGGGACTGCGTGCTTCCTCTAGAACCATTGCAAGTTGGATTGTCCAGGCTATCCAAAGGGCATATACGGCTAAAGGACTGGCTCCTCCGGAGACCGTGACTGCTCATTCTAGCAGTGGTATGTCAACGTCATGGGCGGCCTCCCGACACGTATCGGCGGAAGTGATCTGCAAAGCAGCTTCTTGGTCATCAATAAATACTTTCATGAGGCACTATTGAGTTGAGCCAGCGGCTCTTTCCTCTGTGAATTTTGGTTTAAATGTTTTATCTGTTTGAACGGTGCCAATTAAACCTTTTTCTGTTGAACCAGCAATGTGTGCCCACCCGAGTCTGTATGGCTAGTTATTTCCCATACTCAGGCTGCCATGGAGTCAGTCAGGAAAACTGAAAATTTATATCAAATACTTACCGTAATTTTCCTTTCCTGATGGACTCCATGGCAGCAGGAGTCTCCCTCCCATTTGCTGGAGTAGGCTAAGTTATGGAACATGGTATCTGGCTAGGAGCAAAGATTTATGGGAGTGGGGTCCTATGAGGTATGAGAGGCGGGATTAACCCATACTTAGGCTGCCATGGAGTCCATCAGGAAAGGAAAATTACGGTAAGTATTTGATATAAATTTTCCATTTTCCTGACTGACTCCATGGCAGCCTACATATGGGAAATAACTAGCCATACAGACTCGTATAAATATATATAAAAAAAATGTTTTCCTCAGTTTAGGCCGAAACTTATTCTTCTACATATTTTTGGTAAAAAAAAATCACAATAAGCGATTATTGATTGGTTTCCGCAAAAGTTATAGAGTTTACAAAATAGGGGATAGTTTTATGGCATTTTTTTTGTAAATAACATTTTATTCAATAAAAGTGCAGTACAAATAAAACATGTAAACATAGTTAAGAGTGTGCCATGTGTTTTTTGCTCGCATACATATACACAAGATGAGAGAGAGGAGAAAGAGGAAAGAGAGGGAAAAATAAAAAAATAAAAAGAAAGAGGGAAACGGGCTCCAACAAGGGATGAGGGAGGGGGACACTTGAGCTTAAGAGGAAAGGGGGAGACAGAGACTTATCTAAGTCACTGTAACCATATTAACTAGTAGTCACTAAGTGCTTCGCATGTCATTAACCTCCATGCCCTTCTGTGCTGAAATGGAGCAGGAAATCTGTGTTCCCTAGATACGTAGTTGTCTGTAGCTTCTTCTAAATAGGGAAGAAAGACATAAGGATGCACTTGGAGAGAAAAATGAGAGAAGGGAGGGAAGGAGAGGGGAAGTAGGGAAGGGTCGTCACCGTGGTGGTCCAGTACCTCTAGTTAGATTCCCTCTTCTCGGGAGTTCCAAGGGTTCCACACCATGTCGTGTGCTTCCAGTTTGTCTTGGATCCTGGCGGTCATCTTTTCCATTAGCTCCACGTCTTTAATCCTGGCGTGTAGAGCGCCTGGGTCGGGGGGGCGTTTTTTCTTCCAATTTAAGGCTATAAGGCAGCGAGCCGCTGTTAATATGTGTCTAGCTAATTTCTTTTGGGGTGCGGACAGTTGTGGATGGGGCGTGCCCAGTAGAAAAGACTTGGGGGTCATAGGGACATGTGTGTTCAAAAGATAGGTTAGTAATTGTTGGACCTCCCTCCAATAGGGTACAATCAATGGGCACTCCCAGTAGATATGAAAGAGCGTGCCTTTGTGTAACTGTATTTTATATGCATTTTCCTTGTACAGAGTGCAGAGAGAGTTTTTGGCTGCCTGTGACCATATCACCCTCCATTGTTCCATGGAGATCTCTTCCCCTAGGGCTTTTTCCCATTTAAGCATATAGGCATGCTTGCCTTTGAGTTCCGTAAAGAAGGCGTTTATTATTTTATATATATATATATCTGATCATTCCCTTCTGGGCCATGCCTGCTAGGACTAAATTTTCAAAGGGCGAAGGGGGGGGGGGGGGGGAGTAGGTCGGGTGATATGGTCAGGGCAAAGTGGCGTATCTGGAGATAGCTATAAAATGCTCGGTGAGGGAGATCGTATTTGGCCTGCAGGTCTGCGTAGGACAATAGTTTACATAATCTGTGGTCTACTAGGGACCCCAGGTGGAAGAGATTTCTTGACGCCCATGGGTGGGACATTTGGTGGGTCAGACTGTCGGGGAGTTTGGCTGTGAGGCTAAAAGGGAATCCCCAGCGGTAAGGGATGTTCTCATCTTGTAAGATGTGTAGAAGGGGTTGGAGCAGTCTGCGCTTTTGCAATGTGATCCATGAAAGATCAGGAAATAAGTGTACTTGAGAATCCTTAAAGGTCACTTTGCGGGCCAGTCTGGCTTGTCGCATAATGTCCTCCTTCAGGGGGAATGAATTTATCTTGCAGATTATGTCTCTGGGTTTAGAGGATGCATTTTTGGGGCAGAGGGCGTGGTGAGCCCTGTCCATTTCGATAAATTTAGTGGGGGGTTCCCCTAGAAGATTGTTTAACACGTCTTGCAGGATGATTTGTACGTCTTCTGGGCCTTCGGCTTCAGGAATGCCTCTCACTCTAATGTTGTTCCTGCGCCCCCTATTGTCCAGGTCTTCTAAGTCTTCTAAGTGTCGTTGCATGTCTCTCAAGAGGGTACGGTGATCTGCTCCTTGCAATTGGGCTCTCTGTATGGCTATCTTGGTTTCCTGAATGTCTTCTTCTGCCATTTCCACCCTATCTGCCAGGTGTTTGAGGCCTGACTGAAGGATTTGTATTTCTGAACGGCATGTGGACTTCACGTCTTCAACTAATTGCTTAAAGTCCTCTTTAGTGGGGATTGCTTGTAGGTACACTTGCCATTGAGGGGGTAGATTCTGGGCTGCTCCGGGGTCTGATTGTGGCACATTGGGGTGAGGTGGTTGGGGTGGGGGTAGGCGAGTGTCTTCTCCTCGAGCCGAGTAGGTGGGCCCGGCCGGTAAGTCCCATGTGGCCCCCCATGAAGATGTCGGGGGCAATTAGCTCCCATTTTCCCCTACTTGGGGGGATTGAGATCCTGGATGCACTGACCGTGCATATGAAGCATGGGGGGTATGTTGACCTTATGAGGTACCAGCGGCTTGTAGGGAGAGCAACCTCTGGGCCTTGGGGGGTGGCGGTTCAATTGTGGCCTGATGAGTGACCCTATGTGGGCCGCCCCGGCTCTTGCAGTGTCCAAGCTGTGGGCCTCCCCGGAGGTGGTAGGGCCGGAAAGTCTGTGGAGAGAGGGTGTGGGGGATCCCGGATCTGAGGCTAAGGTGCCTGTGTCTGAGGCCGTTCTGAGCAAATGGGGGAATGCCCCCGTGCATTGTGTGTCCTGCATGGACCGTTTTGGGCCTAGCTGCGAAGCTCCTTGTCAGGAACGGTGCTATTACCTGGATCGCCTGCTGGTGTCACTGTTTCCTTTGGCATCAAAGGGTGCAGTTCTGGTGGCCACCAGCAGGGGTCTCCCAGCCGATGGACATTGTCAGGAATGGTGTTATTACCTGGATCGCCTGGTGGTGTCACTACTTCCTTCAACATCAAAGGGTGCAGTTCTGGTGGCCACCAGCGGGGTCTCCCAGCAGATGGACATGCCAGGAATCAGGCTACACCTGTTGTGGATTTGCTGGGTATATAAGCCTGTCCTTCACTGAGGTTCAGTGCTTCAGTATTCCTCTCTGTAGCCCTGTCTTGCCTGTCTGAAACCTGATCCTGGACCTGAAACCTGTACCTGTACCTGTAACCTGACCCGTTATCTGCTTCCTGCCCTGTCCTGGATGTTGTCCCCCTTACCTGGTTCCTGAGACCCGTCCCCTGTCTCCTGCCTTGATGTTCCCTTGCTTCCTGTTTCCCCCTTGGTCTCTCCTCCCTGCCTTGTATATATATGTTCCATTTCCTTGAAGTGTATAGTTAGTTAGTTAGATTAGGGCTTGGGGGTTTGCAGTGTTATTTGTGTTCTTGCTTGTTTGTGGTTGCTGTGTTTATGTGTGTCTTTATTATTAATAAATATATCTTTATCACTACCTTTTGGAGCCTGATTCCTTTAGTGCAGCCCATCGATCTGTTCACTTGTGTTGGATGCCTGTGTTTAGGCTCCATCTCTAACAGAATACTGAAGCCATACTAACAGATCGGCTGCACTTGGGAATTGGGTCTGGACACTTGCTTTTGTCAAGGAAGATGCAGCTGGAAGATATTTTGTATCTTTCACTCCTGGCATTGGAAGAAAGAGATCTTTGTTATCAGACTTTGGGTGGCTATACTAGGGAGCAACTACTGGAGTGCAACCGTATAGCCCATGCTTTTGTTGATCAGGGCCATTTTCTTTTTTGAGGACGTGCAGCCCCTCCCATTTTCCCTGGCCCTGCCCTGTATTCCTGACTGCTGCTTGATGTCCCCGTGATGACCCTGCTTGCCAGTTTTCCTGTCTGATGCCGCGTGCCAGTTTTCAGTCCTGATGACCCCTTTTCAGTCTTGGGGGGATTGAGATCCTGGATGCACTGACCGTGCTGACGCCTCCAGCCTATGCTGCCTGTTTTCAGTCTGATGATCCCGCTGCCTTTTTTCCAGTCTGAGCATGGGGGGTATGTTGACCTTATGAGGTACCAGCGGCTTGTAGGGAGAGCAACCTCTGGGCCTTGGGGGGTGGCGGTTCAATTGTGGCCTGATGAGTGACCCTATGTGGGCCCAGCCCCGCTGCTCTTGCAGTGTCCAAGCTGTGGGCCTCCCCGGAGGTGGTAGGGCCGGAAAGTCTGTGGAGAGAGGAGGTGTGGGGGCCCATCCCGGATCTGAGGCTAAGGTGCCTGTGTCTGAGGCCGTTCCCAGCCTGAGCAAATGGGGGAATTCCTGCCCCCTGATGAGTTCCTGTCTGCTGCCCAGCCTGATGAGTTCCTGTCTGCTGCCCAGCCTGATGAGTTCCTGTCTGCTGCCCAGCCTGATGTGCCCAGCCTGATGAGTTCCTGTCTGCTGCCCAGCCTGATTGTGTGTCCCGCTGCATGGATGACCTGGTGCCCGCTGCCCAGCCTGATGACCCGTTTTGGGCCTACAGAGAAGACTTTTTGGACTCTTCCACTTTACATGCTGCGAATCAAAGGGTGCAGTTCTGGTGGCCACCAGCTCCGCCTGGTGGTGTCACTACTTCCTTCAACATCAAAGGGTGCAGTTCTGGTGGCCACCAGCGGGGTCTCCCAGCAGATGGACATGCCAGGAATCAGGCTACACCTGTTGTGGATTTGCTGGGTATATAAGCCTGTCCTTCACTGAGGTTCAGTGCGCGGGTCTGCTGATAGGCCCGAGTCTCCCGGTGGGTTGCCCCTATGTTGTGATGGTGGTGATCCCGTCATATACGGGGGGCCAGGGGGTTGCAGGAGTTCCCGATGTGGTGAGCGGTGGGGGATATACACCCCTTCAGGCGATATGGTCCCCCCTTCAGGCGATATGGTCCCCGGCTGCGCAGGCGAGTAGGTCTGGCCGGTCTGTTTTGGGCCTAGCTGTGGGGCCTCCCGGAGGTCCGGGGCTGCTGTTTGACTCACTGCACCTGGTACTGAGGGGTCGGAAGGGGACCATTGGATGTCCTGTTGGTCCTCGGAGGGCCAATGCTGAGTGTCCAGCGGTGTAGGGATGGCGAGCGGCGCTCGTGGTGGAGGAGCTGCGGCGTCCAGTGCCATTTTAGATGTCCCGCCGGGTGGCTGATCCGTCGGCGGGAAGAAGGATCTCAGGTCGGTGGCTGATCCCAGAGGGGGTAAGGATGTTCCCCTGGCTGCGGACAACCTTGTGGTCCGTGATTTGCCCATAGGATGGCTGTGGATTGTCCCCTATGGTGCTTTATTGAGCGGGCTGGTGGAGAGCTAGAGAGTTAGGCTGCCCTCCAGGTCAGCTTCCGGTCACGCCCCCCCTTTATGGCATTTTTATTAATATTTTTTTTTTTTTTTACTAGTAATGGCAACAATCAACGATTTTTATTGGGACTGCGACATTATTGTGGACAAAATAAACTGGTATGAAAAATCGCTCGCCCTCCTACTATTCCACACCACCACTGCGCACAAAGAAAAATTAGTTAAACACCTATGTGTATAAAAATAAATGTTTATTTATTGTTTGGATTTGTTTTCCTTTTTTGGACACCTGCAAAAAATATATAATCACACTTCACTTTAATTTTTCACTTTATGTATATAGGTGATTAATTGTGTTGTTGTTTTTTTTTTTTTTTTTAGCACTGTTTATACATATTTTCAGTATTGTTTACACAGGTTAAATATTTAGTTTATTCACAGACACTGTGATTATTAGCGCTACTGTTTTATTCATTTAAAATCACTTTACATTATTGTGGACACATCAGACATTTTTGACACATTTTTGGGACCATTGTCATTTATACAGCAATCAGTGCTATACAAATGCACAGATTCCTGTGTAAATGACACTGGCAGTGAAGGGGTTAACCAAGGGGTGGCAGTGTAGGGGTTAAGTGTGTCCTAGGGGCGTGTTACTAGCTGTGGGGGGCGTGGCTGTGTGTTAGTGAACACTGATCTCTGCTCCAATTACAGGGAGCAGAGATCAGTGTCACTTGTTGCTAGGCAGAACGGGAGGATGCTGTTTACTTCCGCATCTCCCCGTTCAGCCTTCCCGTGAGACGATCGCGGGTATCCCCGTGGCGATCAAGTCCATGGGACCCGCGACTGGACTCACGGGGGTCCCGACCGGCACGTACGCCCTTATGCCTGTCCGTGCCATTCTGCCGACGTGCATCGACGTGTGCCGGTCGGGAACCGGTTAAGTCAGGGGTTAGGCAAGCTCAGCACTTCAGCTGTGGTGAAACTATAAATCCCATCATGCCTCTGCCTCTAGGAGTCATGTCTGTGATTGTCAGGGTCTTGCAATGTCATCGCTGGATCTAAATGGGACTCAGGGTAGTGTTAGGGGGGCTGCTGCAAACAGAAGGCTTTTTATCCTAATGCATAGAATGCATTAAGATAAATAAATCTTCTGACTTTAAAATCTCTTTAACCGCTTCAGCCCTGGAAGATTTTACCCCCTTCCTGACCAGAGCACTTTTTACAATTTGGCACTGCGTCGCTTTTTTGTTTTTGTTTTTAACTTTATATCTTTATTTTCTTTTCAAAATTACAAAACAAACATAAACCTCATACATTGTTCAATATCAAAGGTAAAAATATAAAGGGAGAATCTAGACTCCCCCTACATAATCAACTGCATTTGTTTATATCATTCTTTCCCTTGATCACACCCAATCCACCAATCTCTCATACCACACCTCCAGTAGATACCATTCCATTCATCGCTCAGCATTTGGCTTTTCTCTGGCCTTTCCCTTACGTATGAGTATTCCTCCACATTACTATTTCTCCTTCCACATCTTCCAGATCTTATCGAATTTATTAAAACGACCTTGTTTAATGTATGACTTCCTTTCCTTAAGAATCGCCACCTCCATATTCTGTTAGGTAGAAGATTGCCACCTCTGGGCAATACGTTTCCTAGCCTGGAAAAGGCATCTCAGGGTTGCTAGCTGGATATCTCTAGGTCTTCCCTCTCCCTCTTTCTACCCCAGGACACAAAGAATGGGATCCATGTCCATGCAGACTTTAAACACCTGAGCAATAGTATCCACCACCTCCCTCTAGTATCGGAATAGTTTTGGACATCTCCAAAACATATGGATAAGGTCCCTTCCTGTCCTGCCACATCTTGGGCATGTATCATCCTGTCTCCGACCAAACCAGAACAGTTTTTGTGGCATATGGTAAACCCTATATAATAAGAAAAGGTGTGACATCTTCTGGGGTAGGGAGAGTGATACCTATGGAGCAAGTTCAAGGATCCTTTCCCATTGTGGTTCCGGTATATTTCCCACATCTTTTTCCCTTTCTTCCTATAGGACCTTGTTTGCAGCCCTTCCTGTCTCCCTTTATGTATACTTGGATATATTTTGGATATTAAACCCTTCCGTGACTTGGCCTTAATGATATTCTGTAGAACCGACATGTTGCTCCATTCTATTGTCCTCCATTTGAACTGTTCTGTCAAGGCAAGTCTTACCTGCAAATACCTAAAAAAAAGACTTCTTAGGGAGTGCAAATTGGTCTCTTAAATCCTGAAAAGATCTTAACTTTCCTTCATGGTAGATCTGGAAAATGAACTTTAAACCTTGTCTTTCCCATTCTCTAATTAGCCCCAGTTTCTGCATCTCACCAAGCTTGCTGTTTTCCCATAGAGGGGAGTACTCTATAAATCCTCTGTATCCCAGGATTTTTTTGCCACTTCCCATACTCTTGCCATCAGGTCAAGAGTAGGGAGCCCCCTCAGAAAAGTCCCCGCCTCCAAACTTCAGTCAGTGAGTTATGCAACGAGTTACAAAGGAGAATCTTCCTCTCTTGCCCTTCACTCTCAGATTCAAATCCCCCTATGCATTGGAGCTGGGCCGCCAAAAAGTAACTAAAAGGATATGGGAGGGAAACTCCTCCCTCGTTATTTGAGAGTTGCACTGCACGTCCGAATGTAGGGATGATCAGAGGTGTCACGTCCGAATGTAGGGATGATCAGAGGTGTCACGTCCGAGTGTAGGGATGATCAGAGGTGAGTGTAGGGATGATCAGAGGTGAGTGTAGGGATAATCAGAGTTGAGTATAGGGATGATCAGAGTTGAGTGTAGGGATGATCAGATTTGAGTGTAGGGATGATCAGAGTTGAGTGTAGGGATGATCAGAGGTGTCACGTCCGAGTGTAGGGATGATCAGAGGTGTCACGTCCGAGTGTAGGGATGATCAGAGGTGTCACGTCCGAGTGTAGGGATGATCAGAGGTGTCACGTCCAAGTGTAGGGATGAACAGAGGCGTCACGTCCGAGTGTAGGGATGAACAGAGGCGTCATGTCCGAGTGTAGGGATGATCAGAGACGTCACGTCCGAGTGTAGGGATGATCAGAGGCGTCACGTCCGAGTGTAGGGATGATCAGAGGTGTCACGTCCGAGTGTAGGGATGATCAGAGGTGTCACGTCCGAGTGTAGGCATGATCAGAGGTGTCACGTCCGAGAGTAGGGATGATCAGAGGTGTCACGAATGAGAGTAGGGATGATCAGAGGTGTTACGTCCGAGTGTAGGGATGAGCAGAGGTGAGTGTAGGGATGAGAAGAGGTGACATGTCCAAGTGTAGGGATGATCAGAGGTGTCATGTCTGAGAGTAGGGATGATCAGAAGGGTCACGTTCAAGTGTAGGGATGATCAGAGGCGTCACGTCCGAATGTAGGGATGATCAGAGGTGAGTGTAGGGATGATCAGAGGCGTCACGTCCGAACGTACTGATGATCAGAGGCGTCACGTCCGAGTGTAAGGATGATCAGAGGAGAGTGTAGGGATGATCAGAGTTGAGTGTAGGGATGATCAGAGTTGAGTGTAGGGATGATCAGAGGTGTCACGTCCGAGTGTAGGGATGATCAGAGGTGTCACGTCCGAGTGTAGGGATGATCAGAGGTGTCACGTCCGAGTGTAGGGATGATCAGAGGTGTC
Organism: Lithobates sylvaticus; assembly: GCA_028564925.1. NCBI lineage: Eukaryota > Metazoa > Chordata > Amphibia > Anura > Ranidae > Lithobates > Lithobates sylvaticus. The sequence continues at coordinate 83,928,684 of CM053035.1, forward strand.
ACGTCCGAGTGTAGGGATGATCAGAGGTGTCACGTTCGAGTGTAGGGATGATCAGAGGTGTCGCGTCCGAGTGTAGGGATGATCAGAGGTGTCGCGTCCGAGAGTAGGGATGATCAGAGGTGTCGCGTCCGAGAGTAGGGATGATCAGAGGTGTCACGTCCGAGAGTAGGGATGATCAGAGGTGTCACGTTCAAGTGTAGGGATAAGCAGAGGTGAGTGTAGGGATGAGAAGAGGTGACATGTCCGAGTTTAGGGATGATCAGAGGTGAGTGTAGGGATGATCAGAGGTGAGTGTAGGGATGATCAGAGGTGAGTGTAGGGATGATCAGAGGTGAGTGTAGGGATGATCAGAGGTGTCACGTCCGAATGTAGGGATGATCAGAGGCGTCACGTCCGAATGTAGGGATGATCAGAGGCGTCACGTCCGAGTGTAGGGATGATCAGAGGCGTCACGTCCGAGTGTAGGGATGATCAGAGGTGTCACGTCCGAGTGTAGGGATGATCAGAGGTGTCACGTCCGAGTGTAGGGATGATCAGAGGTGTCACGTCCGAGTGTAGGGATGACCAGAGGTGTTATGTCCGAGTGTAGGGATGATCAGAGGTGTCACGTCCAAGTGTAGGGATGATCAGAGGTGTCAAGTCCGAGTGTAGGGATGATCAGAGGTGTCACGTCCGAGTGTAGGGATGACCAGAGGTGTCACGTCCGAGTGTAGGGATGATCAGAGGTGTCACGTCCGAGTGTAGGGATGATCAGAAGTGTCACGTCCGAGTGTAGGGATGATCAGAGGTGTCACGTCCGAGTGTAGGGATGATCAGAGGTGTCACGTAGGGATGATAAGAGGTGACATGTCCGAGTGTAGGGATGATCAGAGGTGTCACGTCCGAGAGTAGGGATGATCAGAGGTGTCACGTCCGAGTGTAGGAATGAGCAGAGGTGAGTGTAGGGATGAGAAGAGGTGACATGTCCGAGTGTAGGGATGATAAGAGGTGAGTGAAGGGATGATCAGAGTTGAGTGTAGGGATGATCAGAGGTGTCACGTCCGAGTGTAGGGATGATCAGAGGTGTCACGTCCGAGTGTAGGGATGATCAGAGGTGTCACGTCCGAGTGTAGGGATGATCAGAGGTGTCACGTCCAAGTGTAGGGATGAACAGAGGCGTCACGTCCGAGTGTAGGGATGAACAGAGACGTCACGTCCGAGTGTAGGGATGATCAGAGGCGTCACGTCCGAGTGTAGGGATGATCAGAGGCGTCACGTCCGAGTGTAGGGATGATCAGAGGTGTCACGTCCGAGTGTAGGGATGATCAGAGGTGTCACGTCCGAGTGTAGGCATGATCAGAGGTGTCACGTCCGAGAGTAGGGATGATCAGAGGTGTCACGAATGAGAGTAGGGATGATCAGAGGTGTTACGTCCGAGTGTAGGGATGAGCAGAGGTGAGTGTAGGGATGAGAAGAGGTGACATGTCCGAGTGTAGGGATGATCAGAGGTGTCATGTCTGAGAGTAGGGATGATCAGAGGGGTCACGTTCGAGTGTAGGGATGATCAGAGGCGTCACGTCCGAATGTAGGGATGATCAGAGGTGAGTGTAGGGATGATCAGAGGCGTCACGTCCGAACGTACTGATGATCAGAGGCGTCACGTCCGAGTGTAAGGATGATCAGAGGAGAGTGTAGGGATGATCAGAGTTGAGTGTAGGGATGATCAGAGTTGAGTGTAGGGATGATCAGAGGTGTCACGTCCGAGTGTAGGGATGATCAGAGGTGTCACGTCCGAGTGTAGGGATGATCAGAGGTGTCACGTCCGAGTGTAGGGATGATCAGAGGTGTCACGTTCGAGTGTAGGGATGATCAGAGGTGTCGCGTCCGAGTGTAGGGATGATCAGAGGTGTCGCGTCCGAGAGTAGGGATGATCAGAGGTGTCGCGTCCGAGAGTAGGGATGATCAGAGGTGTCACGTCCGAGAGTAGGGATGATCAGAGGTGTCACGTTCAAGTGTAGGGATAAGCAGAGGTGAGTGTAGGGATGAGAAGAGGTGACATGTCCGAGTGAAGAGATGATAAGAGGTGAGTGTAGGGATGATCAGAGGTGAGTGTAGGGATGATCAGAGGTGAGTGTAGGGATGATCAGAGGTGAGTGTAGGGATGATCAGAGGTGTCACGTCCGAATGTAGGGATGATCAGAGGCGTCACGTCCGAATGTAGGGTTGATCAGAGGCGTCACGTCCGAGTGTAGGGATGATAAGAGGCGTCACGTCCGAGTGTAGGGATGATCAGAGGTGTCACGTCCGAGTGTAGGGATGATCAGAGGTGTCACGTCCGAGTGTAGGGATGATCAGAGGTGTCACGTCCGAGTGTAGGGATGACCAGAGGTGTCATGTCCGAGTGTAGGGATGATTAGAGGTGTCACGTCCAAGTGTAGGGATGATCAGAGGTGTCAAGTCCGAGTGTAGGGATGATCAGAGGTGTCACGTCCGAGTGTAGGGATGACCAGAGGTGTCACGTCCGAGTGTAGGGATGATCAGAGGTGTCACGTCCGAGTGTAGGGATGATCAGAAGTGTCACGTCCGAGTGTAGGGATGATCAGAGGTGTCACGTCCGAGTGTAGGGATGATCAGAGGTGTCACGTAGGGATGATCAGAGGTGACATGTCCTGGTGTAGGGATGATCAGAGGTGTCACGTCCGAGAGTAGGGATGATCAGAGGTGTCACGTCCGAGTGTAGGAATGAGCAGAGGTGAGTGTAGGGATGAGAAGAGGTGACATGTCCGAGTGTAGGGATGATAAGAGGTGAGTGTAGGGATGATCAGAGGTGAGTGTAGGGATGATCAGAGGTGTCACGTCCGAATGTAGGGATGATCAGAGGCGTCACGTCCAAGTGTAGGGATGATCAGAGGTGTCACGTCCGAGTGTAGTGATGATCAGAGGTGTCACGTCCGAGAGTAGGGATGATCATAGGTGTCACGTCCGAGTGTAGAGGTGAGTGTAGGGATGAGAAGAGGTGACATGTCCGAGTGTAGGGATGATCAGAGGTGTCATGTCTGAGAGTAGGGATGATCAGAGGGGTCACGTTCGAGTGTAGGGATGATCAGAAGCGTCACAACCAAATGTAGGGATGATCAGAAGTGAGTGTAGGGATGATCAGAAGTGAGTGTAGGGATGATCAGAGGCGTCACGTCTGAACGTAGGGATGATCAGAGGCGTCACGTCCGAGTGTAGGGATGATCAGAGGTGAGTGTAGGGATGATCAGAGTTGAGTGTAGGGATGATCAGAGTTGAGTGTAGGGATGATCAGAGTTGAGTGTAGGGATGATCAGAGTTGAGTGTAGGGATGATCAGAGTTGAGTGTAGGGATGATCAGAATTGAGTGTAGGGATGATCAGAGTTGAGTGTAGGGATGATCAGAGGTGTCACGTCCGAATGTAGGGATGATCAGAGGCGTCACGTCCAAGTGTAGGGATGATAAGAGGTGTCACGTCTGAGTGTAGGGATGATCAGAGGCGTCACGTCCGAGTGTAGAGATGATCAGAGGGGTCACGTCCGAGTGTAGGGATGATCAGAGGTGTCACGTCCAAGTGTAGGGATGACCAGAGGTGTCACATCCGAGTGTAGGGATGATCAGAGGTGTCGCGTCCGAGTGTAGGGATGATCAGAGGTGTCGCGTCCGAGTGTTGGGATGATCAGAGCTGTCACGTCCGAGTGTAGGGATGATCAGAGGTGTCACGTCCGAGAGTAGGCATGACCAGAGGTGACACATCCGAGTGTAGGGAAGACCAGAGGTGTCACGTCCGAGTGTAGGGATGATCAGACGTGTCACGTCCGAGTGTAAGGATGATCAGAGGTGAGTGTAGGGATGATCAGAGGTGAGTGTAGGGATGATCAGAGGTGTCACGTCCGAATATAGGGATGATCAGAGGCGTCACGTCCGAGTGTAGGGATGATCAGAGGCGTCACGTCCGAGTATAGGGATGATCAGAGGGGTCACGTCCGAGTGTAGGGATGATCAGAGGTGTCACGTCCGAGTGTAGGGATGATCAGAGGTGTCACGTCCGAGTGTAGGGATGATCAGAGGTGTCACGTAGGGATCATCAGAGGTGACATGTCCTGGTGTAGGGATGATCAGAGATGTCACGTCCAAGTGTAGGGATGATCAGAGGTGTCACGTCCAAGTGTAGGGATGATCAGAGGTGTCACGTTCGAGTGTAGGGATGATCAGAGGTGTCGCGTCCGAGTGTAGGGATGATCAGAGGTGTCACGTCCGTGAGTAGGGATGATCAGAGGTGTCACGTCCGAGAGTAGGGATGATCAGAGGTGTCACGTCCGAGTGTAAGGATGATCAGAGGTGAGTGTAGGGATGATCAGAGGTGAGTGTAGGGATGATCAGAGGTGTCACGTCCGAATATAGGGATGATCAGAGGCGTCACGTCCGAGTGTAGGGATGATCAGAGGCGTCACGTCCGAGTATAGGGATGATCAGAGGGGTCACGTCCGAGTGTAGGGATGATCAGAGGTGTCACGTCCGAGTGTAGGGATGATCAGAGGTGTCACGTCCGAGTGTAGGGATGATCAGAGGTGTCACGTAGGGATCATCAGAGGTGACATGTCCTGGTGTAGGGATGATCAGAGATGTCACGTCCAAGTGTAGGGATGATCAGAGGTGTCACGTCCAAGTGTAGGGATGATCAGAGGTGTCACGTTCGAGTGTAGGGATGATCAGAGGTGTCGCGTCCGAGTGTAGGGATGATCAGAGGTGTCACGTCCGTGAGTAGGGATGATCAGAGGTGTCACGTCCGAGAGTAGGGATGATCAGAGGTGTCACGTCCGAGTGTAGGGATAAGCAGAGGTGAGTGTAGGGATGAGAAGAGGTGACATGTCCGAGTGTAGGGATGAGAAGAGGTGAGTGTAGGGATGATCAGAGGTGAGTGTAGGGATGATCAGAGGTGAGTGTAGGGATGATCAGAGGTGAGTGTAGGGATGATCAGAGGTGTCACGTCCGAATATAGGGATGATCAAAGGCATCACGTCCGAATGTAGGGATGATCAGAGGTGTCACGTCCGAGTGTAGGGATGATCAGAGGTGTCACGTCCGAGTGTAGGGATGATCAGAGGTGTCACGTCCGAGAGTAGGGATGATCAGAGGTGTCACGTCCGAGTGTAGAGATGAGCAGAGGTGAGTGTAGGGATGAGAAGAGGTGACATGTCCGAGTGTAGGGATGATCAGAGGTGTCATGTCTGAGAGTAGGGATGATCAGAGGGGTCACGTTCGAGTGTAGGGATGATCAGAGGCGTCACAACCAAATGTAGGGATGATCAGAAGTGAGTGTAGGGATGATCAGAAGTGAGTGTAGGGATGATCAGAGGCGTCACGTCCGAACGTAGGGATGATCAGAGGCGTCACGTCCGAGTGTAGGGATGATCAGAGGTGAGTGTAGGTATGATCAGAGTTGAGTGTAGGGATGATCAGAGTTGAGTGTAGGGATGATCAGAGTTGAGTGTAGGGATGATCAGAGTTGAGTGTAGGGATAATCAGAGGTGTCACGTCCGAGTGTAGGGATGATCAGAGGCGTCACGTCCGAGTGTAGGGATGATCAGAGGTGTCACGTCCGAGTGTAGGGATGATCAGAGGTGAGTGTAGGGATGATTAGAGTTGAGTGTAGGGATGATCAGAGTTGAGTGTAGGGATGATCAGAGTTGAGTGTAGGGATGATCAGAGGTGTCACGTCCGAGTGTAGGGATGATCAGAGGCGTCACGTCCGAGTGTAGGGATGATCAGAGGTGTCACGTCCGAGTGTAGGGATGATCAGAGGCGTCACGTCCGAGTGTAGGGATGATCAGAGGTGTCACGTCCGAGTGTAGGGATGATCAGAGGTGCCACGTCCGAGTGTAGGGATGATCAGAGGCGTCACGTCCGAATGAAGGGATGATCAGAGGCGTCACGTCCGAGTGTAGGGATGATAAAAGCCGTCAGGTCTGAGTGTAGGGATGATCAGAGGTGTCACGTCCGAGTGTAGGGATGATCAGAGGCGTCACGTCCGAATGAAGGGATGATCAGAGGCGTCACGTCCGAGTGTAGGGATGATAAAAGGCGTCACGTCTGAGTGTAGGGATGATCAGAGGGGTCACGTCCGAGTGTAGGGATGATCAGAGGGGTCACGTCCGAGTGTAGGGATGATCAGAGGTGTCACGTCCGAGTGTAGGGATGACCAGAGGTGTCACGTCCGAGTGTAGGGATGATCAGAGGTGTCACGTCCGAGTGTAGGTATGATCAGAGGTGTCACGTTCCGAGTGTAGGGATGATCAGAGGTGTCACGTCCGAGTGTAGGGATGACCAGAAGTGTTACGTCCCAGTGTAGGGATGATCAGAGGTGCCACGTCCGAGTGTAGGGATGATCAGAGGCGTCACGTCCGAATGAAGGG
>CM053035.1:83935245-84095245 GCA_028564925.1 Lithobates sylvaticus
GTCCGAGTTTAGGATGATCAGAGGTTGGTCCCAGTCCGAGTGTAGGATGATCAGAGGGGAGTGTAGGGATAATCAGAGGGTGAATACAATCCAGAGTGTAGGGATGATCTAAACGCGTCACGTACGAATGTAGGAGTGATCAGAGGCGTATCACATACGAGTGTAGGGATGATCAGAGGGGTCACGACCAAGAGTAGGGATGATCAGAGGGGTCACGTCAGAGTGTAGGGAGATTAGAGGTTGTCACGTGAGAGTGTAGGGATGATCAGAGGTGTCACGTGAGAGTGTAGGGATGACCAGAGGTGTCCACGTCCGAGTTGTAGGGATGATCATGAGGTGTCCACCGTCCGAGTGTAGGGATAATCAGAGGTGCCACGTCCGAGTGTAGGGATGATCAGAGGGGTCACGTTCGAGTGTAGGGATGATCAGAGGCGTCACAACCAAATGTAGGGATGATCAGAAGTGAGTGTAGGGATGATCAGAAGTGAGTGTAGGGATGATCAGAGGCGTCACGTCCGAACGTAGGGATGATCAGAGACGTCACGTCCGAGTGTAGGGATGATCAGAGGTGAGTGTAGGGATGATCAGAGGCGTCACGTCCGAACGTACGGATGATCAGAGGCGTCACGTCCGAGTGTAGGGATGATCAGAGGTGAGTGTAGGGATGATCAGAGTTGAGCGTAGGGATGATCAGAGTTGAGCGTAGGGATGATCAGAGTTGAGCGTAGGGATGATCAGAGTTGAGCATAGGGATGATCAGAGTTGAGCATAGGGATGATCAGAGTTGAGTGTAGGGATGATCAGAGGTGTCACGTCCGAGTGTAGGGATGATCAGAGGTGTCACGTCCGAGTGTAGGGATGATCAGAGGTGTCACGGCGGAGTGTAGGGATGAACAGAGGTGTCACGTCGGAGTGTAAGGATGAACAGAGGTGTCGTGTCCGAGTTTAGGGATGATCAGAGGTGTCACGTCCGAGTGTAGGGATGATCAGAGGTGTCAAGTCCGAGTGTAGGGATGATCAGAGGTGTCACGTCCGAGAGTAGGGATGATCAGAGGTGTCACGTCAGAGTGTAGAGATGAGCAGAGGTGAGTGTAGGGATGAGAAGAGGTGACATGTCCGAGTGTAGGGATGATCAGAGGTGTCATGTCTGAGAGTAGGGATGATCAGAGGCGTCACAACCAAATGAAGGGATGATCAGAAGTGAGTGTAGGGATGATCAGAAGTGAGTGTAGGGATGATCAGAGGCGTCACGTCCGAGTGTAGGGATGATCAGAGGTGAGTGTAGGGATGATCAGAGATGAGTGTAGGGATGATCAGAGTTGAGTGTAGGGATGATCAGAGTTGAGTGTAGGGATGATCAGAGGTGTCACGTCTGAGTGTAGGGATGAACAGAGGTGTCACGTCTGAGTGTAGGGATGAACAGAGGTGTCGTGTCCGAGTTTAGGGATGATCAGAGGTGTCACGTCCGAATGTAGGGATGATCAGAGGCATCACATACGAGTGTAGGGATGATCAGAGGGGTCACTTGAGAGTGTAGGGATGACCAGAGGTGTCACGTCCGAGTGTAGGGATGATCAGAGGTGTCACGTCCGAGTGTAGGGATAATCAGAGGTGCCACGTCCGAGTGTAGGGATGATCAGAGGGGTCACGTCCGAGTGTAGGGATGATCAGAGGCGTCATAACCAAATGTAGGGATGATCAGAAGTGAGTGTAGGGATGATCAGAAGTGAGTGTAGGGATGATCAGAGGCGTCACGTCCGAACGTAGGGATGATCAGAGACGTCACGTCCGAGTGTAGGGATGATCAGAGGTGAGTGTAGGGATGATCAGAGTTGAGCGTAGGGATGATCAGAGTTGAGCATAGGGATGATCAGAGTTGAGCATAGGGATGATCAGAGTTGAGCATAGGGATGATCAGAGTTGAGCATAGGGATGATCAGAGTTGAGTGTAGGGATGATCAGAGGTGTCACGTCCGAATGTAGGGATGATCAGAGGTGTCACGTCCGAGTGTAGGGATGATCAGAGGTGTCACGTCCGAGTGTAGGGATGATCAGAGGTGTCACGTTCGAGTGTAGGGATGATCAGAGGTGTCGCGTCCGAGTGTAGGGATGATCAGAGGTGTCACGTCCGAGAGTAGGGATGATCAGAGGTGTCACGTCCGAGAGTAGGGATGATCAGAGGTGTCACGTCCGAGTGTAGGGATGAACAGAGGTGTCACGGCGGAGTGTAGGGATGAACAGAGGTGTCACGGCGGAGTGTAGGGATGAACAGAGGTGTCACGTCGGAGTGTAGGGATGAACAGAGGTGTCACGTCCGAGTGTAGGGATGATCAGAGGTGTCAAGTCCGAGTGTAGGGATGATCAGAGGTGTCACGTCCGAGAGTAGGGATGATCAGAGGTGAGTGTAGGGATGAGAAGAGGTGACATGTCCGAGTGTAGGGATGATCAGAGGTGTCATGTCTGAGAGTAGGGATGATCAGAGGGGTCACGTTCGAGTGTAGGGATGATCAGAGGCGTCACAACCAAATGTAGGGATGATCAGAAGTGAGTGTAGGGATGATCAGAGGCGTCACGTCCGAACGTAGGGATGATCAGAGGCGTCACGTCCGAGTGTAGGGATGATCAGAGGTGAGTGTAGGGATGATCAGAGATGAGTGTAGGGATGATCAGAGTTGAGTGTAGGGATGATCAGAGTTGAGTGTAGGGATGATCAGAGGTGTCACGTCCGAGTGTAGGGATGAACAGAGGTGTCATGTCCGAGTGTAGGGATGAACAGAGGTGTCACGTCCGAGTGTAGGGATGAACAGAGGTGTCACGTCGGAGTGTAGGGATGAACAGAGGTGTCGTGTCCGAGTGTAGGGATGATCAGAGGTGTCACGTCCGAGTGTAGGGATGATCAGAGGTGTCACGTCCGAGTGTAGGGATGATCAGAGGTGTCACGTCCGAGAGTAGGGATGATCAGAGGTGTCACGTCCGAGTGTAGAGATGAGCAGAGGTGAGTGTAGGGATGAGAAGAGGTGACATGTCCGAGTGTAGGGATGATCAGAGGTGAGTGTAGGGATAATCAGAGGTGAAACATCCGAGTGTAGGGATGATCAAAGGCGTCACGTCCGAATGTAGGGATGATCAGAGGCATCACAAACGAGTGTAGGGATGATCAGAGGGGTCACGTCCAAGAGTAGGGATGATCAGAGGGGTCACGTCAGAGTGTAGGGATGATTAGAGGTGTCACGTGAGAGTGTAGGGATGATCAGAGGTGTCACGTCCGAGTGTAGGGATGACCAGAGGTGTCACGTCCGAGTCTAGGGATGATCAGAGGTGTCACGTCCGAGTGTAGGGATAATCAGAGGTGCCACGTCCGAGTGTAGGGATGATCAGAGGGGTCACGTCCGAGTGTAGGGATGATCAGAGGCGTCATAACCAAATGTAGGGATGATCAGAAGTGAGTGTAGGGATGATCAGAAGTGAGTGTAGGGATGATCAGAGGCGTCACGTCCGAACGTAGGGATGATCAGAGGCGTCACGTCCGAGTGTAGGGATGATCAGAGGTGAGTGTAGGGATGATCAGAGGCGTCACGTCCGAACGTACGGATGATCAGAGGCGTCACGTCCGAGTGTAGGGATGATCAGAGGTGAGTGTAGGGATGATCAGAGTTGAGTGTAGGGATGATCAGAGTTGAGCATAGGGATGATCAGAGTTGAGTGTAGGGATGATCAGAGGTGTCACGTCCGAGTGTAGGGATGATCAGAAGTGTCACGTCCGAGTGTAGGGATGATCAGAGGTGTCACGTCCGAGTGTAGGGATGATCAGAGGTGTCACGTCCGAGAGTAGGGATGATCAGAGGTGTCACGTCCGAGAGTAGGGATGATCAGAGGTGTCACGTCCGAGTGTAGGGATGAACAGAGGTGTCACGGCGGAGTGTAGGGATGATCAGAGACGTCACGTCCGAGTGTAGGGATGATCAGAGGTGAGTGTAGGGATGATCAGAGGCGTCACGTCCGAACGTACGGATGATCAGAGGCGTCACGTCCGAGTGTAGGGATGATCAGAGGTGAGTGTAGGGATGATCAGAGTTGAGCGTAGGGATGATCAGAGTTGAGCGTAGGGATGATCAGAGTTGAGCGTAGGGATGATCAGAGTTGAGCATAGGGATGATCAGAGTTGAGCATAGGGATGATCAGAGTTGAGTGTAGGGATGATCAGAGGTGTCACGTCCGAGTGTAGGGATGATCAGAGGTGTCACGTCCGAGTGTAGGGATGATCAGAGGTGTCACGGCGGAGTGTAGGGATGAACAGAGGTGTCACGTCGGAGTGTAGGGATGAACAGAGGTGTCGTGTCCGAGTTTAGGGATGATCAGAGGTGTCACGTCCGAGTGTAGGGATGATCAGAGGTGTCAAGTCCGAGTGTAGGGATGATCAGAGGTGTCACGTCCGAGAGTAGGGATGATCAGAGGTGTCACGTCCGAGTGTAGAGATGAGCAGAGGTGAGTGTAGGGATGAGAAGAGGTGACATGTCCGAGTGTAGGGATGATCAGAGGTGTCATGTCTGAGAGTAGGGATGATCAGAGGCGTCACAACCAAATGAAGGGATGATCAGAAGTGAGTGTAGGGATGATCAGAAGTGAGTGTAGGGATGATCAGAGGCGTCACGTCCAAGTGTAGGGATGATCAGAGGTGAGTGTAGGGATGATCAGAGATGAGTGTAGGGATGATCAGAGTTGAGTGTAGGGATGATCAGAGTTGAGTGTAGGGATGATCAGAGGTGTCACGTCTGAGTGTAGGGATGAACAGAGGTGTCACGTCTGAGTGTAGGGATGAACAGAGGTGTCGTGTCCGAGTTTAGGGATGATCAGAGGTGTCACGTCCGAATGTAGGGATGATCAGAGGCATCACGTCCGAGTGTAGGGATGATCAGAGGGGTCACTTGAGAGTGTAGGGATGACCAGAGGTGTCACGTCCGAGTGTAGGGATGATCAGAGGTGTCACGTCCGAGTGTAGGGATAATCAGAGGTGCCACGTCCGAGTGTAGGGATGATCAGAGGGGTCACGTCCGAGTGTAGGGATGATCAGAGGCGTCATAACCAAATGTAGGGATGATCAGAAGTGAGTGTAGGGATGATCAGAAGTGAGTGTAGGGATGATCAGAGGCGTCACGTCCGAACGTAGGGATGATCAGAGACGTCACGTCCGAGTGTAGGGATGATCAGAGGTGAGTGTAGGGATGATCAGAGGCGTCACGTCCGAACGTACGGATGATCAGAGGCGTCACGTCCGAGTGTAGGGATGATCAGAGGTGAGTGTAGGGATGATCAGAGTTGAGCGTAGGGATGATCAGAGTTGAGCATAGGGATGATCAGAGTTGAGCATAGGGATGATCAGAGTTGAGCATAGGGATGATCAGAGTTGAGCATAGGGATGATCAGAGTTGAGTGTAGGGATGATCAGAGGTGTCACGTCCGAATGTAGGGATGATCAGAGGTGTCACGTCCGAGTGTAGGGATGATCAGAGGTGTCACGTCCGAGTGTAGGGATGATCAGAGGTGTCACGTTCGAGTGTAGGGATGATCAGAGGTGTCGCGTCCGAGTGTAGGGATGATCAGAGGTGTCACGTCCGAGAGTAGGGATGATCAGAGGTGTCACGTCCGAGAGTAGGGATGATCAGAGGTGTCACGTCCGAGTGTAGGGATGAACAGAGGTGTCACGGCGGAGTGTAGGGATGAACAGAGGTGTCACGGCGGAGTGTAGGGATGAACAGAGGTGTCACGTCGGAGTGTAAGGATGAACAGAGGTGTCACGTCCGAGTGTAGGGATGATCAGAGGTGTCAAGTCCGAGTGTAGGGATGATCAGAGGTGTCACGTCCGAGAGTAGGGATGATCAGAGGTGAGTGTAGGGATGAGAAGAGGTGACATGTCCGAGTGTAGGGATGATCAGAGGTGTCATGTCTGAGAGTAGGGATGATCAGAGGGGTCACGTTCGAGTGTAGGGATGATCAGAGGCGTCACAACCAAATGTAGGGATGATCAGAAGTGAGTGTAGGGATGATCAGAGGCGTCACGTCCGAACGTAGGGATGATCAGAGGCGTCACGTCCGAGTGTAGGGATGATCAGAGGTGAGTGTAGGGATGATCAGAGATGAGTGTAGGGATGATCAGAGTTGAGTGTAGGGATGATCAGAGTTGAGTGTAGGGATGATCAGAGGTGTCACGTCCGAGTGTAGGGATGATCAGAGGTGTCACGTCCGAGTGTAGGGATGAACAGAGGTGTCACGTCCGAGTGTAGGGATGAACAGAGGTGTCACGTCCGAGTGTAGGGATGAACAGAGGTGTCACGTCCGAGTTTAGGGATGATCAGAGGTGTCACGTCCGAGTGTAGGGATGATCAGAGGTGTCACGTCCGAGTGTAGGGATGATCAGAGGTGTCACGTCCGAGAGTAGGGATGATCAGAGGTGTCACGTCCGAGTGTAGAGATGAGCAGAGGTGAGTGTAGGGATGAGAAGAGGTGACATGTCCGAGTGTAGGGATGATCAGAGGTGAGTGTAGGGATAATCAGAGGTGAAACATCCGAGTGTAGGGATGATCAAAGGCGTCACGTCCGAATGTAGGGATGATCAGAGGCATCACATACGAGTGTAGGGATGATCAGAGGGGTCACGTCCAAGAGTAGGGATGATCAGAGGGGTCACGTCAGAGTGTAGGGATGATTAGGGGTGTCACGTGAGAGTGTAGGGATGATCAGAGGTGTCACGTCCGAGTGTAGGGATGACCAGAGGTGTCACGTCCGAGTCTAGGGATGATCAGAGGTGTCACGTCCGAGTGTAGGGATAATCAGAGGTGCCACGTCCGAGTGTAGGGATGATCAGAGGGGTCACGTCCGAGTGTAGGGATGATCAGAGGCGTCATAACCAAATGTAGGGATGATCAGAAGTGAGTGTAGGGATGATCAGAAGTGAGTGTAGGGATGATCAGAGGCGTCACGTCCGAACGTAGGGATGATCAGAGACGTCACGTCCGAGTGTAGGGATGATCAGAGGTGAGTGTAGGGATGATCAGAGGCGTCACGTCCGAACGTACGGATGATCAGAGGCGTCACGTCCGAGTGTAGGGATGATCAGAGGTGAGTGTAGGGATGATCAGAGTTGAGCGTAGGGATGATCAGAGTTGAGCATAGGGATGATCAGAGTTGAGTGTAGGGATGATCAGAGGTGTCACGTCCGAGTGTAGGGATGATCAGAAGTGTCACGTCCGAGTGTAGGGATGATCAGAGGTGTCACGTCCGAGTGTAGGGATGATCAGAGGTGTCACGTCCGAGAGTAGGGATGATCAGAGGTGTCACGTCCGAGAGTAGGGATGATCAGAGGTGTCACGTCCGAGTGTAGGGATGAACAGAGGTGTCACGGCGGAGTGTAGGGATGAACAGAGGTGTCACGGCGGAGTGTAGGGATGAACAGAGGTGTCACGTCGGAGTGTAAGGATGAACAGAGGTGTCGTGTCCGAGTTTAGGGATGATCAGAGGTGTCACGTCCGAGTGTAGGGATGATCAGAGGTGTCAAGTCCGAGTGTAGGGATGATCAGAGGTGTCACGTCCGAGAGTAGGGATGATCAGAGGTGAGTATAGGGATGAGAAGAGGTGACATGTCCGAGTGTAGGGATTATCAGAGGTGTCATGTCTGAGAGTAGGGATGATCAGAGGGGTCACGTTCGAGTGTAGGGATGATCAGAGGCGTCACAACCAAATGTAGGGATGATCAGAAGTGAGTGTAGGGATGATCAGAAGTGAGTGTAGGGATGATCAGAGGCGTCACGTCCGAACGTAGGGATGATCAGAGGCGTCACGTCCGAGTGTAGGGATGATCAGAGGTGAGTGTAGGGATGATCAGAGTTGAGTGTAGGGATGATCAGAGTTGAGTGTAGGGATGATCAGAGGTGTCACGTCCGAGTGTAGGGATGATCAGAGGTGTCACGTCATAGTGTAGGGATGATCAGAGGTGTCACGCCCGAGTGTAGGGATGATCAGAGGTGCCACGTCCGAGTGTAGGGATGATCAGAGGGGTCACGTCCGAGTGTAGGGATGATCAGAGGGGTCGCGTCCGAGTGTAGGGATGATCAGAGGTGTCACGTCAGAGTGTAGGGATGATCAGAGGTACCACGTCCGAGTGTAGGGATGACCAGAGGTGTCACGTCCGAGTGTAGGGATGATCAGAGGTGTCACGTCCGAGTGTAGGGATGATCAGGAGGTGTCACGTCCGAGTGTAGGGATGATCAGAGGTGTCACGTCCGAGTGTAGGGATGATCAGAGGTGTCACGTCCGAGTGTAGGGATGTTCAGAGGTGTCACGTCCGAGTGTAGGGATGATCAGAGGTGTCACGTCCGAGTGTAGGGATGATCAGAGGTGTCACGTAGGGATGATCAGAGGTGACATGTCCTGGTGTAGGGATGATCAGAGGTGTCACGTCCAAGTGTAGGGATGATCAGAGGAGTCACGTCCAAGTGTAGGGATGATCAGAGGTGTCACGTCCAAGTGTAGGGATGATCAGAGGTGTCACGTCCGAGTGTAGGGATGATCAGAGGTGTCAAGTCCGAGTGTAGGGATGATCAGAGGTGTAACGTCCGAGTGTAGGGATGATCAGAGGTGCCATGTCCGAGTGTAGGGATGACCAGAGGTGTCACGTCTGAGTGTAGGGATGATCAAAGGGGTCACGTTCGAGTGTAGGGATGATCAGAGGCGTCACAACCAAATGTAGGGATGATCAGAAGTGAGTGTAGGGATGATCAGAACTGAGTGTAGGGATGATAAGAGGCGTCACGTCCGAACGTAGGGATGATCAGAGGCGTCACGTCCGAACGTAGGGATGATCAGAGGCGTCACGTCCGAGTGTAGGGATGATCAGAGGTGAGTGTAGGGATGATCAGAGTTGAGTGTAGGGATGATCAGAGTTGAGTGTAGGGATGATCAGAGTTGAGTGTAGGGATGATCAGAATTGAGTGTAGGGATGATCAGAGTTGAGTGTAGGGATGATCAGAGTTGAGTGTAGGGATGATCAGAGTTGAGTGTAGGGATGATCAGAGGTGTCACGTCCGAATGTAGGGATGATCAGAGGCGTCACGTCCAAGTGTAGGGATGATAAGAGGTGTCACGTCTGAGTGTAGGGATGATCAGAGGCGTCACGTCCCAGTGTAGGGATGATCAGAGGTGTCACGTCTGAGTGTAGGGATGATCAGAGGTGTCACGTCCGAGTGTAGGGATGATCAGAGGTGTCACGTCCGAGTGTAGGGATGATCAGAGGTGTCACGTCCGAGTGTAGGGATGAGCAGAGGTGTCACGTCCGAGTGTAGGGATGAGCAGAGGTGTCACGTCCGAGTGTAGAGATGAGCAGAGGTGAGTGTAGGGATGAGAAGAGGTGACATGTCCGAGTGTAGGGATGATCAGAGGTGTCATGTCTGAGAGTAGGGATGATCAGAGGGGTCACGTTCGAGTGTAGGGATGATCAGAGGCGTCACAACCAAATGTAGGGATGATCAGAAGTGAGTGTAGGGATGATCAGAAGTGAGTGTAGGGATGATCAGAGGCGTCACGTCCGAACGTAGGGATGATCAGAGGCGTCACGTCCGAGTGTAGGGATGATCAGAGGTGAGTGTAGGGATGATCAGAGTTGAGTGTAGGGATGATCAGAGTTGAGTGTAGGGATGATCAGAGTTGAGTGTAGGGATGATCAGAGGTGTCACGTCCGAGTGTAGGGATGATCAGAGGTGTCACGTCATAGTGTAGGGATGATCAGAGGTGTCACGCCCGAGTGTAGGGATGATCAGAGGTGCCACGTCCGAGTGTAGGGATGATCAGAGGGGTCACGTCCGAGTGTAGGGATGATCAGAGGGGTCGCGTCCGAGTGTAGGGATGATCAGAGGTACCACGTCGAGTGTAGGGATGACCAGAGGTGTCACGTCCGAGTGTAGGGATGATCAGAGGTGTCACGTCCGAGTGTAGGGATGATCAGAGGTGTCACATCCGAGTGTAGGGATGATCAGAGGTGTCACGTCCGAGTGTAGGGATGACCAGAGGTGTCACGTCCGAGTGTAGGGATGTTCAGAGGTGTCACGTCCGAGTGTAGGGATGATCAGAGGTGTCACGTCCGAGTGTAGGGATGATCAGAGGTGTCACGTAGGGATGATCAGAGGTGTCACGTCCAAGTGTAGGGATGATCAGAGGAGTCACGTCCAAGTGTAGGGATGATCAGAGGTGTCACGTCCGAGAGTAGGGATGATCAGAGGTGTCACGTCCGAGAGTAGGGATGATCAGAGGTGTCACGTCCGAGAGTAGGGATGATCAGAGGTGTCACGTCCGAGAGTGCCCATTTGCATGCCTCACTGTGCCCATTTGCAGCCATAGGTCCCTCGAACTTCAAACTTGGTAGTTAAGGGTTCCTAAATGCCCCCTAGCTGCAGCCAAAAAAAGGTCCCGAAATGACATTGCTGCAGATGGACACAGTTGACCGACTTTGGGGACCTTTATCTCGGGGTCACTTGGATATGTTGTAGTGCTAGGTCCACTGGGTTGGCACACACCACAATTTGGGGTTCCTAGCACCAAGTGGCCCCGAGATACGGGCCCCAAAGTCGGGTCAGAAAAAAAATTTGCTGCAGAAAAGTGCTTGACTCGAGTATAAGCCGAGGGGGGCACTTTCAGCACACAAAAATGTGCTGAAAAGCTCTGCTTATACTCGAGTATATAGGGTATATTTGGTCCAGCCCTGAGCATCTGAGTTTGACCACCCTTATCCATGATTGCAAACACCACTTCCCATGATCCCCCATAATCTGAAATGTTAGTGTTATATTGTGAGACAGCAAGTCTCTAGTGAAGCCACAGCTGGTACTTGTTGGGTCACTTTTCACCCTTATCATAAAAAAATAGCAAGAATACAATTCAGATTTGTGATTAAAGTGACATTAAACTATGGTTTTAAAAAAAATTTGTTCAAGTATGTGTTCTTAACTTAAAAACGTACCTTTTATTGCTCTCATCCTCCTCCAAATTCCTTTTTTTTTTGCTGCTGAGATCTGAATCCTTGTTGGAGGGTGGCGATGTTCGATCACCTTGGTACCACTGAGTGTAGGAGTGTTGCTTTCTCCCAAGATGGACTAGGACAAGGAGGAAGAAAAACACAGAAATAAACAATTTCATAAAAAGTAGATTACAGGGCCATTAAGTAGTGTATGAATTATATTTATAGACTAAGGATGTCATTTAATGTTGTTACTTTAAGTTGCCTACGAGCCTACCTACCTAATGAAAGTACTATATAAGTGACAAGATGCTGTGTTTGAGCACAAGCATAATTTAAAACACACTGTAGTTAAACCCTGCATAATCCAGAGGGGACACCAGTAAAGTCATAATGTGACACTTTAATGAAATTCCCTTTTCAGGCAGGCCTTTCTACAGCTCACCACTTACCCACTCTTACTTACCTTTGCCATGTGTACCCACCCCTATGTCCTTCTACTGCAGCCAATGCATAATACCCCCTGCATCTTGACATGAAGGAACATGTGACCTCCTCCAATGGTAAATTTCTCAGGTCTGAACACTTACAAGAGACCAGTACTCCACACGTATTTTTTGCTCTTTTACTCTATAAGCCAATCGATTGATGCTTCTAGGCCATGTAGATCCTTCTCTTTCTCCTAGAAATCCTGGTAGATTATATCATGAAGTAAAAAAGGAAAGCATACTTAGTATTGCCCATCATTGGCCATACACCCCATAACTTCCTATTATTAGGATTCCAAAGTACAGATATGGCGTTCACACTGTTCAGGCTATAAACATAATTTTTGCTCATAAAACACAAAGAATAAAATAAAAAAGCTCAAGCAGTAAAGCTTATGTATAAAATGTATTTAATACAAAATGAATGCAATATCCAACATGTACATTTCAAATGTATTCAGTAATCATTTACAGGAACATTATTCCATATGAGACACTTCGTCCATCACCAAACCTGACAGCTCTTTATGATGGCTTTCAGTGCAGTAATACAGTCCGGACTTTTGTCCTTTAGCGCAATTCCAAGAAGCACCGGCTTGTTCTTCGACTCTTGAGATACAAAGCTAACCAAATTAGAGAGGGCCGGACAGAACGAGTGCAATGAGGATGCAATGAGGATAGGGAGGGCCAGACATGACTGTGTGTCTAGTGACACACCAAAAAGGAATGTAGCAGGGAGGGGTTAGCAGGGGGCAGCAAATAGGAGGCAGGGGGAGCGGCATTATAAAAAGGGGGCGTGGCCAATCGGGAACACTCGTTGTATGGAATTCACAGGAGGAGGCAGTTTTTCTCACTGCTCCTCTACATCCAGCTAAAATGGCCGACAGCGACCTCGTGGAGCGACTGAGGGCCGCGGCAGAGACGAATGGGGCCGAATGGCTGCAGGCACAGGTGGCAGCTATACTTGCTGGAGCAGCATCCAGGGATGGAGGACAGAGCAGAAGACCGGAGGGACGTTCGGCGGATGGTGGTGACCGATCAAGCGGCCGGGTGCCCAGGGCACCTGTGAGGTACTCTCCAGGGGGGGTTGCAGGCCCATCCAGACCAGCCAGGAGCCCTAGGGGGGATTTATCCACACCACCTGCCAAGAGGGCCCAGACAGAGACCCCGATGGGGCCTAGGCGGAACGCACGCCGCGGGCGCCATGCGGGGGGCGGGGCTTCGGGCCTACTCAGAGTTCCATCCCCAGCAGCTAGAAGGGGGCCCTCACAGGACCCACCAGCCCCCGCAGATCTGCACAGACCGGGGGGACAACCAGCGGAGAGGAGGTCACAGCGGACGGGAGCCGGGAAGAGGGGGCAGTCAGGAAGCACATCGGCCCTTGCCACAGCGGCGTCCTCCCCAGCAGCTCTGCACGAGTTGAGGGGGGGGCGGTCAGCTCAGTCTGGAGGAACAGCCAGGATGGGGGGTAATACACCCCGGAGGAGTGCGGCATCGGACCCTTCAGCAGCTCTGCACGAGCCGAGGGGGGAGGACAGTAGGGTGCATATGTCTGCTAGTACAGCGCGACGGGCCGCCGGAAGGGCCAACACAGCAGAGGGTAGGCGGACGCCACCAGGAAGTGAAGCAAGAAGGCCAGTGGGCAGGAGCAGTGCCGGGTCCGGCCTGGCCGCCCAGGACGTGGGGAGCCCGGGAGGTGGGGGGGGGGGGGGGCAGCAACATCGGGGGTGGTGATCGGAAGGAGCCGGGAGTTGTCCAGGAGTCCCTCCCCGAGGGGAACAGCGTCTTTCTCTCAGCAGGAGGAGTTCAGCAGGTCCGAAGGCGAGCTGTCCGAAGAAGATGAGGTGCCCAGCCGCCCACAAGTGTCGGTTGATGTCAGGCCGGTAATCCCGGTGGAGGTGCCAAGACGGCCCGGTAAGTCCAGTAGTAATAACTCTTTTACAACTGCTTTACAGAATTTGTTGGGAATTGTACCAGGGGGGGGGAGGGAATTAGGGCCTCCGGCTCCGCTGGTGGCAAGCCATGACCAACCGCGGGCTGGGAGTGAGTCTCCATCGGGGGGTCAGGTGCAGGAGTTGCTGGAGGGCCTAAGGGCCCTGGTGGGGCGTTTTGAGAAGGCGGGTGGGGTAGCGAACCCACCAAGCGGGGCTTCGGTCACAACAGCTGGAGAGGCATCGACTTCGGTGGGCCCAGGAGAGCAGGTGAGTACGCCAGAGAAGAGTGGGGATGAGCAAGTGGTAAGGGCCGACATTGTACGGATGGCAGATGCAGCAAAATGTGAGGTATACGTTTGCTTCGAGGGCCCCCTGGGGGCCCATTTAAAACAGGAAGTGAGGGAAAAAATCTGGAAGGGTGAGTATGTGGAGATTTTTTCCCTGTTGCCATTGGAGAAATTCAATTTAGACAGGGTGAAACCGGATGACACCAAAAAAGCTGATGAGGAGAAGAGGCGGTATCGGTTAATTCCACGGACGTTTGCAAACTGGCTGCAAGCGTTCGCCATATTGGCCGGGGTAATTGGGGAGAAGAACCCCGAGCACTGCTCGGCGTTATTCTGCTATATGGACGCTATAGGGGAGGCGCATAGGGTCTATGGAGGGACAGCTTGGCTGCGATATGACGAGCAGTTTAGGCAGCGCAGGGCGGTTCGCCCAGCATTGCGATGGGACCATAAGGACATTAGCTTAGGCTTCGGCAAAGACGCCGGCACAGACATTTCTCGGGGGGGCTGGGGGTAGCCACTCCTCGGGATCCTCAGCCGGAAAGAAATTTGGAATATGTTGGCAGTTCAACGAGGGAGCCTGCAAATTTGGAAACACGTGCAAGTTTAAGCACGAGTGTTCAGGTTGCGGGGGAGGGGGACACTCGTTGGCGCGATGCTTCAAAAAAGGAAAGCGCGCCGGAGAGCCTGGCAACAAGAGGGACGACGCCGGTGATGTGGGTAAGAATGCAGCCTTTCCTAAATAGGTATCCTGACAGGGCGGCGGCGGGTTTGCTCAGTGCGGGGTTCAGGGAAGGTTTCAGGATCCCGTGCACATTGACGGAAATTCCTCCGGTGGCAAAGAATCTGAGGTCAGCATTGTTGCACCCAGAGGTTGTGTCGGAGAAATTAGCCAAGGAGGTTGCGTTGGGTAGGATGGCGGGGCCGTTCGTGGCTAAGCCGTTGACGGACTTAGTAGTGTCACCACTTGGGGTGGTTCCCAAAAAGGAACCCAACAAGTTTCGTTTAATACATCATTTATCTTTCCCAAAAGGGGGATCGGTAAATGATTTTATTGACCCGGAGGCATGCACGGTATCGTACACGTCATTCGATGCTGCGGTGCGATGGGTACGGCGATATGGCCGAGGGGCACTGATGGCAAAGTCTGATGTGGAATCCGCATTTCGACTGCTGCCAGTGCACCCAGACAGTTTTCATTTGCTGGGTTGCTGTTGGCAAGACCAATTTTATGTCGATCGTTGTTTGCCCATGGGGTGTTCCATATCGTGCGCCATGTTTGAGGCGTTCAGTTCGTTTTTTAGAATGGGTAGTTAGGGATGTGACAGGCATTGATTCCGTCATCCATTATTTGGATGACTTCCTCTGCGTGGGCCCTCCAGCTTCCAATGTGTGTGCGATACTGTTGTCCACGTTGCAGCACATTGCGGAGAGTTTTCGGGTGCTGTTAGCACCTGACAAGACGGAGGGCCCGCGCACAGAATTGAGTTTTTTGGGGATAGTGATCGATTCCATGGCTATGGAATGCAGGTTACCAGAAGAGAAGTTGAGGGACTTACAAAAGGAAATTAGGGAGATTCATGGGTGCAAAAAAGTGCAGTTGCGCACGTTACAATCCCTGTTGGGAAAGTTGAATTTTGCATGCAGAATCATTCCTATGGGGAGAATTTTTTGTAGACGATTGTCATCGGCCACGGCGGGGGTGAAAGCTCCCACACATTATATTAGGCTTCGGAGGGAGCACAGGGATGATCTGGAGGTGTGGCATCGGTTTTTGCAGGAGTTTAATGGGAGGTCGGTTTGGATGTCAGGTCCAGTTAGCAATTTCGATGTTGAGCTAGTAACTGACGCCGCAGGATCCACAGGTTACGGAGCGTACTTCCAAGGGTGTTGGAGTGCGGAACCATGGCCACGATCCTGGGTGGAGGCGGGGTTTACAAAGAATTTAGCACTATTGGAGTTGTTTCCGGTGGTGGTAGCATTGGAGCTGTGGGGCAAGGCCTGTAAAAATTTAAAGCTTAGATTAAAAACTGTGATAATATGGGGGTAGTGCAAATAATCAATAGTATGTCGGCGTCTTCACAACCTGTCATCCGGCTGATGCGACAGCTAGTGTTACGCTGCATGCAATTGAATATTTTTCTTTATGCGGTACACATCCCGGGGGTAGAGAACACGCTGGCTGATTCTTTGTCTCGGTTCCAGTGGGACAGATTCAGGACTCTGGCACCGGAGGCTCAGCAGGAGGGCGTTCCTTGCCCGGCCTGGATCTGGGATTTGGCACTAGGGTAGCAGCGGGATGGATCCAGAAGTCGGTGAGTATGT
This sequence comes from Lithobates sylvaticus, assembly GCA_028564925.1. Taxonomy (NCBI): domain Eukaryota; kingdom Metazoa; phylum Chordata; class Amphibia; order Anura; family Ranidae; genus Lithobates; species Lithobates sylvaticus. The sequence goes on from CM053035.1 coordinate 83,951,282, forward strand.
CGTCTTGGTTGGCATACCAGAAGGTCTGGAAGGAGTGGGGTGAGTTGCTGCTGGAATCGGGAGTGGGGCAGGATGTGTCACAATTTAGGCTGTTAGTGCTGTATTACGTGTCCAGAAATATGGAGGAAGGCAGGTCAGTGTCCGCCATTGAAAAACGGTTGGCAGGGTTGGCCTTTTTGTTCAAGTTACAAGGCATTGTGGATTGGACAAAAGAATTTTGGGTGAAACAGGCAGTAAAAGGGTATCGCAAAGCAAACAGGACAAGGGATGAGAGGCGGCCGATTACTTTTGCCAATGTGTTGGCATTAAGGGAGCAGTTGAGTGGGGTGTGCAAAGATGGGTACGAGGGGCTATTATTTACAGCGGCTTTTTCCTTGGCGTTTTTCGGGGCATTTCGGATTGGTGAGTTGGTTAGCCCATCAAAAAAGGAAGGGGGAGGTTTAATGTTGGGGGACGTGGAAGTTTTGGGTGACAGGGTGCTGGTGAATTTAAAAAAGTCCAAGACTGATCAAAAAGGTGTGGGGGTTCTGATTTCGTTGCATAGGTTACAAGGTTGCGCGGTATGCCCAGTAAAAGCAGTAGGGGAGTTCATGGGGGTGAGACCGGAGGTTGGGGGCCCATTGTTGGTGCACAGTGATGGATCATACCTGTCGCGATTCCAATTTGGGGCGGTTCTGCGGAAATGCTTAAATAGTATGGGTTTAGAAGGTTCTGCCTACGCCTCACACTCCTTCCGCATTGGGGCGGCCACCGAAGCCGCCAGGTGTGGGTTGGATGAGGTGGATGTGCAAAAAATGGGGAGGTGGGAATCGAAGCGATTTCGGACTTACGTTAGACCACTGTTGATTCAGGAATAATGGGGATAGATATAAAAAAAAAAAATAAAAAAAAAAAAAAAAAAAAAAAATAAAGGGCGAGTTTTACTGTGTTGTTATAGTTTGTAATGGTTAGTATGGTGGCCTTAGTAGTTAAGTTATAGTACTGGTCAATTACACTATGTTTGTCATTTCAGATGGAGGGCTTCCGCGCCTCGTCTGGATCCTGGGGCACTCATATGTGTGTTGGGGAGCACGGAGAGGGGATGCCAGACCAGGTGGGAGGCAGTTGGGGGTGTCTAGGAGAGAGGCCACCATACGTTGGCTGGGCAGGCCGGGAATGTTGTGGGAGAGGGTGGTGCCCGAAATGGAACGTTTCGCATGGTTGGACAGGCCACCGGCGGTCCTGGTCATACATGCGGGCGGGAACGATTTGGGAATGCGGACAGTAAGGGATCTTATTGCTGACATAAAGAGGGATCTGACCTACCTGCACGAGACATATCCAGACACGCTGTTGGTATGGTCAGATATGGTCGCTAGAACATCCTGGAGGAGGGCTAGATCGGTATATCGCCTTAACAAGGCGAGGATCCGTGTAAATAAGGTAGTGGGGAGGTTCCTGGCATGGCAAGGGGGTTTAGTGGTTCGCCACAGGGAACTTGAGAAAAATGTGGGCCTCTATTTGAGGAGGGATGGGGTTCACTTGACGGATGTCGGGATCGACCTGTGGTCGTTGGGTCTACAGGAGGGGATACATACGGCCCTGCGGGTGTGGAGGTGCCTTCAAGGGTAAGGGGTCACCCTTTCAGTCTGTGGCGGTGTTTAGGTTGGTCAGTGACGGTGGCAGTGATGTAGTTGGTGAGTGTGTGGGGGGCTCGTCATGAGATGGCCCCTCCGGTGTAGTACATCGAAGTAGATGATTACTCTGTGTGCACTGCGGGATAGGGTTTTGTCTCCGGGCGGTTAAAATGGAGGCCTACTTGGTTCGGTTAATCCTGCAGTGCCCCCTGGTGGTAGATATATATATAGTCATATATATATATTGGTTAATTAAAATGGTTGTGTTACAAGTGTTAGCCCCGTCACTGACCAACATAAGAGGGTATAACCGATGGTTATTTATGTTTACAATAAAATGTTTATGGTTATTTATGGTTAATTTTATATGGTTATTTATACGGTTTTATATGGTTATTTATATTTGGAGTTAAGTTTAATAAAGGCTGTTGTGGCCATTTACTCCACAAGAAGTACGGTGTGGCCCATTATTTAAGAGGGGTAGCAAAAAGGGGGTTTTGGAATAAAGGGGTCACAACAGAAGGGGTGGTCTTTACTAGGCTACACGAGTCAAGAGAGGGCCGGACAGAACGAGTGCAATGAGGATAGGGAGGGCCAGACATGACTGTGTGTCTAGTGACACACCAAAAAGGAATGTAGCAGGGAGGGGTTAGCAGGGGGCAGCAAATAGGAGGCAGGGGGAGCGGCATTATAAAAAGGGGGCGTGGCCAATCGGGAACACTCGTATGGAATTCACAGGAGGAGGCAGTTTTTCCCACCCACCCTCCCAATAGTTAAGTTTTGTTGTGAAGGTTTTAATGCTTTTGTTATCATTTCAGGAAATCAAGATGGATGTCTGGAAGAAAGTGGGTTGGCGGTGTTTAGGTTGGTCAGTGACGGTGGCAGTGATGTAGTTGGTGAGTGTGTGGGGGGCTCGTCATGAGATGGCCCCTCCGGTGTAGTACATCGAAGTCGATGATTACTCTGTGTGCACTGCGGGATAGGGTTTTGTCTCCGGGCGGTTAAAATGGAGGCCTACTTGGTTCGGTTAATCCTGCAGTGCCCCCTGGTGGTAGATATATATATAGTCATATATATATATTGGTTAATTAAAATGGTTGTGTTACAAGTGTTAGCCCCGTCACTGACCAACATAAGAGGGTATAACCGATGGTTATTTATGTTTACAATAAAATGTTTATGGTTATTTATGGTTAATTTTATATGGTTATTTATACGGTTTTATATGGTTATTTATATTTGGAGTTAAGTTTAATAAAGGCTGTTGTGGCCATTTACTCCACAAGAAGTACGGTGTGGCCCATTATTTAAGAGGGGTAGCAAAAAGGGGGTTTTGGAATAAAGGGGTCACAACAGAAGGGGTGGTCTTTACTAGGCTACACGAGTCAAGAGAGGGCCGGACAGAACGAGTGCAATGAGGATAGGGAGGGCCGGACATGACTGTGTGTCTAGTGACACACCAAAAAGGAATGTAGCAGGGAGGGGTTAGCAGGGGGCAGCAAATAGGAGGCCGGGGGAGCGGCATTATAAAAAGGGGGCGTGGCCAATCGGGAACACTCGTTGTATGGAATTCACAGGAGGAGGCAGTTTTTCCCACCCACCCTCCCAATAGTTAAGTTTTGTTGTGAAGGTTTTAATGCTTTTGTTATCATTTCAGGAAATCAAGATGGATGTCTGGAAGAAAGTGGGTTGGCGGTGTTTAGGTTGGTCAGTGACGGTGGCAGTGATGTAGTTGGTGAGTGTGTGGGGGGCTCGTCATGAGATGGCCCCTCCGGTGTAGTACATCGAAGTCGATGATTACTCTGTGTGCACTGCGGGATAGGGTTTTTGTCTCCGGGCGGTTAAAATGGAGGCCTACTTGGTTCGGTTAATCCTGCAGTGCCCCCTGGTGGTAGATATATATATAGTCATATATATATATTGGTTAATTAAAATGGTTGTGTTACAAGTGTTAGCCCCGTCACTGACCAACATAAGAGGGTATAACCGATGGTTATTTATGTTTACAATAAAATGTTTATGGTTATTTATGGTTAATTTTATATGGTTATTTATACGGTTTATATGGTTATTTATATTTGGAGTTAAGTTTAATAAAGGCTGTTGTGGCCATTTACTCCACAAGAAGTACGGTGTGGCCCATTATTTAAGAGGGGTAGCAAAAAGGGGGTTTTGGAATAAAGGGGTCACAACAGAAGGGGTGGTCTTTACTAGGCTACACGATTCTCGCGGCGTAACATCATCGTTCACATTATACAAAAAAAAAAATGGCCTAACTTTACCATTTGTTTTTTTTTGTATTTTTACCCAACAAAAATTGTGTTTGAAAGACCACTGCGCAAAAAAAGGTGACATAAAATCCCCATTTTATTTTCTAGGGTCTCTGCTAATATATATATTCAAGACAGATGATTTAACCCTATTTTTAAAACCACTTAAAAGTGATTAAAAGATAATTAAATCAAAGTAGCGCTACACAACAAGTAATGTTGTCACTTTAAATGAATATAATAAAATAAACGCATATACAAGTTGGTGGTCCTAGATAAACAAACAATCGTAGCAAAATGGCAGGAGGTGGAAGAAAAGTTTGTGTGATTACTGGAGACAGTTGAATCTGTAGATCACATTAAATGGCGAGTGCACCAATCACCGACAATCTTCACCCTGTGCTTCACACAGCCCCCTTAGGGGTTTAAACTCACCAGATGGCAGATAAAAGTAAGCCTTAATATGTCATCATCATCTCCGCATTTCCATCACTACTACGATCTCCCAACGATCAATCATCCAGACCATATGTAAAGGGGACAAAGCAGACTCCACATAGGGTAGATCTGTTTGATTCTTTTATTTGCGTTTCAATTTTTCTTTAAAAATACCGACAGTATTCCATGTGTTTCTAGTTCACACGACCACGCCCCTTTGAAAAAGTCTACAGGACTACAGGATCGCGGGGTCCTACGCCACTTCCGGCGCCTACTCTGTACTCTGACACACAGGTCCCAGAAGACAGCAGGGACCAGTGAGAACGCGCAGCGTGACTCGCGCAGTAGGGAACCAGGAAGTGAAGCCGCACGGCTTCACTTCCTGATTCCCTTACCTAGGATGGCGGCTGCAGCAGCCGAGAGCCGACGGACAGATCGGCTTCGACTGCCGACATTGCGCGCTCCCTGGACAGGTAAGTAAGTGCAGTATTTGTAGCTGCTGGCTTTTAATTTTTATTTTTTTCGGCGGGCCTCCACTTTAATTTACAGATGAAGTGCATTCCTTTGATCTAAAAAGGAAAAGTTACTTTGTTTAGTTATCCGCTATGTTGTGATAAAACTTGGCAGACTGCCTGTTTCTTTTCACAGCTGAGTGAGCAGAGAACTCTCTAAACTTGTTACATGAAAGAATCAGCAAATTCTCCATAGAGATAGTGAGGGGGGGTTGAATCGAGATCACAATTTCTTTTAACAATTGTGCAGCTCTAGTTGGCAGCCAATCTCGCTGCACACTGCGGGAGCGTGCCCGCGGGTCCGCCTAGTACAGAGGCAGAACGGGGACCTGCCAGTGTAAACAAGCTTATCCCCATTCTGACAGGGGACATGACAGGGATCTTCTGTTCCCAGTGATCGGGAACACTGATCTCTGTTATGTCCCTGTGAGCCCATACCCCCTACACTTAGAACACACTTAACCCTTTGATCGCCCCCCCAGTGTTAACCCCTTCCCTGCCAGTGTCATTTTTACATTGATAAGGGCATTTTTAAAGCACTGATCAATGCAATAATGCCACTGGTACCCAAAAAGTGTCATTTGGGGTCAGATTTGTCTGCCGCAATGTCGCAGTCCCGCTAAAATTTGCAGATCCCTAATCTGTGGGAGGAATGGGAGACAGATCTCCTATCACAATTTGGATTAGCAGCAAGAATGGGAAGTGTTATCATAATGGGGGATTTTAATTATCCAGACATAGACTGGGCGGAGGGAACCGTGCATTCATCTAAGGCATTCCTAAATGTCTTGCAGGGCAATTTTATGGGTCAGATGGTAAACACATCAACTAGAAATAAAGCATTACTGGATCTACTGATTACCAACAATACAGACCTGATCACGGATGTGGAAATAAGGGGCAATTTAGGTAACAGCGATCACAAGTCAATTGACTTCAGTATAAATCACACAAATAGGAAACATAAGGGGAATACAATGACACTGAATTTCAAAAGAGCCAACTTCCCTAAAGTACAAACCTTGCTAGAAGGCATGAATTGGGATAAAATCTTAGGAACAAAGAACACGGAGGAGAGATGGGTTTTCTTTAAGAGCATATTAAATAAGGGCATTATCCAATGCATCCCATTGGGTAATAAATTTAAAAGAGCGAACAAAAGTCCTGGATGGCTTAACTCCAATGTAAAAATGCATATAAAAGCAAAGGCGAAGGCCTTCAAAAAATACAAGGTTGAGGGATCATCATCAGTATTCAGACTTTATAAAGAATGCAACAAGAAATGTAAGGGTGCAATAAGGCCGGCTAAGCTAGAACATGAAATACACATAGCGGAGTAGAACAAAAAATTCTTTAAGTATATAAACAGTAAAAAAGGGAGGACAACCCATATTGGCCCCATAAAGAATGAGGAAGGAAGGAGGGAGAGATGGTGAAGGTATTGAATTTATTATTCTCCTCAGTCTTCACGAGGGAATCGGGGGGCTTCAGTAACCAAAACTGCAGTATTTATCCTCATGACACATCACAGGAAGCACCTCCATGGGTAATTACACGCCCCTGTTAAACAGGGCTGAAAAATTGTGCCTTAGGCACTGGTGCTGGTGCCACAACACTGCAACCCCTCACAGATACTGTACTTGGAGCACAGCAGTCACACGTGTTGCGAAGCATTTTTTAAAAAAAATTGTAAGTACACGCCCCTGTTATACAGGGGCTGAAAAATTGTGCCTTAGGCACTGGTGTGGTGGCATGGATCATTGAGGAGGAGGAAGAGGATAGTCAGTGAACATAACAGGACAGTCACTCAGCATCAGCATAGGCAGTCTTGAAGGGATGTGACATTATAAATTATTCCGTTATATCCGCTTCAGGTGCCTGGTAGCTGGTGGTGATCCAAGACTGATTCATTTTGATGAAGGTCAGTCGATCAACCGAGTCGGTGGACAGGCGCACCCTATGATCGGTGACAAATCCTCCAGCAGCACTGAATGTGCGTTCGGAAAGAACGCTGGAGGCAGGACAGGCCAGTAGCTCAATTGCATACTGTGCAAGCTCTGGCCAGTGATCCATCCTCAGGACCCAGTAAGCCAGAGGATTTTCGGTGGGAAAGGTGTCCAAGTCTGACCTTGCCCCAAGGTATTCCTGCACCATGTATATCAGACGCTGGCGATGGTTGCTGGAACCGATCATACCTTGGGGCTGCGGACTAAAAAATTGTCTGAATGCATCGGTCAGACGTCCACCTTCCCCACCGCTCCTTCTGCTACTGACCGAAGCCTCAGCAACTCGTCGTCCAGGACCAGGAGTTTGTAACCTCCCAGTTTCTGGGAACCCGTTGCACAGACCTTTCTGCAAGGCCTCCCTGAGATGTCTCATCCTCTGCTCCCTCTGCGACGGCAAGATAAGGTCCGCAACCTTACCCTTGTACCGTGGATCAAGGAGAGTGGCCAGCCAGTAATGGTCCCTCTCCTTGATCCGAAGAACACGAGGATCCTTCCGCAGGCTTTGCAGGATCAGGGAGGCCATGCAGCGTAGGTTAGCTGAGGCATTCGGTCCGGAGTCTTCTGGGTCACTGAGGATGACATGGATAGTCAGTGAACATAACAGGACAGTCACTCAGCATCAGCATAGGCAGTCTTGAAGGGATGTGACATTATAAATTATTCCGTTATATCCGCTTCAGGTGCCTGGTAGCTGGTGGTGATCCAAGACTGATTCATTTTGATGAAGGTCAGTCGATCAACCGAGTCGGTGGACAGGCGCACCCTATGATCGGTGACAAATCCTCCAGCAGCACTGAATGTGCGTTCGGAAAGAACGCTGGAGGCAGGACAGGCCAGTAGCTCAATTGCATACTGTGCAAGCTCTGGCCAGTGATCCATCCTCAGGACCCAGTAAGCCAGAGGATTTTCGGTGGGAAAGGTGTCCAAGTCTGACCTTGCCCCAAGGTATTCCTGCACCATGTATATCAGACGCTGGCGATGGTTGCTGGAACCGATCATACCTTGGGGCTGCGGACTAAAAAATTGTCTGAATGCATCGGTCAGACGTCCACCTTCCCCACCGCTCCTTCTGCTACTGACCGAAGCCTCAGCAACTCGTCGTCCAGGACCAGGAGTTTGTAACCTCCCAGTTTCTGGGAACGCGTTGCACAGACCTTTCTGCAAGGCCTCCCTGAGATGTCTCATCCTCTGCTCCCTCTGCGACGGCAAGATAAGGTCCGCAACCTTACCCTTGTACCGTGGATCAAGGAGAGTGGCCAGCCAGTAATGGTCCCTCTCCTTGATCCGAAGAACATGAGGATCCTTCCGCAGGCTTTTCAGGATCAGGGAGGCCATGCAGCGTAGGTTTGCTGAGGCATTCGGTCCGGAGTCTTCTGGGTCACTGAGGATGACATGATCGCCAGCCACCTCCTCCCACAAGTCCACTGGTTTGTTGAGACTGTACATCATCCCTAAAAGACTGCTGCTGCTGCTGCTGAGTGCCAGGCTCCACCTCCATGCTCACACAATCCTCCTCCTCCTCCTCCTCCTCCTCATCCTCATCCTGTGTGATGGGTGGGACAGAAGAAACACTGTCCGGATAAAGGGGGCCTTGAGAGGCAAGGAAGTCCTCCTCTTCCTGCCTCTGTTCTGCCTCAAGTGCCCTGTCCATTATCCCACGCAGCGTATGCTCCAACAGGTGGACAAGAGGTACAGTGTCACTGATGCATGCACTGTCACTGCTCACCATCCTCGTGGCCTCCTCAAATGGTGAGAGGACAGTGCATGCATCCCTGATCATGCTCCACTGACGTGGGGAAAAAAAAACAAGCTCCCCTGACCCTGTCCTGGTGCCGTAGTCGCAAAGGTACTCATTGATGGCCCTCTGCTGCGTGTGCAGTCGCTGCAGCATGGCCAACGTTGAGTTCCACCTGGTGGGCATGTCACATATTAGGCGGTTCTTGGGCAGGTTCAGCTCCTTTTGCAGCTCAGTCAGCCGAGCACTGGCATTATAAGATCGGCGGAAATGCACACAGACTTTCCTGGCCTGCCTCAGGGCATCCTGTAAGCCAGGTAACCTGCCCAAGAACCGCTGCACCACCAGGTTGAGGACGTGAGCCATACAGGGCACATGGGTGAGCTGCCCCTGTCGCAGGGCGGAGAGGAGGTTGGTGCCATTGTCAGAAACGACCATTCCTGGCTTAAGCTGGCGTGGCGTCAACCACCTCTCGGCCTGCCCCTGCAGAGCTGCCAGAACCTCTGGCCCAGTGTGGCTCCTGTCCCCCAAACACACCAGCGCAAGCACGGCATGGCATCTTTTTGCCTGCGTACTTGCGTAGCCCCTTGTACGCCTACGGAGCACCGCTGGTTCCGAGGACAGAGCACTGGAGGAAGAAGAAGAGGAGGGGGTGGAGGAGAGAGAGGTGTGTCACAACCAGTAGTAGCATTTTGGAGGCGTGGTGGCGGAACAACCTCCAACACTACTGCACCTTGTCCTGCATCCCTCCCAGCTGCCAATAGAGTGACCCAATGGGCCGTGAAAGAAAGGTAACGTCCCTGTCCATGCCTGCTGGACCATGAGTCAGCGGTAATATGCACCTTACCGCTGACCGCCCTGTCCAGCGAGGCATGGACATTGCCTTCCACATGCCGGTAGAGAGACGGAATCGCCTTCCGTGAGAAAAAGTGGCGTTTGGGAACCTGCCACTGAGGAACCGCACATTGAACAAACTCACGGAAGGGGGCCGAGTCTACCAACTGAAAAGGCAGCAGTTGAAGTGCTAGCAATTTAGCCAAGCTAGCATTCAACCGCTGGGCATGTGGATGGCTGGGAGTGTACTTCTTTCGACGGTCCAGCAGCTGGGGCAGGGAAATTTGCCTGCTACAATCGGACGTCGGTGTACTGCAAGTACTTGGTTGTGACACACCTAATTTTACACCTTCAGTCCTCTCAGAGCAGCTTTCAGAGAGGACTGAAGATGTAGTGGGGATGGAGATCCTAGCTGATGAGGAGCAAGGAGAGGTCCGCTTAGTTCTTTGGTGTGGGTCTTTTATGTGTGCTTGCCAACGAGCTGCATGGCAGGTCGACATATGTCTGCTCATGCTTGTGGTGCCCAAGCGGCTGATGTTTTGGCCACGCGAGATACGCTTGAGACAAATATTGCAAATAGCAGTGGTGCGATCTGATGCACTCGTCTCAAAAAAGGCCCACACCAAAGAACTTTTCTGATAACGTGCAGAGGCAGCGCCCTGCACAGGCGGAGCTCTGCGGTGTTGTACAGTTGCTGTGCTGGCCTCTAGCTGGCCTCCAGGGGGCATCCTGCCTCGTTGGACATGTGACGCTGCATCCTCCTCCTCGTCCTCCTCCTCGTCCTCCTCCTCATCCTCTCTCCCTTCAGGCACCCACGTGGAGTCAGTGACCTCATCATCCCCTCCCTCTTCACCACTAGAGCAAACCTGGCAGTAAGCTGCAGCTGGTGGAACAGTACTGCCAGATTGCTATCCTTCAGCATCCCCTCTCTCTGCGCGCACACTACTGACTTCCTTTAAGCTGGGTATCATCATCCGAGCCTTCGAATCGTTGGGCATCCTCCTGGAGCATGTACCCAACACTGTGCTCAAAGAGTTTGGGGGACTCCTCAGGAGGACATGGTGGGTCTAGGGAAGGGGTGGCTGATGATGCCATTGAGTACGCGTTGGCAGCTGCTCTGCCAGTACCCTGAGCCTGGGTGAGAGAGGATGAGGAGGATGAGGAGGGCTTGGTCATCCATTCTACCAAGCCTTCAGCATGATGCGGCTCCACATGTCCAGCTGCCGAAAACAAAGACGCGCGTGTCCCATGGCCATGTGCTGATGACGATGCACGACCACGTCCACGTCCACTAGAAACAGAGCCTGCCTGCCCTGTGTTCTCGCCTCTGCACGCTCTGCCTCCCCTTGGCGGTCTTCCAGCCATTGTAGTCGGTAGTCCTGTGGGTGCTGCTGAGAAGAAAATATAGGAGCTCTGTGTGATGCCACTAACACACTAGAAGTCCTATAGGTGCTTCTGCAAAGAAAATATAGGAGCTCTGTGTGATGCCACTAACACACTAGAAGTCCTGTGGGTGCTGCTGAGAAGAAAATATAGGAGCTCTGTGTGATGCCACTAACACACTAGAAGTCCTATGGGTGCTTCTGCAAAGAAAATATAGGAGCTCTGTGTGATGCCACTAACACACTAGAAGTCCTGTGGGTGCTGCTGAGAAGAAAATATAGGAGCTCTGTGTGATGCCACTAACACACAATTGAAGTCCTATGGGTGCTTCTGCAAAGAAAATATAGGAGCTCTGTGTGATGCCACTAACACACTAGAAGTCCTGTGGGTGCTGCTGAGAAGAAAATATAGGAGCTCTGTGTGATGCCACTAACACATTAGAAGTCCTATGGGTGCTTCTGCAAAGAAAATATAGGAACTCTGTGTGATGCCACTAACACAGTACAAGTCCTATGGGTGATTCTGGGAAGAAAATATAGGAACTCTGTGTGATGCCACTAACACACTAGAAGTCCTATGGGTGCTTCTGGGAAGAAAATATAGGAACTCTGTGTGATGCCACTAACACAGTAGAAGTCCTATGGGTGCTTCTGGGAAGAAAATATGGGAGCTCTGTGTGATGCCACTAACACACTAGAAGTCCTATGGGTGCTTCTGGGAAGAAAATATAGGAACTCTGTGTGATGCCACTAACACAGTACAAGTCCTATGGGTGCTTCTGGGAAGAAAATATAGGAACTCTGTGTGATGCCACTAACACACTAGAAGTCCTATGGGTGCTTCTGGGAAGAAAATATAGGAACTCTGTGTGATACCACTAACACAGTACAAGTCCTATGGGTGCTTCTGGGAAGAAAATATAGGAACTCTGTGTGATGCCACTAACACAGTACAAGTCCTATGGGTGCTTCTGGGAAGAAAATATAGGAACTCTGTGTGATGCCACTAACACAGTACAAGTCCTATGGGTGCTTCTGGGAAGAAAATATAGGAACTCTGTGTGATGCCACTAACACAGTACAAGTCCTATGGGTGCTTCTGGGAAGAAAATATGGGAGCTCTGTGTGATGCCACTAACACACTAGAAGTCCTATGGGTGCTTCTGGGAAGAAAATATAGGAACTCTGTGTGATGCCACTAACACAGTACAAGTCCTATGGGTGCTTCTGGGAAGAAAATATAGGAACTCTGTGTGATGCCACTAACACAGTACAAGTCCTATGGGTGCTTCTGGGAAGAAAATATGGGAGCTCTGTGTGATGCCACTAACACAGTACAAGTCCTATGGGTGCTTCTGGGAAGAAAATATAGGAACTCTGTGTGATGCCACTAACACACTAGAAGTCCTATGGGTGCTTCTGGGAAGAAAATATAGGAACTCTGTGTGATGCCACTAACACAGTACAAGTCCTATGGGTGCTTCTGGGAAGAAAATATGGGAGCTCTGTGTGATGCCACTAACACACTAGAAGTTCTATGGGTGCTTCTGGGAAGAAAATATAGGAACTCTGTGTGATGCCACTAACACAGTACAAGTCCTATGGGTGCTTCTGGGAAGAAAATATGGGAGCTCTGTGTGATGCCACTAACACACTAGAAGTTCTATGGGTGCTTCTGGGAAGAAAATATAGGAACTCTGTGTGATGCCACTAACACAGTACAAGTCCTATGGGTGCTTCTGGGAAGAAAATATGGGAGCTCTGTGTGATGCCACTAACACACTAGAAGTCCTATGGGTGCTTCTGGGAAGAAAATATAGGAACTCTGTGTGATGCCACTAACACAGTACAAGTCCTATGGGTGCTTCTGGGAAGAAAATATGGGAGCTCTGTGTGATGCCACTAACACACTAGAAGTCCTATGGGTGCTTCTGGGAAGAAAATATAGGAACTCTGTGTGATGCCACTAACACAGTACAAGTCCTATGGGTGATTCTGGGAAGAAAATATAGGAACTCTGTGTGATGCCACTAACACACTAGAAGTCCTATGGGTGCTTCTGGGAAGAAAATATAGGAACTCTGTGTGATGCCACTAACACAGTACAAGTCCTATGGGTGCTTCTGGGAAGAAAATATGGGAGCTCTGTGTGATGCCACTAACACACTAGAAGTCCTATGGGTGCTTCTGGGAAGAAAATATAGGAACTCTGTGTGATGCCACTAACACAGTACAAGTCCTATGGGTGCTTCTGGGAAGAAAATATAGGAACTCTGTGTGATGCCACTAACACACTAGAAGTCCTATGGGTGCTTCTGGGAAGAAAATATAGGAACTCTGTGTGATACCACTAACACAGTACAAGTCCTATGGGTGCTTCTGGGAAGAAAATATAGGAACTCTGTGTGATGCCACTAACACAGTACAAGTCCTATGGGTGCTTCTGGGAAGAAAATATAGGAACTCTGTGTGATGCCACTAACACAGTACAAGTCCTATGGGTGCTTCTGGGAAGAAAATATAGGAACTCTGTGTGATGCCACTAACACAGTACAAGTCCTATGGGTGCTTCTGGGAAGAAAATATGGGAGCTCTGTGTGATGCCACTAACACACTAGAAGTCCTATGGGTGCTTCTGGGAAGAAAATATAGGAACTCTGTGTGATGCCACTAACACAGTACAAGTCCTATGGGTGCTTCTGGGAAGAAAATATAGGAACTCTGTGTGATGCCACTAACACAGTACAAGTCCTATGGGTGCTTCTGGGAAGAAAATATGGGAGCTCTGTGTGATGCCACTAACACAGTACAAGTCCTATGGGTGCTTCTGGGAAGAAAATATAGGAACTCTGTGTGATGCCACTAACACACTAGAAGTCCTATGGGTGCTTCTGGGAAGAAAATATAGGAACTCTGTGTGATGCCACTAACACAGTACAAGTCCTATGGGTGCTTCTGGGAAGAAAATATGGGAGCTCTGTGTGATGCCACTAACACACTAGAAGTTCTATGGGTGCTTCTGGGAAGAAAATATAGGAACTCTGTGTGATGCCACTAACACAGTACAAGTCCTATGGGTGCTTCTGGGAAGAAAATATGGGAGCTCTGTGTGATGCCACTAACACACTAGAAGTTCTATGGGTGCTTCTGGGAAGAAAATATAGGAACTCTGTGTGATGCCACTAACACAGTACAAGTCCTATGGGTGCTTCTGGGAAGAAAATATGGGAGCTCTGTGTGATGCCACTAACACACTAGAAGTCCTATGGGTGCTTCTGGGAAGAAAATATAGGAACTCTGTGTGATGCCACTAACACAGTACAAGTCCTATGGGTGCTTCTGGGAAGAAAATATGGGAGCTCTGTGTGATGCCACTAACACACTAGAAGTCCTATGGGTGCTTCTGGGAAGAAAATATAGGAACTCTGTGTGATGCCACTAACACACTAGAAGTCCTATGGGTGCTTCTGGAAGAAAATATAGGAACTCTGTGTGATGCCACTAACACAGTACAAGTCCTATGGGTGCTTCTGGGAAGAAAATATAGGAGCTCTGTGTGATGCCACTAACACAGTACAAGTCCTATGGGTGCTTCTGGGAAGAAAATATGGGAGCTCTGTGTGATGCCACTAACACACTAGAAGTCCTATGGGTGCTTCTGGGAAGAAAATATGGGAGCTCTATGTGATGCCACTAACACACTAGAAGTCCTATGGGTGCTTCTGGGAAGAAAATATAGGAACTCTGTGTGATGCCACTAACACAGTACAAGTCCTATGGGTGCTTCTGGGAAGAAAATATGGGAGCTCTGTGTGATGCCACTAACACACTAGAAGTCCTATGGGTGCTTCTGGGAAGAAAATATAGGAACTCTGTGTGATGCCACTAACACACTAGAAGTCCTATGGGTGCTTCTGGGAAGAAAATATGTGAGCTCTGTGTGATGCCACTAACACACTAGAAGTCCTATGGGTGCTTCTGGGAAGAAAATATGGGAGCTCTGTGTGATGCCACTAACACACTAGAAGTCCTATGGGTGCTTCTGGGAAGAAAATATAGGAACTCTGTGTGATGCCACTAACACACTAGAAGTCCTATGGGTGCTTCTGGGAAGAAAATATAGGAACTCTGTGTGATGCCACTAACACAGTACAAGTCCTATGGGTGCTTCTGGGAAGAAAATATAGGAGCTCTGTGTGATGCCACTAACACACTAGAAGTCCTATGGGTGCTTCTGCAAAGAAAATATAGGAGCTCTGTGTGATGCCACTAACACAGTACAAGTCCTATGGGTGCTTCTGGGAAGAAAATATAGGAACTCTGTGTGATGCCACTAACACACTAGAAGTCCTATGGGTGCTTCTGGGAAGAAAATATAGGAACTCTGTGTGATGCCACTAACACAGTACAAGTCCTATGGGTGCTTCTGGGAAGAAAATATAGGACCTCTGTGTGATGCCACTAACACAGTACAAGTCCTATGGGTGCTTCTGCAAAGAAAATATAGGAGCTCTGTGTGATGCCACTAACACAGTACAAGTCCTATGGGTGCTTCTGGGAAGAAAATATAGGAACTCTGTGTGATGCCACTAACACACTAGAAGTCCTATGGGTGCTTCTGCAAAGAAAATATAGGAACTCTGTGTGATGCCACTAACACAGTACAAGTCCTATGGGTGATTCTGGGAAGAAAATATAGGAACTCTGTGTGATGCCACTAACACACTAGAAGTCCTATGGGTGCTTCTGGGAAGAAAATATAGGAACTCTGTGTGATGCCACTAACACAGTACAAGTCCTATGGGTGCTTCTGGGAAGAAAATATAGGAACTCTGTGTGATGCCACTAACACAGTACAAGTCCTATGGGTGCTTCTGGGAAGAAAATATAGGAACTCTGTGTGATGCCACTAACACAGTACAAGTCCTATGGGTGCTTCTGGGAAGAAAATATGGGAGCTCTGTGTGATGCCACTAACACACTAGAAGTCCTATGGGTGCTTCTGGGAAGAAAATATAGGAACTCTGTGTGATGCCACTAACACAGTACAAGTCCTATGGGTGC
Source organism: Lithobates sylvaticus (assembly GCA_028564925.1). Lineage (NCBI taxonomy): Eukaryota > Metazoa > Chordata > Amphibia > Anura > Ranidae > Lithobates > Lithobates sylvaticus. The sequence continues at coordinate 83,967,139 of CM053035.1, forward strand.
TTCTGGGAAGAAAATATAGGAACTCTGTGTGATGCCACTAACACAGTACAAGTCCTATGGGTGCTTCTGGGAAGAAAATATGGGAGCTCTGTGTGATGCCACTAACACAGTACAAGTCCTATGGGTGCTTCTGGGAAGAAAATATAGGAACTCTGTGTGATGCCACTAACACACTAGAAGTCCTATGGGTGCTTCTGGGAAGAAAATATAGGAACTCTGTGTGATGCCACTAACACAGTACAAGTCCTATGGGTGCTTCTGGGAAGAAAATATGGGAGCTCTGTGTGATGCCACTAACACACTAGAAGTTCTATGGGTGCTTCTGGGAAGAAAATATAGGAACTCTGTGTGATGCCACTAACACAGTACAAGTCCTATGGGTGCTTCTGGGAAGAAAATATGGGAGCTCTGTGTGATGCCACTAACACACTAGAAGTTCTATGGGTGCTTCTGGGAAGAAAATATAGGAACTCTGTGTGATGCCACTAACACAGTACAAGTCCTATGGGTGCTTCTGGGAAGAAAATATGGGAGCTCTGTGTGATGCCACTAACACACTAGAAGTCCTATGGGTGCTTCTGGAAGAAAATATAGGAACTCTGTGTGATGCCACTAACACAGTACAAGTCCTATGGGTGCTTCTGGGAAGAAAATATGGGAGCTCTGTGTGATGCCACTAACACACTAGAAGTCCTATGGGTGCTTCTGGGAAGAAAATATAGGAACTCTGTGTGATGCCACTAACACACTAGAAGTCCTATGGGTGCTTCTGGAAGAAAATATAGGAACTCTGTGTGATGCCACTAACACAGTACAAGTCCTATGGGTGCTTCTGGGAAGAAAATATAGGAGCTCTGTGTGATGCCACTAACACAGTACAAGTCCTATGGGTGCTTCTGGGAAGAAAATATGGGAGCTCTGTGTGATGCCACTAACACACTAGAAGTCCTATGGGTGCTTCTGGGAAGAAAATATGGGAGCTCTATGTGATGCCACTAACACACTAGAAGTCCTATGGGTGCTTCTGGGAAGAAAATATAGGAACTCTGTGTGATGCCACTAACACAGTACAAGTCCTATGGGTGCTTCTGGGAAGAAAATATGGGAGCTCTGTGTGATGCCACTAACACACTAGAAGTCCTATGGGTGCTTCTGGGAAGAAAATATAGGAACTCTGTGTGATGCCACTAACACACTAGAAGTCCTATGGGTGCTTCTGGGAAGAAAATATGTGAGCTCTGTGTGATGCCACTAACACACTAGAAGTCCTATGGGTGCTTCTGGGAAGAAAATATGGGAGCTCTGTGTGATGCCACTAACACACTAGAAGTCCTATGGGTGCTTCTGGGAAGAAAATATAGGAACTCTGTGTGATGCCACTAACACACTAGAAGTCCTATGGGTGCTTCTGGGAAGAAAATATAGGAACTCTGTGTGATGCCACTAACACAGTACAAGTCCTATGGGTGCTTCTGGGAAGAAAATATAGGAGCTCTGTGTGATGCCACTAACACACTAGAAGTCCTATGGGTGCTTCTGCAAAGAAAATATAGGAGCTCTGTGTGATGCCACTAACACAGTACAAGTCCTATGGGTGCTTCTGGGAAGAAAATATAGGAACTCTGTGTGATGCCACTAACACACTAGAAGTCCTATGGGTGCTTCTGGGAAGAAAATATAGGAACTCTGTGTGATGCCACTAACACAGTACAAGTCCTATGGGTGCTTCTGGGAAGAAAATATAGGACCTCTGTGTGATGCCACTAACACAGTACAAGTCCTATGGGTGCTTCTGCAAAGAAAATATAGGAGCTCTGTGTGATGCCACTAACACAGTACAAGTCCTATGGGTGCTTCTGGGAAGAAAATATAGGAACTCTGTGTGATGCCACTAACACACTAGAAGTCCTATGGGTGCTTCTGCAAAGAAAATATAGGAACTCTGTGTGATGCCACTAACACAGTACAAGTCCTATGGGTGATTCTGGGAAGAAAATATAGGAACTCTGTGTGATGCCACTAACACACTAGAAGTCCTATGGGTGCTTCTGGGAAGAAAATATAGGAACTCTGTGTGATGCCACTAACACAGTACAAGTCCTATGGGTGCTTCTGGGAAGAAAATATGGGAGCTCTGTGTGATGCCACACTAACACACTAGAAGTCCTATGGGTGCTTCTGGGAAGAAAATATAGGAACTCTGTGTGATGCCACTAACACAGTACAAGTCCTATGGGTGCTTCTGGGAAGAAAATATAGGAACTCTGTGTGATGCCACTAACACACTAGAAGTCCTATGGGTGCTTCTGGGAAGAAAATATAGGAACTCTGTGTGATACCACTAACACAGTACAAGTCCTATGGGTGCTTCTGGGAAGAAAATATAGGAACTCTGTGTGATGCCACTAACACAGTACAAGTCCTATGGGTGCTTCTGGGAAGAAAATATAGGAACTCTGTGTGATGCCACTAACACAGTACAAGTCCTATGGGTGCTTCTGGGAAGAAAATATAGGAACTCTGTGTGATGCCACTAACACAGTACAAGTCCTATGGGTGCTTCTGGGAAGAAAATATAGGAACTCTGTGTGATGCCACTAACACACTAGAAGTCCTATGGGTGCTTCTGGGAAGAAAATATAGGAACTCTGTGTGATGCCACTAACACACTAGAAGTCCTATGGGTGCTTCTGGGAAGAAAATATAGGAACTCTGTGTGATGCCACTAACACACTAGAAGTCCTATGGGTGCTTCTGGGAAGAAAATATAGGAGCTCTGTTTGCTGCCACTAACACACTAGAAGTCCTATGGGTGCTTTTGGGGTGCAATGCTGTGCTAACAGCACTGCGGTTGGTACTACTGAAATACTGTACTAACAGTAAAACACGCACCAGACTAATCCCCAGCAGCAGCTAAAAACACACTAACCAGCACACTAACCAGCAGCAATGGACGATCAATGACAGGTAGCAATGGTTTAGCAAATAAATAGCCAATGGTTTAGCAAAGTAGAGCAAATCTTTCTATCTGAATGAATCTAGCAAAGACACAGAATCAGCCTGATCTCTCCTAAAGCCGGAACTCATGTGACCGGCGCCGACGGCGTGGCGGGCTTTTAAATGGTGGGGCGTGTACTAAAGCCCCTGAGCTGTAATTGGCTACAGGCGTCCTGCCTGTAGCCAATTATGGCTCTCCGAGTTTCCGGCGCTGTGATTGGCCAAGCATGCGGGGTCACAGTGCATGCTTGGCCAATCATCAGCCAGCAATGCACTGCGCCGGCCGCGCCGGCCGCAATGCATTGCGGGGCCGCTCGCATCACACGAATGTGATGCGAGCGGCCAAAATAGTTCTGGGCTCGCCGAGCGAGCGAACGCCCAGTGCTCAATGCGAACATGGGTTCGCATCGAGCACCAGGCCCATCCCTAATGAGGACCTTGTGGAAGTTCTACAAAAGGAACTCACAAGCAATTATTGCAAGCATAAAGCTGCCAGAATTCTGGGCCTGCTGAGCAGGATCCTAGAACACCTGTTAAACTGGCCTCACAACGATTAAGCAATTACTGTCAGCCAGGAGAAAAAATAGAAAATTGTATACTTACCTTTCCGTAATTTTCCTTTCCTGTCGCATCTTCATGGCAGCATACACTCTGGGTTGTGACTCCGCCTCCACAACCTGATAGGACCACATAACTATAAGATGAAGCTACGGCCCCCGCCCCAGCATTCTCCCTATATATATTAATCACCTTCTATGGGTGGGTTTATTGTATGCTGCCATGAAGATGCGACAGGAAAGGAAAATTACGGAAAGGTAAGTATACAATTATCCATTTTCCTGTCGCATCATGGCAGCATACATGACTAGTGTAGCCCAGATATGACCCCCTTAGCTGGAACCATCTTACTCCATATATTTTCTTACTTAATAAATAAGAGACCACACCAGTTATGGAGTTAAATGGCCATAACAGCTAATTTATTAAAAATACCAAAATACCAAATAAGAACTCCAATTTTCTTATTAAAATAAATAAATAAAACATAAATAACATAAATAACACCAATAACATTAACCCTTTCAGACCCCTGCTGAAAATAAAACAAAACAGGTTAAAACCCCCATATTTATTGGTCAGTGACGGAGCAAACCGTGCTTAAAGCACAAACCTGATATCACTGATATCAACAACAGGGGGCACTGCGGGAGATAAAGAAACCCTTGGGTCTCAACCGTACCACCCTGATAACCAACATTCCCGCAGTGCACGATAACCATAAACATCAACAACGTTTGATGTAACAAGGAGGGGCCATCTATTGATGAGCCCCCCACACACTTACCACCTCTATAACAGCTGCCGTCACTGACCAACAAAATAAACAACGCCACAGCCTGAAAAGGGAGACCCCTCACCCTTGATGGCCCCTCCACACCCGCAGGGCCGCCTGGATTCCCTCCTGCAATCCCAATGACCATAGGTCTATCCCCACATCTGTCAGATGTACACCATCCCGTCTCAGATACATCCCCACGTTAACCTCCAACTCCCGGTGGCGAATTACCAAGCCACCTTGCCATGCTAGAAACCGTCCCACCACTTTATTAATCCTGATCCGGGCTTTGTTCAGCCTGTACACGGATCTGGCCATGCGCCACGACGTCCTTGCCACCATATCGGACCATATCAACATGGTCCCAGGGAAAGTGGCGCGGAGGAACATAATGTCTGCCTTAATATCCGCTATTAAGTCCCTCACCGTCCTCACCCCCAAATCATTGCCGCCGGCATGAATGACCAGCACATCCGGTGGTCGATCCAACCAAGCGTATCTCTCCACCTCCGGCACCACCCTGCCCCACATCATGCCCGGCCTACCTAACCACCGGATAACTGCCTCCCTCCTGGAGATACCCAGCTGTCTCCCACCTGGTCTCACGTCCCCCCTCCTGGCACCCCAGCACACGTACGAATGCCCGAGGATCCATACGAGGAGCTGTCGCCCCGCATCTGTAATAACAAGCACAGCATTACCAACACAACCCACACAATAATTCAACTTTATGCTGCACCCCCCGAACTGCCCCCGCCTCACCCCAACTTAAACATTTTTTTTTTTTTTTTTTTTTATTCATACACCAACTGTGGCCGAATATAACTGCGGAACCGCTGCGATTCCCATCTCCCCAACTTTTGCACATCCACCTCATCCAACCCGTACCTGGCAGCTTCTGTAGCTGCCCCAATACGGAAGGAGTGTGAGGCGTAGGCGTGACTGTCCAAACCCAACCCCCCCAAACACTTTCGCAGTACTGCTACGAATTGAAATCTGGATAAGTACCGTCCATCCTCATGTAATAACAATGGCCCTTCCCCCCCCGGTCTTTTTGTCATAAACTTTGTCACCGTCAGCACCGGGCAAACCCCACAACCTTGTATTGCGTACAAACTCACCTGCGTCCCTTTTCCACCTTGGTCCGTTTTCGATCTTCTCAACCTGACATTGATCCTATCTTCCCTCAATTCCACATCCTGAACCAACAAACCCCCCGCCACCTTTTTTGAGGGACTGACCAACTCCCCAATCCTAAATGCCCCAAAGAATGCTAAAGCAAACGCTGCTAAAAACAAGCACACCTCGTATCCCGATTGGCACACCCCCTTAAGCTGCCCCCCTATGTCCACCAAGTTATTAAATGTGATAGGGCGCCGCTTATCCTTACTCTTATGCGATTTCCTATACCCCTTAATGGCCTGCTTCACCCAGAAGTCCTTTGTCACGTCTTCCTTTCTCCTCAATTTGAACCAAAACGCGAGCCCCGCCATTCTCTTTTCAATCGCAGATACTGACTTTCCACCCTCCATGTCCCTTGCCACCAGATCAAGTAATAACAACCTGTCCCCCGGATCCTCCCCCCCGGACTTAGCTACGGACTGCAGGTCAGTCCATTCCCTCCACACCTTGGAGTATGCAGACCATGTTGACTCACTTACAGACCTCCGGATCCAATCCGCCGTGGTTCCAATGCTAACTCCCACATCCAGCCCGGGCATGGAACACCCTCCGCTCGTGCTGCCGGTGCCAGCTCCCTGAACTTGTCCCACTGAAAGCGAGACAAGGCGTCAGCCAACGTGTTCTCTCTACCCGGAATATGAACAGCATACAGAAAGATGTTCAACCGCATGCACCGCAGCACCAGCTGCCGCATCAACCGTATAACCGGCGGTGAAGCTGCCGACATGTTGTTGATCACCTGTACCACCCCCATATTGTCGCAATTCAACCTCAACTTGAGGTTCCTGCAAGATTCGCCCCACAACTCTAACGCCAGAACCACCGGGAACAGTTCCAGGAGTACCAGGTTTTTCTGAAAACCTAGCTCCACCCACGACTGCGGCCAGGGTTCCGCGCTCCATTGTCCCTGAAAGAAAGCCCCATAGCCTGTAGATCCCGCGGCGTCTGTCACCAACTCCACATCGAAGTTACTTACCGGTCCTGACATCCAAACAGCCCTACCGTTGTACCCTTCTAGGAACTGATCCCATATCCGTAGATCCTCTTTATGCTCCTTGTTCAACCTAATGAAATGCGTGGGCGCCCTCACACCCCTAGTCGCTGCCGACAACCGTCTACAAAATATCCTCCCCATAGGAATAATTCTACACGCGAAATTTAACTTCCCCAACAAGGATTGTAGCGTGCGCAACTGAACCTTTTTACACCCATAGGTTTTTTCCACCAAATTCCTCAGATCCACTACCTTTTCTTCCGGCAACCTACATTCCATGGCCATGGAATCTATCACTATGCCTAAAAAACTCAACTCTGTACGTGGGCCCTCCGTTTTATCGGCTGCCAACGGCACCCGAAATTTGTCCGCAATGTGCTGCAACGTGGACAACAATATCGCACACACATTGGAAGCGGGAGGACCCACGCACAAAAAATCATCCAAGTAGTGGATGACGGAATCAATCCCTGTAACATCCCTCACTACCCATTCCAAAAAGGAACTAAACGCCTCGAACATGGCGCAAGAAATGGAACGCCCCATCGGTAAACACCGATCTACGTAAAACTTTCCCTCCCAACAACATCCCAACAACCTAAAACTCTCCGGATGCACTGGTAAGAGCCGAAATGCTGCCTCCACGTCAGATTTCGCCATAAGCGCCCCCCTTCCATACCTCCTCACCCAACGTACCGCGGCATCAAATGACGTGTACGATACCGTGCACGCTTCCGGGTCTATAAAGTCATTGACCGAACCCCCTTTGGGAAACGATAAATGATGAATGAGCCTAAACTTATTCAGCTCTTTCTTGGGTACCACCCCTAACGGGGACACTACCAAATCTTCCAACGGCTTGACCTCAAATGGTCCCGCCATCCTGCCCAACCCCACTTCTTTGGCCAGTTTCTCAGCCACTACTTCAGGGTGTTGCAAGGCAGATTTCAAGTTTCTGGCCAGCGGTGGAACCGCTGACAATGAGCATGGTATCTTGAAACCTTCCTTGAACCCCTTGCTCAACAATACCGCCGCCGCTCTATCCGGGTACCTATTTAGGAAAGGCTGCATCCTTTCCCAAATCACCGGCGTCGTCCCTCTTATGCCCAAAGTCTCCAGCCCGCTTGCCCTTTTTAAAACATCTGGCGAGTGTGTGGCCCCCCCCGCAACCTGAGCATTCATGTTTAAATTTACATGTTCCCCCAAATTTACAGGCCCCCTCATTGTACTGCCAACACACTCCCCACTTCTTTCCGGCCGGAGATCCCGAGGAATGGCTACCTCCGGCCCCCCCTTGAAATGTCTGTGCCGGCGTCTTGGCAGACGCCATCAGCCTCATCCAAAGGCTGATATCTTTGTGGTCCCACCGTAATGCCGGCCGGACCGCCCTGCGCTGTCGGAACTGCTCATCGTACCTTAACCACGCCGTTCCCCCGTAAACCCGATATGCTTCCCCGATGGCGTCCATGTAACAGAACAACGCCGAACAATGTTCGGGGTTCTTCTCACCAATCACCCCCGCCAATATAGCGAACGCCTGTAGCCAATTGGCGAAAGTCCGGGGAATCAGCCTATACCTCCTCTTTTCTTCGTCGTCTTTTTTACTGCTATCCGGTTTAACCCTATCAAGGTTGAATTTTTCCAGGGGCAGCAAGGAGAAAATCTCCACGTACTCCCCTTTCCAAATCTTCTCCCTGACCTCCTGTTTTAAGTGAGCCCCCAGGGGGCCCTCGAAACAGACGTATACCTCGCATTTTGCTGCATCCGCCATGCGCACAATATCGTCCCTCGCCGTCAGTTCTTTCGTCCCCTTTTCCGTCTCACTTACCTTGTCCGTTCCCCCTTCCACCGAGGCAGTCTGACCGTCTGACGTAGCGTCAACTACCACCCCACACCCGGCGGCCGCCCCCGCCTCTGTTCCACCAGCTCTCGAATTTACCCCACCTTCTGGTGCCTCACCCCTATTACCAAAACGGCCTATCAACACCCGCAAACCTTCTAGCAATTCCTGTATTTGCCCCGACCCACTCTCTGCCCTCCCACTCACCGCTCGCGGTTGGTCCGTTACTGCCAACGACGGCGCGGGAGATGGCCCTGAGCTCTCCCCACTAGTACCTGCACCCATCAATGACTGTAAAACTTTAACAAAAGCACTGTTGTCAGTGGACTTACCGGGCTGACCGGGCGGGGGTCCCACAGCCGCTGCACGAGCCTCCACCGGCGGGATAGGGCGACCGAGCTCCTCCTCCTCCTCTTCGGACAATTCTCCTTCCGACCGAGATTCTTCCTCCTGCGCACAAGACAAGGAACGCTCCCTCGGAGAGGGGCTCCGGTAAGTAGCATGTCTCCTTCCACCCGCACCACTGTCTCGCTGCACTCCGCTTCCCCTCTGAGCCGAATTCCCCCGTGCAGGTGGGCCGGTACGGGCTCCGCTCCTGCTGCCCTGATTCGCTGCTCCGCTGGCTGATGGTGCCCCGCCATCCCTCCCGCCCGCTGCCATGTGAGACCCCCTCCCCCCTCTCGCCGGTGCTCCTCTGGCCCTTCTGTCCTCTCCCCCCGACTCGTGCAGAGCCGCCGGGGGATTCGCTGTAAAGGCACGTCTGGGGGCCGATGCCCCCCTCCTGGCCGTTGCCCGAGTGGCCTGTGAATCCCCACCCCCCTGCTCGTGCAGAGCTGCTGGGGGGGACGCGTTCCTTGAAGAGCCTGTCGACTCGGCCATCTTCTTTCCTTTTCCAGCCCTCCCCCCCCCCCCCCTCCCCCCAGTGTTCCTACTTCCCCCCATCTTGTGTGGCGATGCTGGGGCCATTGAGGCTGTTGCAGCACTGCTTCCTGGGGATCCTCTCCTTGGTGGGCCCCCCGCCCCCCCCCCCCGCCCCAGGCCTGCTGCCTGTCTGTCTGCTGGCCTGTCCTGCATCCTCCCTCTGTACCCGTTTTGCTGGAGGGGTGGATCGGTCCCCCCTGGGGCTCCTTACCATGCCTGAAGGTCCTGCTGTGGCCCCAGGGGAGTACCGCTTCGGCGGCCTGGACACGCGGCCGCGTGGCGCCGCGCCGCCATCTTGGATTTCTTCGGCTGCATTCCTGTCTTCTGTGGAGCTCCCTGCTCCATCCAGCAGCGCTTCGATCTGTTTCCTGACCCACTCGGGTCCTTGTTCCGCCGCCGCCGCCCGCACAAGAGACGCAAACCCGTCGGCCATGATCGCTGTGAAGTGAGGAGCAGAGTAAAAACCTGCCTCCTCGTGTCTCGACGCTCCCGCACTGCCTGGCTAGCTCCGCCCCTCCCTTTTATAAGGCCGCTCCCCCCTTGTACAATACAGGGCCCTCCCCTGCCCTGTTAACCGTTTACTGGCCGGAGTGTGTCTTACTTAACACACTGTCATGGACGGCCCTCCATTAAGTTCCCTTTCTGTCCACTGCACTACGGTCCTTTCTCTCTGGGGAGTAACTCGCAGACTGGGTGGGAATGCAAGAAAAATACATTTATTAACAAGAAACAGAGGAGTTGGCCTGAATTACGGCCCTTCCCAAATCTACTGTTGAAAGTTGTGCAGAATCCACCCTATAATGTGACAAAGGTGTTTCTGGAAGACCAGGTAGCCGCCTTAAAAATAGTCTCTCCTGAGACCCTACAATAGGCTGCCCAAGAAGTTGCCACTGCCCTGGTGGAATGTGCCTTTAAGCCTTCCGGAATCTGTTGCTCACTCAGTGAGTATGCCTTTTTGATAGTCTTCACCAGCCATGAAGCGATGGTGTGAGCCGAGGCCGCCTGACATTTTCTATGGCCGTATGGGATGACTAAGAGGTTCTCCGATCTCCTGATCGATTCTGTTGCTGAGAGGTACTTCAGGATGTTGCCCCTGACATCCAGAGGATCACCTTGATCTGTGATAAGGGCTGGAAGGTTGATCTCCTGATTAAAGTGAAATGAGGAGGATACCTTAGGTACGAAACGATCTGAAGGTTTAGAACTATCCTGTCCGGGTAGACAACTAGATACGGTTCTTTGGCCATCAAGGCTTGCATCTCCGAGACCCTCTCTGCTGAAGTGATAGCAATCAGAAATGAGACTTTAAGCGTCAGGTTCCAAAGGGAAATGTTGTTGAGCGGAGAGAATGGATCATTTTTCCAGGACAACTGAGAGGTCCCATGCTAGGAATAATGGTTTCCTAGGTGGCCTTAGTTTAAGGCAGGCCCTCTGAAATTGGATAACCAGAGGATCATGTGCCCATTTGACCCCGGTCAGGGCGGATAAGGCTGAAACCTGGACCTTCAGGGTACTGGATCGAAGACCCTTCTCTAGGACTGACTGCAGAAATTCTAGGATTTTAGGAGCTGTCAGAGAAGATATGTCCCAACCTTGTTGAGAGAGGGCGGTAAACGTCTCCCAGATCCTTCTGTAGGTGATGTTGGTAGTCTGCTTCCTAGCCTGGAGCAATGTTCCCACTACCCTCTGAGAACAACCCTGTTCTAGGTACCTAGACCTCTCAGCCTCCAGGCCATCAGATGTAGCCTCTCCGGGTTCGGATGTAGAAGCTGGCCCTGAGAGAGCAGATCTGCTGACAGTGGAAGAGGGAGAGGATCCGTTGTGTTCAACTGAAGGAGAGTAGTGAACCAAGGCCTCCTTGGCCAGAAAGGGATCACTGCCACTACTAGTGCCGTCGACCTCTTGAGCCTCAGAAGGAACCTCGCTATGAGGGGAGTCGGAGGGAAAATGTTGCCGAGGTTGAAGTTCCAGGGATGTTGTAGACAATCTACTCCCTCCGCTGACGGAAAGGGGATTCTTGATAGAAACCTCCGGCATTTTGCATTGGCTGGTGTGGCCGCCAGGTCTATGTCTGGTGGGCCCCAGGTCTGAATTATTATCGCAAATGCTTGGGGACTCAGAGACCACTCATTGTTGGAAACAAATCTTCTGCTGAGTGAGTCGGCTAGGAGATTCTCGACCCCTTGGATATGGGTCGCTCTCAGGTCCAATAGGTTTGATTGTGCCCACTCCATCATGGGGCGAACTTCCTGCATCAGGGAGAAACTTCCGGTGCCCCCCTGCCTGTTGATGTAGGCAACGGCCACCCTGTTGTCCATCGTCAGGAGGACTTGCTTCCCCCTCAGGTAAGTACTGAAGGACAGGAGGGCCTGAAAGGCTGCTTTCATCTCCAGCACATTGGAGACTGCATTTTGGATCCTGAATGGCCAGCGCCCTTGGGCCACGTAGTGCAGGTAGTGTGTCCCCCATCCCTCCAAACTGGCATCTGAGGTTACCGTTTCCTGAGGAGGGGGAACTATGTGCTTGCATCTCCTCAGATTGCAGGGACGAGTCCACCACTGCAAGGATCGCTTGACATCCTCTGAGATGTAGATCGGTTGGGTCATGGATGAGCCATCCCATTGGCGCAGAAAGAACGTTTGAAGGGGTCTTGCGTTCCATTGGGCCCACTGGACCATAGGAATGGTCGCAGACAGAGAGCCTAGGAGACTGAGACATGCTCTGGCCGGAAGGGATGTTGCTGAGATTGCTCTTCTCACCCTCTGTGGACAAGAGACCCCTGGTTGCTAGAAAGGAGGAGGATGTCGTGCAGGTAGTGATGGACTCTCAACCCTTTCTCCCTTAAGGATGCGATTACTGGTAGCAGTACCTTGGTGAAAGTTCTGGGGGCAGTAGAGATCCCGAACGAGAGACTCTGAAACTGGAAGTGGCCCTGATTCACAGAGAACCGAAGGAACTTCTGGAAAGCAACATGGATCGGGACGTGAAGATATGCGTCCTGGAGGTCTATGGAGAGCATCCAGTCTCCCAGATTTATGGCCTGGAGGATTGATTGTAAACTCTCCATCTTGAACGAATCCACTCAAATGGAGCGATTGAGGTTCTTTAGATCCAGGACTGGCCGAAGGTCCCCAGATTTTTTCTTGACCAGAAATAACGGGGAGTAGAATCCCCGACCCCTCTGTGATGCAGGTACCTCTATTATCGCCTTCTTCTGGAGAAGCTCTTGGACGTAACTGGTCAACAGTAACCGTTTTTCCCCTGAAGGTGGAAGTCTGGTGGGACAAAAATGATCCCCTGGGAGACGTCTCTTGAAGGTCCATCTGTGCCCGAAACGGACAGTAGCCACTGTCCAAGGGTCCTTTATTGCTTCCGCCCAAACCAGCTTGAATTTCGAAAGCCTTGCCCCTACTACTGCTGGCTGGGCGGGTGCACCTTCAAAAAGACTTTTGGTCACTGGAAGCGGGAGTCTTGGGCTTCTGAAACTTTATAAAGGATGTCTGGGGGTTCTTCCAGCCCCTCCTTTATTCTTTTCCTGGCCTATAGGATTTAGCATCCCTGTATCTGTCTGGCAGAATACGTCTGAAGGGAGGAGGCCTCTGCTGTTTCGGTTTTCTGTCCGATGGAATCATTCCCGACTTCCCACCGGTCACCTTTGAAATTGCTGAGTCCAGCTTTGCACCTTTGAAAAGGTTCTCGCCGTCATATGGAATGCGGCACCAATTTGATTTGGAGACAGGATCCGCCGACCAGGGTTTCAGCCACAGTGCCTGCCTGGCCATTACGGAGGCCAACATGGCCCTTGATGACGATTTAATCGCATCCACCGAAGCCGCTGCCACAAAGTTCCCCGCGAGACTTAACTCCTGTAGAGCTTTTATTATGCTCTCCTGGTCCACGCCTTCTGAGACCAACCTCTCAGTGTTTGATGATCAGCTGGAAATGGCCCTGCCTACAGCTGCAAGTGCCACAGCCGGTCTGCAAGCGCCTCCTGCTGCAAGGTAGGCCCTCTTCATATCGGTGTCGATCCTCCTATCCAAGCACATGCCTGGCTAGCCGCATGAGAGATGCGTCTACGACGGGAGGAGAGACAAGAGGACTCACTTTAGGTTCCTTCAAGGGATATAATTTGGAAAGCCTGTTGTTCAGACTCGATTTCTTCTCGGGTCCTTGCCATTCCTCTTTAATTAAATCATCCAATTCCTCAATGAACGGAAAAGCCTCGTGTCCCATTTAAGGTTTGGGAAGTATTTTTTTGCGCTTTGGTTGGACTTCCTGGGGTTCCTCCCATCCGATCGCTTCCTTGACCGATTTGACAAATGGTTCAATTAGCGAAAAATCAAACCCTGCAGTTGCTTCCAACCCCTCATTGTCAGACGGGGAATCCAGTGCTGGGATGAGCAGGTGATGCACTTCACGTTGATAACTCTGTCTCCAGAGTAAGAATCTGTGGAGCTACAGGCTCTCTAAACTGCGATTCTTTTTCCCTAGTAGCCTCCTCAAAGCATCTACGGTAGGCCAATTTATCGGGAAGGGCTGCTGCCCCGCATATCCAACATGCGTTTCCAGAGGGTCGCACTGGTGATCACTGTCTATGGACAGGAGATCCTCTATGATAGGAGCGGCTGTGTCTGGAGTAAGAACCGGAGCGACTTCTCCTGCGACTCCCTCTGTGGCCTGAGCGACTTTTCCTGCGACTCCCTCTGTGGCCTGAGCGACTTTTCCTGCGACTCCCTCTGTGGCCTGAGCGACTTTTCCTGCGACTCCTTCTGTGGCCTGAGCGACTTTTCCTGCGACTCCCTCTGTGGCCTCAGCGACTTTTCCTGCGACTCCCTATGTGGCCTGAGTGACTTTTCCTGCGACTCTCTCTGTGACCTGAGCGACTTCTCCTGCGACTGGAGCTGCTCCGTCTGTAGCCAGAATGGCTTCTCCTGCGTGAAGTCTCTCTGTGCCTTGAATCAGGAGATTTTGCGGACCTGGTAGGGCTAACCATTTAGGCAGCGTTAGGATTGCTCTCTTTTTTCAATCTTCACTACTTACCGAAAATCCTCCCCCCTTACCTAATAGCTGGCGGTGATCTGCTAGGGCAGTGGTCTCCATAGCAAGGAATAAGGCAAGCCTAAGGAGATACTAATTGACATATACTAATTGACATAGGAAGCACAGGTGAGGTAAAACACAGCAGCTTATGCAGGAAGTAGATGCAGAGAAAAAACAACAGGCTTTTACCTCAGTAGGATGAAATAGGAGCTTTGTTGTAAGACAGGCAAACAAACTGCAGCAATTCAGCGATCTCTGGTTCAAGATACAAGGAACAGAAACAGGTTCCTTCAATTTTCCTCAGAACACATCCCAGCGACCCTAGGAGGACAACAGAGCCCAGGAGAGTGCCCAGGCACACAGGTAGGAAGGAAAGGAAAAGAGAAAGGGAGACCACTGCAATTTGGCTAAACCTATTTAAGGTTTATATGCCAAGGTGTTTGAGGCATGATGTTAAGCCTGTTTAAGGCTTTAGTATATACATTGAGGCAGCAATATCAGAGCTTTTTAAAACTCATGCAGGAGACAAATCAAAACAGCTTGAGCCTGTTTAAGGCTGTTAATCCAAGATCACAGAGAGAATTGTAACATACCCCTGAGATCACCAGAGTGGGGTTCCTTCCATTTAGCTTCGTTTAGAGGCTGTACTGGTAAGGACTTCCAAACCAGGAGAGGCTTGAACCTGGCTGGGGCGAAGCGGTAAGGGGGTGATGTCCGTGCGGTCCCAACAGGTGAGGAAAAATAAGAGAATGCTGGGGCGGGGGCCGTAGCTTCATCTTATAGTTATGTGGTCCTATCAGGTTGTGGAGGCGGAGTCACAACCCAGAGTGTATGCTGCCATGATGCGACAGGAAAGGGTTTTTTGTTTTAATTTTTTAACAGGAATTCCAACTTTATTTGTCGGATGCCTAAGCATTTGAGTATTGTCTGCCGAATAACAGCTCTTATTTACAGAGGATATACTGCGTTAATTGCTTGTATACCGTACTTCGTGAATTTCTTCTTTCATGAATGAAGTGGATGTAAACCCACTCTCGTCCTTTCTAAACTACTGCAATATTGATTATCTAGAAGGATATACATGCCTCCTGCATGTATATGTAGCGCTACCCCCAGTTAAGAGAGCCGCTGGTTTGTTTTGGGTCCCTGAGTACAGCTCCACCAACCCCCGGCAATTTGGCTCTACCCGCTCTGGCACAGTTAGTAAAGGGGTACGTCCCTATGCACATAAAACTTAGCTTATACTCTAAGTGTAATTGGTATGAACTCACAAGCAGACTGCTGAGATAAGAATAACTGGCTTTACTTTTGTCAGTAAGGAAAAAAAGAATAGCAACATGCATTTGAACATATATCTTACAATACTTTAGCAGGTCCCTGCAATATGCACTTTAACATGTACACAGGTATATCAATCTAACAATGGGGAAACGGAGCGCCAAGTGTGGCGACCGTCTACTATACACCCCTGAGGTGCAATAAATCTATCTGCGCCTACCTAACGGACCAGGCCTGATCCCTAGCAATAGAGCTCAGTCCTTGTACTAGTACAGTGTTCTTCACCGGCAATGAATCTGTAGAGGTGGTGCACATGTAGCTTTAAATGGTGTCATTTGTAATCCACAAAAAGTAACATTGCTGCTCTGAGGTAAATTGCGCCTAGGCAGTTCAGTAGGCATAAAACGTGTGTGTCAATACAGGATGAGCCTTCCGGCTCTCTCACCAATCCTTGGGGTACCGTCCTCCGATCCGGTCCCTCTAATGGTGGCTCTGGTCTCTTCAATGGCGGCGTCCGGTCTCCTCAGTCACAGCCCTGCACTCCGGTCATCAGCTCCGTCCGACCGACAGTAAGGGGAAGTCTCCGCTCCGCTGCTGTGGACTCTGAGGGGTGAGAGTCTCACTCCATCGGCTGCAAGGCCCAGGCTTCAGGCCTTCAGCTCCGGTCCGCACAGGTGTCTCTGCTGGCTGCAGTCTCCGCGTCACACGCTCTGTCAGCAGAGGCAGGCCAGTCCTGTCAGGCCTCAGAAGAGGAAGTGTCCCAAGAGGAAGAGGCGGTCTCCGCTCTTCCCTTTTATAGTCTCCCCCAGCAGCCTCCCGGGCGGAAGTCAGCAGCCCGGGGGCCTGGGGAATCATGGGAGATGTAGTCTCTACCAGAAAAAGGGGTAGAACCCCGCTACACACTCCCCCCACTTTGAATCTTTGGTCCCCAAAGATAGTGTTCAAACTACAAACTTTCTCAGGAACAACATTTTCACATAATTTGGACAGAGGAGCTTCCCACCAATTGGCATGAGATGGGGAGCTGTCCTGTCTACAGGTCACTTCAGTGTGGGCGACCTGTTTAACTGTGCCAGAGAGTGAGCTGGGGTTGCCCTCCACTAAATGAACAGCGGAAGAGTCAGGGCTCTCAGCACTTCTCCTTGCTGTGGTAACAGAGTCCTCTGAACTTTCCCCCATCTTGGGGTAAGTTAACTTCTTGGGAGGCTTCACAACTCTGCGAGCTCTCTGTTCTCTTGGAACTTCTTCAGAAACACATTCTGGCAACATCTCTGGTTCTGGGTAGAGACCAGGGATATCTTCCCAGCACTCAGGCACATCACTGAATGGCACAAACTCTGTGGCTTCTGGGTTCAATGTGTTATCTTCCACATCTTCAGTAAGTGGAAGGTCTATGGCAGAATTTCCTGGAGTTGAGGAAGGCCATAGCCATTCAAGTTCTCCTCTTTCTTCCTCAGGTTGGGGGTCCTGTCCACCCCTAACTTGGGATGTCTGAGACCTAGTGTTAGGCCTGGGGGTATCCAGAATGGAAACAGATTCAGGTACGTCTCTTGCTGGAGGCATTCTGACTGCTTCAGTGAGTGGGAGCAAATGATTCCTATGCCAGGTCTTCAAAGGCCCCAATCTTCCCTCTGGTTTCAACTTGTAGACAGGCAATCCTGGAAGTTTTCTACAGATGATATATGGTTCTGATCTCCATCTATCAGCAATCTTGTGTTTCCCAGGGATCCCTAGGTTTCGTAAGAGTACACGGTCCCCAGGCTGTAGGTCCTGTACTCTAACTTTCAAATCAAAGTTCCTCTTGTTTCGGGCCCCCCTCTGGTTAGAGGCCGCTTGAGCTTTCTCATAAGCTATCTTCAGACTGCGCCTCAATCTGTCCACATATCCTTTGTGGGAGGCAGCAGAGGCATGGTCCAAAGAAATGCCGAATGCCAAATCCACTGGCAATCTTGCTTCTCTCCCAAACATAAGTCGGTAAGGGGAAAAACCTGTCACATCACTAGTTGTACAGTTGTAAGCATGCACTAGAGCTGAAATGTGTTGACTCCAATGTTGCTTCTTCTCTGTTTCCAAAGTTCCCAACATGTTCAATAGGGTCCTGTTGAACCTTTCAGGCTGGGCATCACCTTGAGGGTGATATGGTGTAGTTCTAGTCTTCTCTACTCCCAGAGAATCTAGTAGCTTCCTGATCAGGCGACTCTCAAAGTCCCTTCCTTGGTCTGAGTGGATTCTCTGTGGCAGTCCATAGTGAACAAAGTACTTCTCCAAAAGTACCTTGGCTACTGTAGAGGCCTTCTGGTCCTTGGTTGGGAAAGCCTGAGCATAACGAGTGAAATGGTCGGTTACCACCAGAACATTTCCCAATCCGCTCAAATCGGGTTCAAGGCAGAGAAAATCAATGCATACCAGATCCATTGGGCCTTCACTTTGTAGGTGGCCCATTGGGGCAGCTTGATGGGGTAAAGTCTTCCTCTGAATGCATCTTGCACAGGAATGGCAATACTCCTCCACTTCGGCCCTCATGCAGGGCCAGTAAAACCGGTCTCTGACAAGTTGGAAGGTTCTCTCTGCTCCCAAGTGACCATGCTGGTCATGTAAGGCAATCAGCACAGTCTCTCGATGCTTTTCCGGGAGAAACAACTGCCACTTGTCTTCTGGTCCATCAGAGGGGCCCCTTCGGTAGACTACCCCCTGATGCACCTGTAACTTGTCCAACTCTCTTCTCAGTAAGCGAGCTTCTTTGGAAGGGTGAAGGCGAAGTCCCTCTGGACTCTGGTCTTCCAGGGCTTCCAGGACCAATTTCCCCATGGGATCTTCCAATTGGTCACACCTTAACTCCTTCTTGGACAGCTTCGGCAGACACTCTTCTGCCAATTGAGTTACCCCACAGTAACACTTTGGGACTCCCACTGTGGTAACTCCTATCTCTTCAGCTCTGGATCCTCCTCTGGCTTGGAGTTCAGCCCCCTGGCAAAGGGCTCGCACTCCTTCTGGTGCCACTTGGGTCCAGTCTTCCCAGTCATCGACCATGACATGGGATCTTCGGGACAGGGCATCTGCATCCCTATTTCCAGCCCCTGGTCTGTACTTGAGACTGAAATTGAATCCAGACAACGCCGCCAACCATCTGTGTCCAGTTGCATCCAGCTTGGCGGTGGTGAATAGATAGGTCAAGGGGTTGTTATCTGTCTTTACAGTAAACTCGGCCCCATACAAGTAGTCTCTCAACTTGTCAACAACTGCCCACTTGAGGGCTAAGAACTCCAACTTGTGGGTGGGATAGTTCTTCTCGGAGGGGGTCAGGCTCCGGCTCACATAGGCCACTGGTCGTAGCTGGTCTTCATGCTCCTGGTAGAGTACTCCACCTAGGCCTTCATGGCTGGCATCAACATGTAGCTCATAGGGTCTAGTGGGATCAGCGTAGGCCAAAACTGGGGCTGTGGTGAGACTTCTCTTCAAGGTTCTGAAAGCCTCTTCACACCTTGAGTTCCACTGGTCTTGGACCGATTCACCGGACCTCCTAGGCCCTATTCCATCCTCCTCTCCTTCTGTCTTCAGCAGCTCGTTGAGGGGCTTGGCAATGCGGGCAAATCCATCCACAAACCTGCGGTAGTAGGAGCAGAACCCCAAGAAAGATCGAAGTTCTGTAACTGTTGTGGGCCTTGGCCACGAAGTAACTGCCTCCAACTTCTCAGGGTCTGTGGCCACTCCTTTTTCAGACACTATGTGTCCCAGATAGTTCACAGAAGACTGATAGAACCGACACTTCTCTGGAGAAAGTTTGAGTCCCTCTTCACTGAGCCTCTTCAGTACTTTCTCCAATCTGGCTTCATGTTCTTCCAAAGTCTTTCCAAAGACAATGACATCGTCCAGATACACAAGGACTTCTATGAGGTTCATGTCTCCAACTGTCCTTTCCATTAGGCGTTGGAACGTAGCAGGAGCTCCAGATAGGCCCTGGGGCATCCTGTTGAACTCAAAGAATCCCACTGGGGTTATGAAGGCAGTCTTCTCTCTATCTTCTGGATGCATGGGGATTTGATAATACCCACTCTTGAGGTCCATCACACTGAACCACTTAGCTCCAGATAAACTCTGCAAGGCATCTTCTATCCTTGGCGTGGTGTACTGGTCAGGAATGGTCCTCCTGTTGAGAGTTCTGTAGTCAATGCACAGTCTCAATGACCCATTCTTTTTCCTGACTACCACAATTGGGGAGGCATAGGGGCTTCTGGATTCCCTAATCACTCCCGTCTTCTTCAATTCCGCAAGCTGCTCCCTCAGATCCTCCAGATCTGCTAGCGGGACTCGCCTCACTCTCTCTCTGAATGGCTTGTCCTCTTGCATGCGGATTCGGTGGGTGGCACTCCTCGCACACCCCACATCAAACTCATCTTTAGAGAAAATCTTCTCCCATCTGGTCAGCTGGGCCTTGGCTCTCTCTTTCCAAGCTCCAGGTAGGTTTGGGTTTTCTATGGAGAGTTTCTTCCAAACATCTTCTCCTTCACCTGTTCCTTTCACTTCTGACCAGCCAACTGGGACAGCAGGACTCACCTGTCCCAGAAGCATCCTGGCAGGGATCTCCACGGGCTGCTCCGTGGGGTTCCTCACACTGACAGGGACTCTTCCTCTAGCCTTCTTCAGGTCCTTCAGTGAAATTACTTCTGGTATCACTTCCAGACCTGAGTGACCCTCCATTGGGTCAGGTTCCAGCATTACAAAGGGGCCAGGCTGCTCCCAAGTAAGTTTCACCGTGGCTCTCATGCAGGTCACCTCTCCAGGCTGTAACACTGCTCCTTCTTTTCCAAGCCTCCATACCCTTCCTATCCCCTCACTTGGGGTCTTCTGCTCTAGGACCAACCGCTGATAGGCTGCCTTCAGCATGGGATGGATCTTGGGAGGTGAAAGATTCTCTTTCTTCACCAGGGGGGTCAGAAGCCTTCTGACTAGGTCCGTGTTCGTCCCTATGATCAGGGAAGTCTTGCTGGTTCCTGGTGGGCGGGGACACACCACTGCTAAGGTGTCGAACACTTCAGACTTCCCAGCTACGGATGGGTCAAACGTCAATCTGATGGGTAAGTATCCATCATAGGGGAAACTCTGGGTTCCCAATCCCCTTATCTCCAGCTCTTCTATCTTCTGTATAGGCAGATGACTCAGGTATCTGTCATAGAAGTCCCTGTACAACAGGGTCACTTGTGCTCCAGTGTCTAGAAGGGCCTTCGTGTACACTCCTTCCACTTGGATGGGTACAGTAGGAGATGGACCAACTAGCTCCTCTGGGTAGGGCCTAGTTGATGCTGTCCTCTTCTTTGGACTCTTTGCTTTGCCAGCACTTGATTTGCACTTGCTCCTTTCTTGAGCCTGGTATGCATTGATTTTCTCCCTCTTAGTGGGAGTGTGAACCCGTTGAGGGACATTGTTATCTCTCACTTTGAAGAGTTCACGCTTGGGGGTGCTGTGTCTCTCCGGAGGGGTCTTGTCCCCTTTCTCTGGAGTGCACCTTGGTTGAGGATCCCTGGGCCCCTTCTGAGGGGTTTGGTCTCCTCGCTTTCTCTTCCTGTTGTGCTTCTTGGAGCTCACTGAAGGTGATGGGCACCCGGTTGACTCCTTCACCGGGGCCCTTTGGCGTTTCCCGCCGGCTGACGGCTTTCTGCCTTCTTCTTCTTGGGACTGGCACATACAGCTGCAATATGACCAATTCCTCCACAATTAAAGCAAATCATCTCACCGTAGTCAGGTGGGGATGCTGGTGCTGGGACAGCTGGAAACAATTCCCTCCTGCTTGTTTCCTTCTTGGGACTGGGCGTCTCTTTCGCCACTAGAGACATCAGTATCTCCATCATCTGGGACATCTGCAACTTCAGGGCATCTACCTCTGTGTCTCTTTCAGGGGTTAAGGCCGTCCTGACCGTGGCCACTGTAGACTTTGTAGACCCCATCACCTGCTTCTCCCTTTTCTCTTCCAACATGGCCTCTTCTTCTCTGACCATTCGGATGAGGTCAGGGTAGTCCAGGCTCTTCCCATCCTGCCGGGTGCGTAGAATTAGTGCGACAGGGTCCAAGGGTTGGGCTCCCCTCATCACCTGCTGGGCACGGGCTTCATCTACCTTCCCTGGATCTATCCCCTTCTTCAGGATAATCCTATGCAGGATCTTGTCTATGCGTCCCATGTACTCTGACAGCTTCTCCCCTGTCTTCTGGTAACAGTGTTCCAGTTGATAGGTAAGTTCTGTGACCTTTTCTGTCCCACCAAACACACCTTCCAGGATGTCTATGTAGTCCTGGGCAGTGCAATCCTTTTTACTGGTCTTCAGATTGCGTATGGCCTCTAAGGCAGGTCCTTTTAGGCTTTCAACAATCCTTTGCTTCTTTCTGCCTTCTGAGACCTCCCATTCTTCTAGGGCCTGCGTGGCACCATCTAACCACTCTTCAAATCCCTCTTCTCCCGAGGGTACAGGTGTCCTCCCTGAAAACATCCGGAGTTTCCTGTATCCCGACATTGGGTAATCCCCGGGGTCTCTTCTGCACTGGGACACAATCTCCCCTAGAACAGCACACAGTTCTGCACTAAGAGTAGTGTGTGCGGGTGCGGGACTTTCCGCGCCCTTCTGCTCTTCCTTCTTTGGGGATAGAATGGCTTTCATAGGAGAACCTTCTCCCTTGCGCGGCAGCGCATGCAGCAATTGGTAGGCCTGACCATTCGGTGCCTGTATGCTGTGGCTCCTGAACTGCTCTGGAGTCTCTTCCTTCCATTCTATTAGGGCGTATGTGTACCCAGCATCATTTCTCATGTCCATTATCCATGACTTCTGGCATGGGGATAATGACATTATGAGCTGCTTCACTGCCTCTCTCTGCCATATCCCTGGCAGTTCGATGACTGCTGCTGCGGCTGGGTCAGCGGCCCATGTTGCGGACCACCGTCCCACTTCTATTGGGTCCATGCCGGCACCTTCTGGCGGCTTTTCCCGCTGACTCAGGATCCCGGATTACGAGCCCCCACGTGTAGCGCTACCCCCAGTTAAGAGAGCCGCTGGTTTGTTTTGGGTCCCTGAGTACAGCTCCACCAACCCCCGGCAATTTGGCTCTACCCGCTCTGGCACAGTTAGTAAAGGGGTACGTCCCTATGCACATAAAAACTTAGCTTATACTCTAAGTGTAATTGGTATGAACTCACAAGCAGACTGCTGAGATAAGAATAACTGGCTTTACTTTTGTCAGTAAGGAAAAAGAATAGCAACATGCATTTGAACATATATCTTACAATACTT
Source organism: Lithobates sylvaticus (assembly GCA_028564925.1). Taxonomy (NCBI): domain Eukaryota; kingdom Metazoa; phylum Chordata; class Amphibia; order Anura; family Ranidae; genus Lithobates; species Lithobates sylvaticus. The sequence continues at coordinate 83,990,001 of CM053035.1, forward strand.
TAGCAGGTCCCTGCAATATGCACTTTAACATGTACACAGGTATATCAATCTAACAATGGGGAAACGGAGCGCCAAGTGTGGCGACCGTCTACTATACACCCCTGAGGTGCAATAAATCTATCTGCGCCTACCTAACGGACCAGGCCTGATCCCTAGCAATAGAGCTCAGTCCTTGTACTAGTACAGTGTTCTTCACCGGCAATAAATCTGTAGAGGTGGTGCACATGTAGCTTTAAATGGTGTCATTTGTAATCCACAAAAAGTAACATTGCTGCTCTGAGGTAAATTGCGCCTAGGCAGTTCAGTAGGCATAAAATGTGTGTGTCAATACAGGATGAGCCTTCCGGCTCTCTCACCAATCCTTGGGGTACCGTCCTCCGATCCGGTCCCTCTAATGGTGGCTCTGGTCTCTTCAATGGCGGCGTCCGGTCTCCTCAGTCACAGCCCTGCACTCCGGTCATCAGCTCCGTCCGACCGACAGTAAGGGGAAGTCTCCGCTCCGCTGCTGTGGACTCTGAGGGGTGAGAGTCTCACTCCATCGGCTGCAAGGCCCAGGCTTCAGGCCTTCAGCTCCGGTCCGCACAGGTGTCTCTGCTGGCTGCAGTCTCCGCGTCACACGCTCTGTCAGCAGAGGCAGGCCAGTCCTGTCAGGCCTCAGAAGAGGAAGTGTCCCAAGAGGAAGAGGCGGTCTCCGCTCTTCCCTTTTATAGTCTCCCCCAGCAGCCTCCCGGGCGGAAGTCAGCAGCCCGGGGGCCTGGGGAATCATGGGAGATGTAGTCTCTACCAGAAAAAGGGGTAGAACCCCGCTACATATACTTATCTCTCAAATGTCTCCGCTCTGTCTGCTATGAGACCCGAAAAACTGCAGATTTTGTGGGTGGGTCTGTTTTCCAGAGCTCAGTGGGTGGAGTCGTGATGTCAGTAGACTCCGTGCCCACCTCTACTCTCCCCTTATCAACATGCATTTTCTCCTGTGTATTTCTTACACTGAACTTCTGCTATGATCACCAACATCCAGTCAAAACCCATAAAAGTCCCCACATGACTTCAGCATGCCAAATCATGCTGAGGTGTGGAACAGCCAATCCTTGCAGAGCTGCTGAAGAAAGTAGGAGTGGGAATTAAAAAATAATGCATGTCTTAGGCTAGTGCACGAGATATGCAAATTACCTGTCCATCACAGCAAGGGGGGAAGAACGACAAAGTTTTCAAAGTTTGTCCATTTTATTTCACTGAAAAAAGATATGAGGATTTCTCAGAGCTGGATTAACAGCTGATCTGAAATCCCATACTCTATATTGTGCCAGACAAAAAAAATAAAAAAATTTCGGGTTTACATCCACTTTAACTAGGAGGAAAATAACATTTATCTGGAAAATCTAGGTCTAAGGAAGCTTTAACGAACCCAAACACTTAGTTAAGGGAGCATAAATGTGGAGTGGACCATTCAGCAAGATATTTAAACCAGCTGGTTCTCCCACCTCAGAAGAGGAGTCATCAGCCTCACCCCGGGCCCCTGAGGAGATTCGTCTTCTCCCGCCCCTAGTTCCCCCGTTTGAGGGTCCTGGGCAATGAAAGAGAACCTGTGCGATTAAAGTCGTGTTTTTTTTCTTTTAAACCCATCATGGCTGAGGGAAAAATTAACCTTTGGTAAAATACACAGGGGCTGCAGTGTTGAAAACAATTGTAAACATTTCATGCCCCTGATGCTCACTCTAACCAGTCACTCCCTCTCTGGGGAGGATGCCATCTGTAGAGATGAGTAGGCTTACCAGAACTAGAGGGGAACTCCTTTAGCTCTATTTCTGGGAGTGTTTTAACCCCCTTCTGACCTTAGCCCGATGCACAAAGCAGAGGTACCATCAGAAGAAATCGCATGCACTGCTTGAGCGATAATCCAGCTCTGCTGCTGTTATCAATGCCCAGCTTGTTCCAGTCAGTGTTTGCATGTCATATTACCAAGTTATTTCTCACACACTGTATAGGCAGATCTTTGCAACTACACCCCAAAATACATTCTGCTACTCCTCCCGAGTATGGCGATACCACAAGTGTGAGACTTTTACACAGCCTGACCACATACAGAGGCCCAAAATTCAGGGATCCCGTCAGGTGCTCTAGGGACATAAAATTACAAATTGAATTTCCTGACTACCTATTAGACTTTTGTAAAACACTGTAGGGCACTGAAAGGCACTGTAGCGGCACTGATGTGGCATGGATGAGAACTGATGTGGCCAGATGTGCCACAGATAAGGCATAGATGTGGCACGGACAAAGCACGAATGTGGCATGGATGAGCACCGATGAGGCTTTGATGTGTCATGGATGAGGAACATATGGGCATGAATTAGGCACAGATGGGCTAGAATGAGGCAGGGGTGAGTGCTGCTGCAGTCCCCCTCCTCTCCCAGCATGCTGTACCGATTGCTATGTACAGCGTGCGAGGAGAGGGGAGAGCTGAACCAGACATGCGCCGGTTTGTTGACAAGTGATCACGCCGTCATTGGACAGTGCGATCACGTGGTAAAGGACCGCTGTCCTTGATTCGTGATGCGATAAAGGGGAACGCGGGAAGCACGAGTCTGGGAGGATGTCATTGTATGCCCTCCCAGAATTATCCGGCCGTGCTGTAGCTGTCATTTGGCTATAGCCCGAGTTGGCAAGTAGTTAAGGGTGTTGCACACTTATTATAACCATAACATAATATTTTTTTTATTTTTACTTTCCTCCACCTAAAATATTTTAGTTTGTTTATAGGTCACATTAAAGGTGGAAAAAGATCTGAAATGATTTATCTTTGTTTCATTTTTTTACATCACAGACACCTGACATTTTAACAGGGGTGTGTAGACTTTTTATATCCACTGTATTTACACAATGTTACCAGATAACATTTTTTTAATGACAAATCCTGGAAAACTAACAGCCGTATCACATTTTTTGGAAAACCTCAAATATCATAAAATCACCTATTATCATTTCACATAATCAATATTGTAACATATTGTAGTGTATACACCATGGAGTCTATTTATAAATGTTTTATACATTTTTTTTAATTGGATTTAATTGAAAAAATTAGCAGATTCTGAGTTTAAAAAAGAAGGTTGGGATTAAAAAAAAAAAAGACACAATCATACTCACCTAGCTGCACTTGTTCCCCACCACTGAGCAACTAAACACCGCTAATCGTTCAGTTCTCGGTCTTCTGAGAACAGAGTGCCGGTGACTGTCAGTGGGACGCCAGGCTGTAAAGGGGTTGGGAGTGTTTGGCTCAGGCTCTAAGCAAAATGCAGAGAGGCTGATCCAGCTGCCGGTCAGGCATCTGGATGGATACCGACATTAAAGTCCAGTTCCCTCCAGAATCTATATGGACTGAGTGACGTCAGCTGACTTTAGCCCGCTGTCGGCTGAATCTGGGTCACAGGAGAGCAGAACTAAGTGCATTTCTATAACCTACCAAAGGAGATTTGGCCCTACTTCTCCTTAAAGGATAAGTTCACCTTTAGGAACATGTTACATGTTCCACCCATTTTTAGGGTGGAACATGAAGCATGTTTCCGATGCTGCAGCTGCAGAAGCTGCCCGATTCCCCTTGCCCTACTGCAGTACATGGAGAAGTTTCCTGTACTCGGTCACTTTTTTAAATCAGCATGGTCGTGCGTAGCTATGACCACATGACCGCTTCATTCATTCACACAGCTCTGTTTGTGAATGAACTACAAGCACTGACATCCTTTGCAGCTGTCAGCTTGTAGTTCTCATATGACTACGGCTGTGCAGCGCAGCGGTAGTTCATGGATTCTTACAGTCAGTGTATCTGCTGTCCCATACGGGATGTACAGGCACACAGATACACTGACAGATCTGCAGGAGACCTGCATCGCTGGTGTGATGGACTCACCCTGGACAGAGGCTTTTGGAGGGCACTGAATGCTGGCCTCTTGCCCACTGATTATGGGCCCTGGATTTTGGGGGAACGGTGCTCTTTGTGAGCTGTATGCCTGGGCACCCTTGAGGTGGTGTTACTTTGGATTCAGGTCCATGTCCCCCAAGACACACAGACTCTGAGAACCCTGTATATGCCATATTAGAAATAATGACTGGTTCATACTGTTGTGACACATAGGGGGTTATTTACTAAAGGAAAATCCACTTTGCACTGCAAGTGCACTTGGAATTAAAGTCACTGTAGATCCGAGGGGGACATGCAAGGAAAATAAAAAACAGCATTTTAGCTTGCACATGATTGGGTAATAAAATCAGCAGAGCTTCTCCTCATTTCAGATCTACCCCTTAGATTTAGAGTGACTGCACTTCCAAGTGAACTTGCAGTGCAAAGTGGATTTGCCTTTCGTAAATAACCCCCATACTGTTAGAAGATGCTGATGTCATCAACTCCAGCCACCTGTCTGTCTGTTGTCTGCTATAATGTAAATAAGTCTAGTATGGCTTCTAAAAGTCTTTCACCCATTGTTGTTTGTGCTAATTAACCCTGATATTGTGTGAAGGAGGTCTGTGTTGATATTTATGATAATGTGTATTGTATAGTCAGTGAGCTAGAAGGCGGCAAGTCTACCCTGAAAGGTCATATCTCTGAGTCACCAAGTCTGGGTAAATGGTTAGTAAACTAGCTCATGTTAATTAGGTTTATGGTTACAGTTTTATATTGTCAGCCTGCTGTATGTATATATTTATGTGTCATCTCAAATAAAACATTTCCTGTTCAGAAACCAAACGAGTATTGCCTTGTTTGTTGTTGGGAGCGGTTGGAATATCTGATATCTATATTCAGACTGGGAGGAAGCGGTATATGACAAATGCACTCAAGCGGAGTGTGGGACGTTTCGTCACAACTGGTGCAATGCTTTACAGGCTTCAAAAGAAAAAAAAATACACATCTGTTTACCTGAAAACAATATGCATTTATTTTTATTTTTTTTAAAGTGAACTTACCCTTTAAGTTGTACAAATATTGGGGGGAATTAATAAAAAGAGTTGTACAACTCTTCTAAATTTAGAACAAGGAGCAGATGCAGCTCATATTTAAAGGGTCAGTTCACCGTTACTAAAATATGCCTATGCAGATAAGGGATGTCTTTAGATGAAATAAAGCTGTTCAGCTTTGACCAAAAGTGAATATTGTCCTCACTATAGGTATAGGCCATTTATGTACCTGAATGAAGGCTGACCTGAAAACTCCCAGGTCATTGCTAGACGTTTGCAAAGTGAGGCCCAGCCATTACTATTCAACTTCACCATCAAAGAAGTGATCTCTTTCTCCAATTCAAACCCCTTCACACAAGCTCTCTCTCCATCACTGATGCAGTATCTCTTAACTCAGAGTTTGAGAGCTTACTCCTGTGATGGTGAAGGTGAACAGTAATAGCCAAGTCTCACTTAGCAACATTCTGGGAGTTTACCTATCAGCATGTTTCTTGCCAACACATTTGAATGCAGCACACCTAGTTGGGTCGCAGCCCTGTTGGTCCCTCACCTAGCTTAAGGGTTTCAGTATAGGGAATTACAAGAAGCCAATACTAAATCAATTGAAGTACGGTACATACTTTACATTGCAAATTAAAAAGTGCAATTATTTAGTTATTCATACCTTGCTGCATTATTTTGTATCTTTTATAGCTGCTTGGAGTTCAGCTTTGATGCAGACTGTAATAATGCATTGGCATAAACCCATACATTGCCATTCTAAATGTAATTCTCAATGTGTGATTTATAACACTAGATGAAAAGGGTGTCTGTGTTGGCCAGTGCAGGTTTAGTTGTCCAATTTCACAATGAAAGTAAATGGCAACTCTAGCCACATAACAAAACCAAAACTCCACTTTCCCCAGTCATGTCTCACTTTTTTATTTTGTAAAAAGAGCTTCAACTCTCAGTAACACTCACTTTAACCCATGGTAGCCAATGCCCCAGTCTTCTGATCTTCAGCTCTGATGAGAGGGGCTGTCTGGAGACCGGCATACAAAGCAGCTTCAGTGGAGCAGTCATCACAACCCGACCTGTGGAAGAAGGCAAGGATTAGTGGTTGTCAGAAAGTTCATGTCTATGTTGTCCCCAACAATGAACGTCTTTTATTTGGTCCCTTGTGGTCTGTTATAGTGGATCTTCCACCTCAGTGACAACATCCGCTTATTTAACCACTTGATCCCCAGGCCCTTTCTGACACTTTTCATTATCGCTTATTTCGCAATATTGAACCCTTCCTATGAGGGTATGTGGACCTTTTCTTCTCTTTTGCTACGAAAAGTGTAACTGCTTACTTTTAATAAACAGACACTCACCTGTCCCATGGTCCAGCGATGCGGGTGCCCCGAAGTCTCGCTCCTCTCCCCAGCATTGTAACTGTGGGCGCCGGCTGTGGCTTCACAGCCGGTCACCCACTGCGCATGCGCGAGTCATGAATGGCTGGGCAATCTTCTGGGACCTGTGATGTGTCTCAGAAGATTGCAGAGAGGGAGGAGAAAGAGGTGAACTTGCGCTCGGCAAGTCAAAACTGGGTACCTGATCCCCCCCGAACAAAATAACATGCCAAATGTAGCATGTCAGGAGGTCACCAGTACTTAAAGCCGAAGTTCAATTTTTGGGTGGATCTCCGCTTTAAAGAGAATGTTTCCTACCTTGCGTTCATTATTAATGATTTTCAAAAGTGCACTGGAACGACCCACTTCCATGTCTGCAGAACAGAACAGGAACAAATATACCAGAACTTGAATTCATCAGATCATATTATACTGTAATGTTACGTCGCTGGCAAGAAGTGTGTGTAGAAATGAGGGCTCATCCTTGTTAATGACCAAATCTGAAAAAAAATATTGGCTCCATAACAAATCTTGGCCTGACTTTGCTGTGAATAATGTATTAATGCCACTGATGTCACCATATGATTAGGAATGAGCCGAACACCCCTTGGTTCGGTTAGCACCAGAATATACCGAACAGGCAAAAACTTCGGAAGAACACACGAACACTGTTAAAGTCTATGGGACATGGACATGAAAAAAAGTGCTAATTTTAAAGGCTTATATGCAAGTTATTGTCATAAAAAGTGTTTGGGGACCCGGGTCCTTCCCCAGGGGGGAGGTATGAATGCAAATTTTTTTTTTTTTTTTTTTTTAAAGGGACTTTTTTTTTCGGGAGCAGTTATTTTTTTAATGCTTAAAGTGAAACAATAAAAATGAAATATTACTTTAAATATTGTGCCTGGGGGGTGTCTCTAGTATGTCTGTAAAGTGGCACATTTATCCCGTGTTTAGAGCAGTACCACAGCAAAATTACATTTCTAAAGGAAAAAAGTAATTTAAAACTGAATGCGGCTGTAATCAATTGTCAGGTCTTGGCAATATAGATAAAACTCATTGAAAAAAAAACGGCATGGGGTCCCCCCCCCAGTGCATTACCAGGCCCTTTGGGTCTGGTATGAATATTAAGGGGAACCCCGAACCAAAATGAAAAAAAATGGCGTAGGGGACCCCCCAAAATCCATACCAGACCCTTATCCGAGCACGCAACCTGGAAGGTCGCAGGAAAAGAGGGCGGGACAAGAGAGCACCCCCACTCCTGAACTGTATTAGGCCACATGCCCTCAACATGGGGAGGGTGCATTGGGGTAGCCCCCCAAAGCACCTTGTCCCCATGTTAATAGGGACAAGGGCCTCATTCCCACAACCCTTGCCCAGTGGTTGTGGGGGTATGCGGGCGGGGGGCTTATCGGAATCCGGAAGCCCCCTTTAACAAGGGAACCCCCAGATCCCGGCCTCCCCCCCATGTGAATTGGTAACGGGTACATTGTAACCCTACCTTTTCCCCCAAAAAAGTGTCAAAAATGTTAAAATAAGACAAGAGACAACTTGGGACAAGTCCTTTATTAAAAAAGAAAAAAAGAAAAATGTTCGGTGATGTAAATTCATGCCACCCGACAGACCAACATTTAAAAAAAAAAAAGCTGCAACCATTCTGCCTCCATGGGAGGCTCCCGCTGACTGGTGCTTCTTCTGGGTGACAGTTCTTATAAAGCTGATGTCAGGGCCACCGGGTGACATAACCCCCCTCCGGCGCTACGGGGAAGCTTCCGTGACATCAGAGGAGGGCGGGGTCACCCGTTTACGTCACCGGGTGGCCCCACCCTCAACTATATTAGAACTGTCACCCAGAAGAAGCATCATTCGGCGGGAGCCTCCCATGGAGGCGGAACGGTTTAGTGTTTTGTTTTTTTTCAGTCCTTCGGGCGGCGTGAATTTAAGCTGTCTCTTGTCTTTTTTAACATTTTTGACACTTTTTTTGTGAAATGGTAGGGGTACAAGGAATACCCCGTTACCAATTCACAAATATTGGGAGGCCGGGATCTGGGGGTCCCCTTGTTAAAGGGGGCTTCTAGATTCCGATAAGCCCCCCGCCCGCATACCCCCACAACCACCCCTACCCCAAAGCACCCTCCCCATGTTGAAGGCATGTGGCCTGATACGGTTCAGGAGGGGGGAGGGCGTTCTCTTGCCCCTCTCTTTTGCTGCAGCCAGCCAGGTTGCGAGCTCAGATAAGGGTCTGGTATGAATATTGGGGGGACCCCTACGCCATTTTTTTTTATGTGGTGCAGGGTTCCCCTTAATTTCCATTTCCTGATGCATCATGGCAGCACACACATTGGGTTGTGACTCCGCCTCCACAACCTGATAGGACTGGTTAGCTATAAGAATCAAAGAGGAGTCCACCGTTGCATTGTCCTTTTTTTCCTCTCCTGTGTGGACGATCGTTTAAAAACATGGTGTCACGTCCGAGTGCAGAGATGATCAGAGGTGACACGTCCGAGTACGATTGTAGGGATGATCAGAGGTGTCACGTCCGAGTGTAGGGATGATCAGAGGGGAGTGTAGGGGTGATCAGAGGTGAGTGTAGGGATAATCAGAGGTGACATGTCCGAGTGTAGAGATGATCAGAGGTGACATGTCCGATTGCAGGGAAGATCAGAGGTGACACGTCCGAGTGTAGGGATGATCAGAGGTGTCACGTCCGAGTGCAGGGATGATCAGAGGTGACACGTACGAGTCCGAATGTAGGGATGATCAGAAGTGTCACGTCCGAGTGTAGGGATGATCAGAGGTGAGTGTAGGGATGATCAGAGGTGAAACATCCGAGTGTAGGGATGATCAGAGGTGTCACATCCGAGTGTAAGGATGATCAGAGGTGTCATGCCTGAGAGTAGGAAAGATCAGAGGAGTCACGTTCGAGTGTAGGGATGATCAGAGGCGTCACGTCTGAATGTAGGGATGATCAGAGGTGAGTGTAGGGATGATCAGAGGCGTCACGTCCGAATGTAGGGATGATTTAAGGCGTCACGTCTGAGTGTAGGGATGATCAGAGGTGAGTGTAGGGATGATCAGAGTTGAGTGAAGGGATGATCAGAGGTGTCACGTCCGAGTGTAGGGATGATCAGAGGTGTCACGTCCGAGTGTAGGGATGATCAGAGGTGTCACGTCCGAGTGTAGGGATGATCAGAGGTGTCACGTCCGAGTGTAGGGATGATCAGAGGTGTCACGTTCGAGTGTAGGGATGATCAGAGGAGTCACGTCCGAGTGTAGGGATGATCAGAGTGTAGGATGATCAGAGTGTAGGGATGATCAGAGGTGTCACATCCAAGTGTAGGGATGATCAGAGTTGAGTGTAGGGATGATCAGTGGCATCACGTCCGAGTGTAGGAATGATCAGAGGTGAGTGTAGGGATGATCAGAGGCGTCACGATCAAGTGTAGGGATGATCAGAGGTGTCACGTCCGAGTGTAGGGATGATCAGAGGGGAGTGTAGGGATGATCACAGTTGAGTGTAGGGATGATCAGAGGTGTCACGTCCGAGTGTAGGGATGATCGGAGGTGTCACGTCCAAGTCTAGGGATGATCAGAGGTGTCACACTCGAGTGTAGAGATGATCAGAGGTGTCACATCAAAGTGTAGGGATGATCAGAGGTGTCACGTCCGAGTGTAGGGATGATCAGAGGTGTCACATCCGAGTGTAGGGATGATCAGAGGTGTCACGTCCGAGTGTAGGGATGATCAGAGGTGTCACGTCCAAGTGTAGGGATGATCAGAGGTGTCACGTCGAGTGTAGGGATGATCAGAGGCGTCACGTCCGAGTGTAGGGATGATCAGAGGTCACGTCTGAGTGTAGGGATGATCAGAGGGTGAGTGTAGGGATGATCAGAGGTGTCACGTCCGAGTGTAGGGATGATCAGAGGAGTCACGTTCGAGTGTAGGGATGATCAGAGGCGTCACGTCCGAATGTAGGGATGATCAGAGGTGAGTGTAGGGATGATCAGAGGCGTCACGTCCGAGTGTAGGGATGATCAGAGGCGTCACGTCCGAGTGTAGGGATGATCAGAGGTGAGTGTAGGGATGATCAGAGTTGAGTGAAGGGATGATCAGAGGTGTCACGTCCGAGTGTAGGGATGATCGGAGGTGTCACGTCCGAGTGTAGGGATGATCAGAGGTGTCACGTCCGAGTGTAGGGAAGATCAGAGGTGTCACGTCCGAGTGTAGGGATGATCAGAGGTGTCACGTCGAGTGTAGGGATGATCAGAGGTGTCACGTTCGAGTGTAGGGATGATCAGAGGCGTCACGTCCGAGTGTAGGGATGATCAGAGGTGTCACACTCGAGTGTAGGGATGATCAGAGGTGTCACGTTCGAGTGTAGGGATGATCAGAGGTGTCACATCCGAGTGTAGGGATGATCAGAGGTGTCATGTCCGAGAGTAGGGATGATCAGAGGGGTCACGTTCGAGTGTAGGGATGATCAGTGGCGTCACGTCCGAATGTAGGGATGATCAGAGGTGAGTGTAGGGATGATCAGAGGCGTCACGTCCGAGTGTAGGGATGATCAGAGGAGAGTGTAGGGATGATCAGATCAGAGGTGTCACGTCCGAGTGTAGGGATGACAGAGGTGTCACGTCCGAGTGTAGGGATGATCAGAGGTGTCACGTCGAGTGTAGGGATGATCAGAGGTGTCACGTTCGAGTGTAGGGATGATCAGAGGCGTCACGTCCGAGTGTAGGGATGATCAGAGGTGTCACACTCGAGTGTAGGGATGATCAGAGGTGTCACGTTCAAGTGTAGGGAAGATCAGAGGTGTCACATCCGAGTGTAGGGATGATCAGAGGTGTCATGTCCGAGAGTAGGGATGATCAGAGGGGTCACGTTCGAGTGTAGGGATGATCAGAGGCGTCACGTCCGAATGTAGGGATGATCAGAGGGTAGTGTGAGTGTAGGGATGATCAGAGGTGAGTGTAGGGATGATCAGAGTTGTAGGGATGTCCGAGTGTAGGGATGATCAAGGATCAGAGGTGTCAGGGGTCCGAGTGTAGGGATGATCAGAGTTGAGTGTAGGGGGTGTCACGTCCGAGTGTAGGGATGATCAGAGGTGTCACGTCCGAGTGTAGGGATGATCAGAGTGTCACGTCCGAGTGTCACGTCCGAGTGTAGGGATGATCACGTGTCCGAGTGTAGGGTGTCACGTCACGTCGAGTGTAGGGATGATCAGAGGCGTCACGTCCGAGTGTAGGGATGATCAGAGGTGTCACGTCCGAGTGTAGGGATGATCAGAGGTGTCACATTCCGAGTGTAGGGATGATCAGAGGGTGTCACGTCCGAGTGTAGGGATGATCAGAGGTGTCACGTCCGAGTGTAGGGATGATCAGAGGGTCACGTTCGAGTGTAGGGATGATCAGTGGCGTCACGTCCGAATGTAGGAATGATCAGAGGTGAGTGTAGGGATGATCAGAGGCGTCACGTCCGAGTGTAGGGATGATCAGAGGTGAGTGTAGGGATGATCACAGTTGAGATGATCAGGTGAGTGTAGGGATGATCAGTTGAGTGTAGGGATGATCAGAGGTGTCACGTCCGAGTGTAGGGATGATCAGAGGTGTCACGTCCAAGTCTAGGGATGATCAGAGGTGTCACGTCAGAGTGTAGGGATGATCAGAGGTGTCACGTCCGAGTGTAGGGATGATCAGAGGTGTCACGTCCGAGTGTAGGGATGATCAGAGGTGTCACGTCCGAGTGTAGGGATGATCAGAGGTGTCACGCTCGAGTGTAGGGATGATCAGAGGTGTCACGTTCTAGTGAGATCAGAAGTGTCACATCCGAGTGTAGGGATGATCAGAGGTGTCATGTCCGAGAGTAGGGATGATCAGAGGGGTCACGTTCGAGTGTAGGGATGATCAGAGGCGTCACGTCCGAATGTAGGGATGATCAGAGGTGAGTGTAGGGATGATCAGAGGTGACACGTCCGAGTGTAGGGATGATCAGAGGGGGAGTGTAGGGATGATCAGAGGTGTAGGGTGATCACCGTTGAGTGTAGGGATGATCAGAGGTGTCACGTCCGAGTGTAGGGATGATCAGAGGTGTCACGTCCGAGTGTCTAGGGATGATCAGAGGTGTCGATAGGGGAAAGAGGTGTGTAGGGATGATCAGAGGTGTCACGTCCGAGTGTAGGGATGATCAGAGGTGTCACGTCCGAGTGTAGGGATGATCAGAGGTGTCACGTCCGAGTGTAGGGATGATCAGAGGGTCACGTCGAGTGTAGGGATGATCAGAGGTGTCACGTCCGAGTGTAGGGATGATCAGAGGTGTCAGAGCGTCGACGTGTAGGGATGACGAGTGTCACGTCCGAGTGTGATCAGAGGTGTCACATCCGAGTGTAGGATGATCAGAGGGTCACGTCCGAGTGTAGGGATGATCAGAGGTGTCACGTCCCGTGAGGGATGATCAGAGGTGTCACGAGTGTAGGGATGATCAGAGGTGTCATGTCCGAGTGTAGGGATGATCAGAGGCGTCACGTCCGAGTGTAGGGATGATCAGAGGTGTCACGTCCGAGTGTAGGGATGATCAGAGGTCACGTCCGAGTGTAGGGATGATCAGAGGTGTCACGTCCGAGTGTAGGGATGATCAGAGGTGTCACGTCCGAGTGTAGGGATGATCAGAGGTGTCACACGTCCGAGTGTAGGGATGATCAGAGGTGTCACGTCGAGTGTAGGGATGACGTCCGAGTGTAGGGATGATCAGAGGTGTCACGTCCGAGTGTAGGGATGATCAGAGGTGTCACGTCCGAGTGTAGGGATGATCAGAGGTGTCACGTCCGAGTGTAGGGATGATCAGAGGTGTCACGTCCGAGTGTAGGGATGATCAGAGTGTCACGTCCGAGTACGTGAGTCGAGTGTAGGGATGATCAGAGGTGTCACGTCCGAGTGTAGGGATGATCAGAGGTGTCACGTCCGAGTGTAGGGATGATCAGAGGTGTCACGTCCGAGTAGGGATGATCAGGGAGTGATAGGGATCAGAGGTGTCACGTCGAGTGTAGGGATGATCAGAGGTGTCACGTCCGAGTGTAGGGATGATCAGAGGTGTCACGTCCGAGTGTAGGGATGATCAGAGGTGTCACGGGATGATCACGTCCGAGGTGTAGGATGATGATCAGAGGATGTCACGTCACCGAGTGTAGGGATGATCAGAGGGTGTCACGTCCGAGTGTAGGGATGATCAGAGGGTCACGTCCGAGTGTAGGGATGATCAGAGGTGTCACGTCCGAGTGTAGGGATGATCAGAGGCGTCACGTCCGAGTGTAGGATGATCAGAGGGTCACGTGATCAGAGGGAATGTAGGGATGATCAGAGGTGTCACGTCGAGTGTAGGGATGATCAGAGGTGTCACGTCCGTAGGGAGATCAGAGGTGAGTAGGGATGATCAGAGGCCTCACGTCCGAGTGTAGGGATGGTCAGAGGTGAGTGTAGGGATGATCAGGTGTCACGTCCGAGTGTAGGGATGATCAGAGGTGTCGCGTCCGAGTGTAGGGATGATCAGAGGTGTCGCGTCCGAGTGTAGGGATGATCAGAGGTGTCGCGTCCGAGTGTAGATGATCAGAGGTGTCACGTCCAAGAGTAGGGATGATCAGAGGTGTCACGTCCGAGAGTAGGGATGATCAGAGGTGTCACGTCCGAATGTAGGGATGTTCAGAGGCGTCACGTCCGAATGTAGGGATGATCAGAGGCATGACGTCCGAATGTAGGGATGATCAGAGGCGTCACGTCCGAGTGTAGGGATGATCAGAGGCGTCACGTCCGAATGTAGGGATGATCAGAGGTGTCACGTCCGAATGTAGGGATGATCAGAGGTGTCACGTCGAGTGTAGGGATGATCAGAGGCGTCACGTCCGAGTGTAGGGATGATCAGAGGTGAGTGTAGGGATGATCAGAGGTGTCACGTCCGAGTGTAGGGATGATCAGAGGTGTCACGTCCGAGTGTAGGGAAGATCAGAGGTGTCACGTCCGAGTGTAGGGATGATCAGAGGTGTCACGTCCGAGTGTAGGGATGATCAGAGGGGTCACGTTCGAGTGTAGGGATGATCAGAGGCGTCACGTCCGAGTGTAGGGATGATCAGAGGTGTCACACTCGAGTGTAGGGATGATCAGAGGTGTCACGTTCAAGTGTAGGGAAGATCAGAAGTGTCACATCCGAGTGTAGGGATGATCAGAGGTGTCATGTCCGAGAGTAGGGATGATCAGAGGGGTCACGTTCGAGTGTAGGGATGATCAGTGGCGTCACGTCCGAATGTAGGAATGATCAGAGGTGAGTGTAGGGATGATCAGAGGCGTCACGTCCGAGTGTAGGGATGATCAGAGGGGAGTGTAGGGATGATCAGAGTTGAGTGTAGGGATGATCAGAGGTGAGTGTAGGGATGATCAGAGGCGTCACGTCCGAGTGTAGGGATGATCAGAGGGGAGTGTAGGGATGATCACAGTTGAGTGTAGGGATGATCAGAGGTGTCACGTCCGAGTGTAGGGATGATCGGAGGTGTCACGTCCAAGTCTAGGGATGATCAGAGGTGTCACGTCCGAGTGTAGGGATGATCAGAGGAGTCACGTTCGAGTGTAGGGATGATCAGAGGCGTCACGTCTGAATGTAGGGATGATCAGAGGTGAGTGTAGGGATGATCAGAGGCGTCACGTCCGAATGTAGGGATGATTTAAGGCGTCACGTCCGAGTGTAGGGATGATCAGAGGTGAGTGTAGGGATGATCAGAGTTGAGTGAAGGGATGATCAGAGGTGTCACGTCCGAGTGTAGGGATGATCGGAGGTGTCACGTCCGAGTGTAGGGATGATCAGAGGTGTCACGTCCGAGTGTAGGGAAGATCAGAGGTGTCACGTCCGAGTGTAGGGATGATCAGAGGTGTCACGTCCGAGTGTAGGGATGATCAGAGGGGTCACGTTCGAGTGTAGGGATGATCAGAGGCGTCACGTCCGAGTGTAGGGATGATCAGAGGTGTCACACTCGAGTGTAGGGATGATCAGAGGTGTCACGTTCAAGTGTAGGGAAGATCAGAAGTGTCACATCCGAGTGTAGGGATGATCAGAGGTGTCATGTCCGAGAGTAGGGATGATCAGAGGGGTCACGTTCGAGTGTAGGGATGATCAGTGGCGTCACGTCCGAATGTAGGAATGATCAGAGGTGAGTGTAGGGATGATCAGAGGCGTCACGTCCGAGTGTAGGGATAATCAGAGGAGAGTGTAGGGATGATAAGAGTTGAGTGTAGGGATGATCACAGTTGAGTGTAGGGATGATCAGAGGTGTCACGTCCGAGTGTAGGGATGATCAGAGGTGTCACGTCCGAGTGTAGGGATGATCAGAGGTGTCACGTTCGAGTGTAGGGATGATCAGAGGCGTCACGTCCGAGTGTAGGGATGATCAGAGGCGTCACACTCGAGTGTAGGGATGATCAGAGGTGTCACGTTCAAGTGTAGGGAAGATCAGAAGTGTCACATCCGAGTGTAGGGATGATCAGAGGTGTCATGTCCGAGAGTAGGGATGATCAGAGGGGTCACGTCCGAGTGTAGGGATGATCAGAGGCGTCACGTCCGAATGTAGGGATGATTTAAGGCGTCACGTCTGAGTGTAGGGATGATCAGAGGTGAGTGTAGGGATGATCAGAGTTGAGTGAAGGGATGATCAGAGGTGTCACGTCCGAGTGTAGGGATGATCAGAGGTGTCACGTCCGAGTGTAGGGAAGATCAGAGGTGTCACGTCCGAGTGTAGGGATGATCAGAGGTGTCACGTCCGAGTGTAGGGATGATCAGAGGGGTCACGTTCGAGTGTAGGGATGATCAGAGGCGTCACGTCCGAGTGTAGGGATGATCAGAGGTGTCACACTCGAGTGTAGGGATGATCAGAGGTGTCACGTTCAAGTGTAGGGAAGATCAGAAGTGTCACATCCGAGTGTAGGGATGATCAGAGGTGTCATGTCCGAGAGTAGGGATGATCAGAGGGGTCACATTCGAGTGTAGGGATGATCAGTGGCATCACGTCCGAATGTAGGAATGATCAGAGGTGAGTGTAGGGATGATCAGAGGCGTCACGTCCGAGTGTAGGGATGATCAGAGGGGAGTGTAGGGATGATCACAGTTGAGTGTAGGGATGATCACAGTTGAGTGTAGGGATGATCAGAGGTGTCACGTCCGAGTGTAGGGATGATCGGAGGTGTCACGTCCAAGTCTAGGGATGATCAGAGGTGTCACATCAAAGTGTAGGGATGATCAGAGGTGTCACGTCCGAGTGTAGGGATGATCAGAGGTGTCACGTCCGAGTGTAGGGAAGATCAGAGGTGTCACGTCCGAGTGCAGGGATGATCAAAGGTGTCACGTCCGAGTGCAGGGATGATCAGAGGTGACACGTACGAGTCCGATTGTAAGGATGATCAGAGGTGTCACATCCGAGTGTAGGGATGATCAGAGGGGAGTGTAGGGGTGATCAGAGGTGAGTGTAGGGATAATCAGAGGTGAAACATCCGAGTGTAGGGATGATCAGAGGTGTCATGTCCGAGAGTAGGGATGATCAGAGGCGTCACGTTCGAATGTAGGGATGATCAGAGGCGTCACGTCCGAATGTAGGGATGATCAGAGGCGTCACGTCCGAATGTAGGGATGATCAGAGGCGTCACGTCCGAATGTTGGGATGATCAGAGGCGTCACGTCCGAGTGTAGGGATGATCAGAGGTGTCACGTCCAAGTGGAGGGATGATCAGAGGGGTCACGTCCGAGTGTAGGGATGATCAGAGGTGTCACGTCCGAGTGTAGGGAAGATCAGAGGTGTCACGTCCGAGTGTAGGGATGATCAGAGGTGTCACGTCCGAGTGTAGGGATGATCAGAGGGGTCACGTTCGAGTGTAGGGATGATCAGAGGCGTCACGTCCGAGTGTAGGGATGATCAGAGGTGTCACACTCGAGTGTAGGGATGATCAGAGGTGTCACGTTCAAGTGTAGGGAAGATCAGAAGTGTCACATCCGAGTGTAGGGATGATCAGAGGTGTCATGTCCGAGAGTAGGGATGATCAGAGGGGCCACGTTCGAGTGTAGGGATGATCAGTGGCATCACGTCCGAATGTAGGAATGATCAGAGGTGAGTGTATGGATGATCAGAGGCGTCACGTCCGAGTGTAGGGATGATCAGAGGTGTCACGTCCGAGAGTAGGGATGATCAGAGGTGTCACGTCCGAGAGTAGGGATGATCAGAGGTGTCACGTCCGAGTGTAGGGATGATCAGAGGTGTCACGTCCGAGTGTAGGGATGATCAGAGGTGTCACATCCGAGAGTAGGGATGATCAGAGGGGTCACGTTCAAGTGTAGGGAAGATCAGAGGCGTCACGTCCGAATGTAGGGAAGATCAGAGGTGAGTGTAGGGATGATCAGAGGGGAGTGTAGGGATGATCAGAGTTGAGTGTAGGGATGATCAGAGGTGAAACATCCGAGTGTAGGGATGATCAGAGGTGTCATGTCCGAGAGTAGGGATGATCAGAGGCGTCACGTTCGAATGTAGGGATGATCAGAGGCGTCACGTCCGAATGTAGGGATGATCAGAGGTGAGTGTAGGGATGATCAGAGGGGTCACGTCCGAGTGTAGGGATGATCAGAGGTGTCACGTCCGAGAGTAGGGATGATCAGAGGTGTCACGTCCGAGAGTAGGGATGATCAGAGGTGTCACGTCCGAGTGTAGGGATGATCAGAGGTGTCACGTTCAAGTGTAGGGAAGAACAGAGGCGTCACGTCCGAATGTAGGGAAGATCAGAGGTGAGTGTAGGGATGATCAAAGGCGTCACGTCCGAATGTAGGGATGATCAGAGACGTCACGTCTGAGTGAAGGGATGATCAGAGGTGTCACGTCCGAGTGTAGGGATGATCAGAGGTGTCACGTCCAAGTGTAGGGATGATCAGAGGTGTCACGTCCGAGTGTAGGGATGATCAGAGGTGTCACGTCCAAGTGGAGGGATGATCAGAGGGGTCACGTCCAAGTGGAGGGATGATCAGAGGGGTCACGTCCGCGTGTAGAGATGATCAGAGGTGAGTGCAGGGATGATCAGAGTTGAGTGTAGGGATGATCAGAGTTGAGTGTAGGGATGATCAGAGTTGAGTGTAGGGATGATCAGAGGTGTCACGTCCGAGTGTAGGGATGATCAGAGGCGTAACGTCTGATTGTAGGGATGATCAGAGGTGTCACGTCCGAGTGTAGGAAAGATCAGAGGCGTCACGTCCGAGTGTAGGAAAGATCAGAGGCGTCACGTCCGAGAGTAGGGATGATCAGAGGAGTCACGTTCGAGTGTAGGGATGATCAGAGGTGTCACGTTCGAATGTAGGGATGATCAGAAGTGAGTGTAGGGATGATCAGAGGCGTCACGTCCGAATGTAGGGATGATTAGAGGCCTCACGTCCGAGTGTAGGGATGATCAGAGGTGAGTGTAGGGATGATCAGAGTTGAGTGTAGGGATGATCAGAGGTGTCACGTCCGAGTGTAGGGATGATCAGAGGTGTCAGGTCCGAGTGTAGGGATGATCAGAGATGTCACGTCCGAGTGTAGGGATGATCAGAGGGGTCACGTTCGAGTGAAGGGATGATCAGAGGCATCACGTCCGAGTGTAGGGATGATCAGAGGTGTCACACTCGAGTGTAGGGATGATCAGAGATGTCACGTTCGAGTGTAGGGAAGATCAAAGGTGTCACATCCGAGTGTAGGGATGATCAGAGGTGTCATGTCCGAGAGTAGGGATGATCAGAGGGGTCACGTTCGAGTGTAGGGATGATCAGAGGTGTCACGTCCGAATGTAGGGAAGATCAGAGGTGAGTGTAGGGATGATCAGAGGTGTCACGTCCGAATGTAGGGATGATCAGAGGCGTCACGTCCGAGTGAAGGGATGATCAGAGGTGTCACGTCCGAGTGTAGGGATGATCAGAGGTGTCACTTCCGAGTGTAGGGATGATCAGAGGTGTCACGTCCAAGTGTAGGGATGATCAGAGGGGTCACGTCCAAGTGTAGGGATGATCAGAGGGGTCACGTCCAAGTGTAGGGATGATCAGAGGGGTCACGTCCGAGTGTAGGGATGATCAGAGGGGTCACGTCCGAGTGTAGGGATGATCAGAGGTGAGTGTAGGGATGATCAGAGTTGAGTGTAGGGATGATCAGAGTCGAGTGTAGGGATGATCAGAGTTGAGTGTAGGGATGATCAGAGGTGAGTGTAGGGATGATCAGAGGTGTCACGTCCGAGTGTAGGGATGATCAGAGTTGTCACATCCGAGTGTAGGGATGATCAGAGGCGTCACTTCCGAGTGTAGGGATGATCAGAGTTGAGTGTAGGGATGATCAGAGGTGAGTGTAGGGATGATCAGAGGTGTCACGTCCGAGTGTAGGGATGATCAGAGGTGTCACGTCCGAGTGTAGGGATGTCACGTCCGAGTGTAGGGTAGGGATGATCAGAGGTGTCACGTCCGAGTGTAGGGATGATCAGAGGCGTCACGTCCGAGTGTAGGGATGATCAGAGGTGTCACGTTCGAGTGTAGGGATGATCAGAGGTGTCACGTCCAAGTGTAGGGATGATCAGAGGTGTCACACTCGAGTGTAGGGATGATCAGAGGTGTCACGTTCGAGTGTAGGGAAGATCAGAGGTGTCACATCCAAGTGTAGGGATGATCAGAGGTGTCATGTCCGAGAGTAGGGATGATCAGAGGGGTCACGTTCGAGTGTAGGGATGATCAGAGGCGTCACGTCCGAATGTAGGGATGATCAGAGGTGAGTGTAGGGATGATCAGAGGCGTCGTGTCAGAGGTGACATTTCCGAGTGTAGAGATGATCAGAGGTGACATGTCCGATTGTAGGGAAGATCAGAGGTGACACGTCCGAGTGTAGGGATGATCAAAGGTGTCACGTCCGAGTGCAGGGATGATCAGAGGTGACACGTACGAGTGTAGGGATGATCAGAGGTGTCACATCCGAGTGTAGGGATGATCAGAGGGGTCAGGTCCGAGTGTAGGGATAATCAGAGGTGTCACATCCGAGTGTAGCGATGATCAGAGGTGACATGTCCGAGAGTAGGGATGATCAGAGGTCACGTTCGAGTGTAGGGATGATCAGAGGGGTCACGTCCGAGTGTAGGGATGATCAGAGGTGTCACGTCCGAGTGTAGGGATGATCAGAGGGTGTCACGTCCGAGTGTAGGGATGATCAGAGTCACGTCCGAGTGTAGGGATGATCAGAGGCGTCAGTCACCGAGTGTAGGGATGATCAGAGGTGAGTCCGAGTGTAGGGATGATCAGAGTTGAGTGTAGGGATGATCAGATCAGAGGATGATCACGTCCGAGTGTAGGGATGATCAGAGGTGTCACGTCCGAGTGTAGGGATGATCAGAGGTGTCGAGTGTAGGGATGATCAGAGGTGATCCAGAGGATGTCACGTCCGAGTGTAGGGATGATCAGAGGTGTCACGTCCGAGTGTAGGGATGATCAGAGGTGTCATGATCAGAGGTCGAGTGTAGGGATGATCAGAGGATGTCACGTCCGAGTGTAGGGATGATCAGAGGTGTCACACTCGAGTGTAGGATGATCAGGTGTCACGTTCGAGTGTAGGGATGATCAGAAGTGTCACATCCGAGTGTAGGGATGATCAGAGGAGTCATGTCCGAGAGTAGGGATGATCAGAGGGGTCACGTCCGAGTGTAGGGATGATCAGAGGCGTCACGTCCGAAAGTAGGAATGATCAGAGGTGAGTGGAGGGATGATCAGAGGCGTCACGTCCGAGTGTAGGGATGATCAGAGGGGAGTGTAGGGATGATCAGAGTTGAGTGTAGGGATGATCAGAGTTGAGTGTAGGGATGATCAGAGTTGTCACGTCCGAGTGTAGGGATGATCAGAGGTGTCAAGTCTGAGTGTAGGGATGATCAGAGGGTCCACGTCCGAGTGTAGGATGATCAGAGGTGTCACGTCCGAGTGTAGGGATGATCAGAGGCGTCACGTCCGAGGGTAGGGATGATCAGATCAGAGGTGTCACGTCCGAGAGTAGGGATGATCAGAGGAGTCACGTTCGAGTGTAGGGATGATCAGAGTGTGTAGAATGTTAGGGATGATCAGAGTGTAGGAGTGAGTGTAGGGATGATCAGAGGTGAGTCCGAAGTGTAGGGATGATCAGAGGTGTCACGTCCGAGTGTAGGGATGATCAGAGGGAGTGTAGGGACGTTCAGAGGGTCACGTGAGTGTAGGGATCAGAGGATGATCAGAGTCCGAGTGTAGGGATGATCAGAGGTGTCACGTCCGAGTGTAGGGATGATCAGAGTGCGTCACGTCCGAGTGTAGGGATGATCAGAGGCGTAACGTTCGAGTGTAGGGATGATCAGAGGTGTCACGTCCGAGTGTAGGGATGATCAGAGGCGTCACGTCCGAGTGTAGGGATGATCAGAGGCGTCACGTCCGAGTGTAGGGATGATCAGAGGCGTCACGTCCGAGTGTAGGGATGATCAGAGGTGTCACGTCCGAGTGTAGGGATGATCAGAGTAGGGATGATCGTCACGTCCGAGTGTAGGGATGATCAGAGGGTGAGTGTAGGGTCCGAGTGTAGGGATGATCAGAGGTGTCACAGTTGAGTGTAGGGATGATCAAAGGTGTCACGTCCGAGTGTAGGGATGATCGGAGGTGTCACGTCCAAGTCTAGGGATGATCAGAGGTGTCACACTCGAGTGTAGAGATGATCAGAGGTGTCACATCAAAGTGTAGGGATGATCAGAGGTGTCACGTTCACGTGTAGGGAAGATCAGAGGTGTCACATCCAAGTGTAGGGATGATCAGAGGTGTCATGTCCGAGAGTAGGGATGATCAGAGGGGTCACGTTCGAGTGTAGGGATGATCAGAGGCGTCACGTCCGAATGTAGGGATGATCAGAGGTGAGTGTAGGGATGATCAGAGGCGTCGCGTCAGAGGTGACATTTCCGAGTGTAGAGATGATCAGAGGTGACATGTCCGATTGTAGGGAAGATCAGAGGTGACACGTCCGAGTGTAGGGATGATCAAAGGTGTCACGTCAAGGGTGCAGGGATGATCAGAGGTGACACGTACGAGTCCGATTGTAAGGATGATCAGAGGTGAAACATCCGAGTGTAGGGATGATCAGAGGGGAGTGTAGGGGTGATCAGAGGTGAGTGTAGGGATAATCAGAGGTGTCACGTCCGAGTGTAGGGATGAATCAGAGGTGAAACATCCGAGTGTAGGGATGATCAGAGGTGTCAGAGGTGTCACGTCCGAGAGTAGGGATGATCAGAGTGTAGGGATAATCAGAGGTGAAACGTTCAAGTGTAGGGATGATCAGAGGTGTCATGTCCGAGAGTAGGGATGATCAGAGGCGTCACGTTCGAATGTAGGGATGATCAGAGGCGTCACGTCCGAATGTAGGGATGATCAGAGGCGTCACGTTCGAATGTAGGGATGATCAGAGGCGTCACGTCCGAATGTAGGGATGATCAGAGGCGTCACGTCCGAGTGTAGGGATGATCAGAGGCGTCACGTCCGAGTGTAGGGATGATCAGAGGTGAGTGTAGGGATGATCAGAGGTGAGGGTAGGGATGATCAGAGGTGAGTGTAGAGATGATCAGAGGTGTCACGTCCGAGTGTAGGGATGATCAGAGGTGTCACGTCCGTGTGTAGGGATGATCAGAGGTGTCACGTCCGAGAGTAGGGATGATCAGAGGTGTCACGTCCGAGAGTAGGGATGATCAGAGGTGTCACGTTCGAGTGTAGGGATGATCAGAGGCGTCACATCCGAGTGTAGGGATGATCAGAGGCGTAACGTTCGATTGTAGGGATGATCAGAGGCGTCATGTCCGAGTGTAGGGATGATCAGAGGCGTCACGTCCGCGTGTAGGAAAGATCAGAGGCGTCACGTTCGAGTGTAGGGATGATCAGTGGCGTCACGTCCGAATGTAGGAATGATCAGAGGTGAGTGTAGGGATGATCAGAGGCGTCACGTCCGAGTGTAGGGATGATCAGAGGGGAGTGTAGGGATGATCAGAGTTGAGTGTAGGGAGAAATGACATTTCCGGGAGGCGTGACCGGACGTGCGAGAGGAGTGCGATGAGCTGAGTGAGAGCAGCTGTGTGGTCTCCCGTCCTCCGCCCTATGTCAGCTCCACTCGTTATGCAGTCCTAGCAGCGCTATCAGAGTATATTTCTCCCTAGGAATGCAGCACAGAACCCGGGCAGTGCACTGTGTGGAGAGCATGGAGAGTGAGCCGATCGGATACCCTGAATGATGCATGGTCTCATTGCTGGACACCCTAAACAGACCAATTGCAAGGATTAGCGGGCGGGACTGCCTGTTCTCTGCACGGAGCCGAGAGGGGCAGGGAATCCCCGAAGTGACGTCACACGCTGAGCACGTTTGGCCGGGAGATACAGGGAAAGGAGAGGGGGGGTCAGCCCCTGAGCCCCGGAGCCGGCATTAGCGGGTATAGACAGAGAGTGGATACTCTGTGGATACCCTGGGGATACCCTGTGCAGGATTAAAAACGCCGTGGGGACACAGCAAGTATACGGACGGCCGGCGGGACGTTTTGCAATTCAAAGGAAGCCCTCTCTGTACCAGGCAACTACTGCATGGACTAAGCTAAAAGGTTTGACTAATGCCTGGACACGTGAGTAGTTATATTTGAAAACAGTGAGACAATATATATCAGTGTATAACAAAATCTGAACATAAATTACACCGCTTCAATATATATGCTTATACATGGTCCGGAGAGAAGCATAGGTGTCCCCCCTAGAGACATTCAAAGGCTTAGCTACGAGTCACTGTAAAGAGGATTTACTACTACACTGCCCGCGCTGTCTCCTGGGAGGAAGTAACAATCCAAATTAAGCAAAGATGCAGGCTGCTGCTTATGAGTACCTGTGAACAACATTGGTTAACTGTATGTTACTATATAACTCGAGAGACTGTGTATGCTGATGGTGATACTATCTGGGGCAGAGACACCCGTGTATGCGATTTTAAATTCTACCTTCTCATACCCCCCCTCCTTTTTTGGGGGTTTCCCCTTATTATATAATTTTTTTTTTTTTTTTTTTTTTTTTATTTATTTCTTTTTTTTTTGAAAATATAAGTTTTGCCCTGCGCCACATAAATAGGCTGACCCCCCTGCAATGGTTATGGTTGGATGGTCTTGGCCCTTGGTGAAAATATAGCTGCATGCTGTGACTCATATATGTGATTTGTTTACCTTCCGCAACCAGAGGACTGCCTTACGCTAAAAATCATTGTCTATGGGCTTAACCGTCTCAGCCATAAATAGAATTAGCGCAGTAGGACTGTTCCTTTGTGAAAATATTAGCTGTGCGCCATACATAGATACCTGGTTTTCATTAACGTTGAATAGGGGATGGCCTGTCAGTAAAATATAAGCCGTATGTTGTGCTTATTTCTCCCCTCTTTTTTTTTTTTTCTCCTTTAACCAGAGGACTGCTTATACGGTGTTATATATAGGCGTTCGGATTCTTTCCCTTTTCTTTTCCATCATAATAAAACTGAGGATCATCCCCTATAAAATCATTTGAAGTCCACTACCTGGCGAGATTAAACCCAGAAGGAGTCTGGTGTGACAATATGTCAGCTAGGAGAAGAATGGACGAGCAGGCCAACCAGGAAAATGTTGGGACACAATCATTAAGGTCAGCCAAAGATAAGGACAAGGAAAGGGGGGCCCAACCTACAATAACAAATGGGGCATCAGCTGCAGCAAAGCTGGAAAAGTATGCTCACAATTCAGACCACACCCCCACTAAAGGTGGACAGCAAGCTCAAGTCAAAATGCCAACTGATAGAAAGAGCCAAGGACAACCAAGTAACCCAGTAGGGGCCCCAAGCGGGGTAAAGAACTTAACCAACAAAAACCTGGGAGTCCCTGGAAAATTAGAGCTGGTTCCGGCTCAAGTACCAACAGAAGAAGTAGAGCCGACATTAAAGGACGTACTGACCGCGGTTAATATATGCAAACAGTCCCTAGGGGAATTATGTGGTCAAATGAAAAATATTAAAGATGAACTGTCCTTGATGCGTCAGGAGCTTGAAAAGACGGCTGACAGAATAACAGCAACTGAAGGGAGAATTAGTCAAATTGAGGATGACATGTACCCACTAAATCAAGAGGTTAAAAGTCTAAAAGAGCAATCGGATAAATTTGCAGGAAAACTGGATGAATTGGAAAACAGACTTCGAAGGGATAATGTGAGGCTGGTAGGCCTACCAGAAAAGAGTGAAGGATCTGATCCGATTGTATTTATGGAAAAATGGCTCATTGAAGTATTTGGAAGAGAGACATTCTCACAACAATTTTCGGTTGAAAGGGCGCATAGAGTCCCGTCCAGACCTCCACCTCAAGGGGGGCACCCCAGATCTATGTTAATTAAATTTTTGAATTTCAAAGATAAAGTAACGCTTCTCCGCAGGGCTAGAGAGATGGGGAATATTTTTTTTAATGGAGCTAAAGTTTCATTATATCCTGATTTTTCACCCGACTTGCAGAAGCGTAGAGCAGAATTTATAGAAATTAAACGTAGACTCCAGAAATTCGATGTCATCTACGCATTATTGTACCCAGCCCGGCTACGTGTGGTAGCTCTGGGAGAGACCTTCTTTTTTGATTCCCCTGCAAGTGTGACAACATGGCTGGAGGATAGAAAAGACAAATTAATAATTAAAATGAGGGGATAACAAGGTTAAGGGAAAAGGAACAAACATAGAGGGAAGGGAAGGGATGTGTTTCAGAGATGTATGTTTCAGAGATGTTTAGAGTGAATATATACGGAGTGGAGGGTGGTGGGAGACACATAGGACGACAGGGAGGATATGAGTGGTTGGGGTAAGGATAAAAATACAGTTTTTGATGAGTGTAGGGCAGGGGAGGGAGGAGGGCGGAGGGTGGGAGTGGGTTTGTATACAAGAGAGGGGGAGGGGGAGGGGAGGGGGAAAGGTATGGGACGTTTGGTAAGGGTCACAAAAAAAGCCTCTGGGGATAACCTAGAATGGTACATGGGGGGAGGGGGGAGGTGGGGTCATCGATGTAAAAATTGGAAAAAATATGTAACACATATGAAAGTAAGCGGCAAGCAAAAAACACTTATAGATAAATATTTAGAAGAAAGTTTCACATTCTCTCACTTAGAAAGACATATCAAGATACGATGCAAAATTTGGGAAAAAAAAAAAAACACTGATAAACAAATATATAGAAGAAAGATTCACATTTTATCACATAGTGGGAAATATTAAGATAGGCAAAGGATCTTTTATTTACCTTTCTTTTTTACAAGGGTTTTTCCCTCTTGTTAAAAGTTTCTCTTCCCGTTCTCGTTTTTTTCCCTCTCTATTTCCTTTCTTTTTTTTTTTTTTTTTTTTTTTTCTTTCTTCTCTTCCCCTTCTCTCCCTTTTTCCCCTCTCTCCTTGGTGTTCTGTTCTAGGCATCAATAGGGATTCCATTTTCTATTGCTTTCTTTTCTTGTTAGCCTATGCAGACTAGGGTAATTAATATCGGTTCCTGGAATGTACGGGGGTTGGGTACTCCGGCTAAGAGAGCAGCTGTGGTAGAGACCCTGGAAAGGAGTGACGTAGGATTGACCTGCCTACAGGAGACACATTTAACCCAAGATACTAAATTACTAAATCAGAGTAAAAAATATCAACATCAATACCACTCGGTACACACCTCCTACTCAAGGGGAGTGGCGGTGATGGTAAGAAAAGAGGTGGGCTTCACCTGTCGGCAGACCAGTATAGATAGGGAAGGACGGTATATTTTTCTGCATTGTGTAATAGAAAATCGAGAATATGTCCTCGCCAATATTTACATCCCCCCTCCGTTTAAGCTTGATGTGATGTATAGCCTAATAGAATTTTTATCAGACAAAGCTGGGATACCAGTCATAGCAGTAGGGGACTTTAATGAGGTTATGAATAAAAAATTAGACAGGTTTCCTTTAGGTACACAGAGGCAGAAGATAGATGAGAGCCGATTACACCAGTTCTTACAAGAAGTGGGGTTGTTTGACATGTGGAGAGTGAGAAACCCGGGGGTGCTGCAATTCTCGTGTTTTTCAAGTTCCTATTCTACTCTTTCACGGATCGATTTAGCCTTGGGAAACGGAGAAGCATGCCAAACAGTAAGGGATATTGAATATCAGCCTAGGGGGGTATCGGACCATGCCTTGTTGATTGTCTCAATAAATTTAGAAGGGAAAAGACCTCCCAGAACATGGAAAATGAATCCAGTCTGGTTCGAAATAATAGGGGATCCAAATGAGGTGCTGTTAAAACTGGAAGAATTTATAGAGTTTAACAAAGAGACAGTGACAAGAGGAGTAATGTGGGATGCACTGAAGGCCTATCTGCGAGGTATCCTTATTCAACTAGTCTCAAAAATCAAAAAATCCTCAAGAGAATGGGAAAAAAATAGTAAGAGGGAGTTGATGAAAGCAGAAAGAGAATACGTTGAAGACCCCACCCCAGAAAGACAAAGTAGATGGCTAAATAAACAACAGGAATACAAAGAAGTAATTATTAGGAAATCAGAGAATAAAAGACTGTTTCAGAAACAGGTGGCTTATGGGGAGGGGGAAAAGGTCGGAAAGATGCTGGCACAGATAGTGAGAGCTAATTCCCCTCCCTCCACCGTCCCAGCGATTAGGACGGAGAAAGGAGAAATCTCATTAAAGACGTCAGTAATTATAGAGACTTTTAGAATATACTATGACAAATTATATAAATCGCGGGGGACGATGGAGGAAGGGGAAGCGGACACATTTTTTAGGAATGCTGAAATTACGGCTCTCACTGAAGAAGAAAGGGAGGCAATGGAGGCACCGTTAACACTGGAGGAAATCCAGGTGGCGGTAAAAGAAATGGCCAATCAGAAATCACCAGGACCAGATGGTCTCCCCGCGGAAACCTATAAGCAATATGGGAAAATTCTACTGCCAGAACTTCTTAAGGTATTAAACTGGGCAAAGGAGGAGGGGAAGTTGCCAACGTCTATGACAGAGGCAACGATAATAGTTCTGCATAAAGAGGGGAAGGACCCATTAGAGACCAAGTCTTATAGACCGATCTCCCTACTCTGCTCGGATGCTAAAATATTAGCTAAAGCAATGGCAATTAGATTAAACAAAATTATCTCTAGATTAATACATCCTGACCAAACAGGGTTTATACCCTGTAGGTCTACTAGTATGAACATTAGGAGACTATACCTTAATTTACAGATACCAATAGAGAACATGGGTACAAGGGCAGTTATGGCGTTAGATGTGGTTAAAGCTTTCGATAGCTTAGAGTGGGGATATTTATGGCGAGTCTTAAAGGAATTTGGATTTGGCCCCTCGTTTATTAAATGGATTAAAACCCTGTATAAGGGTCCCAGTGCTAAAATTAGGGTTAATGGCGAGTACTCCGAGGGGATTCAATTGGAGAGAGGGACAAGGCAGGGCTGCCCATTGTCCCCCCTGCTCTTCGCGCTTGCAATGGAACCCTTAGCAAGTGTAATTAGATCAAACACAAATATGCAGGGGTTTCGAAGAGCAGGGGGTGAAGAGAGAATCGCACTGTATGCGGACGATGTCCTTCTCTTCCTGGGGGATACGGGGCAATCCCTCAGGCAGGTGATGAACATCCTCACGGACTTTGGTAAAATCTCAGGACTCACCATAAACTGGGAAAAATCTGCATTATTGCCTATAGATTCTCTAGGGAACCAGAACGTACAGGATATTTCACAGCTAGAGGTAGTTGAACAAATGAAATACTTAGGCATATATATAACAAGGAACCCTAACAATTACATAAATGATAATATAGTACCGCTTTTAGCTAGATTTAAAAGTAAAATTGCAATCTGGAGACGTCTCCCACTGTCGATAGCAGGGAGGTGTAACCTAATCAAAATGGTATGGCAGCCACAGCTTCTGTACCTGCTGCATAACTGTCCAATATGGATAGATAAAAAATGGTTCAGAAAGATAGACACGTTGTTTAGGGAACTTATATGGAAGGGAGGTCAGCCTAGGATTGGGTTACAAACACTACAACTAGCAACAAGAAAGGGAGGATTGGCAGTACCGCATCCACGGAGCTACTTCCTAGCAGCCCAACTGCAACATCTAGGAACTATGACAGGAGGAAGCAACAAGGAATTAATGATTGCAGGAACCCCGCACAAAACAATAGTAGAAGCCCTCGAGGCAAACTCCTTTCTTTACAGAATCCCCACGGTGAGACTGGCCTTAAAAGTGTGGAAGGCAGTAAAAGTAGTAAAAGGGTTAGAGGGTATGACAAAATACACCCCCCTCTGGAATAATAAAAACTTACAGGAAGTAGAAAAGATAGGGAAAATTAGAGAGTGGGAAATAAAAGGGATAGATAAGTTGGCACAGATGTACGAGGGCAAGGTATTGAAGACATTTACAGCACTGCGAGTGGAATACGATATACCCAAACATTCCTTCTATAAATATCTACAAATTAGACACGCTTTAAATAGTCAATTTAAGAATCAAGATCCAATCTGGAACAACTCTCCAGTGTATCAAAGAATAGGCTCCCAAAACAAGAGTAGAGGATTTATAGCAGAAATGTATTCACACATATGCGAAGGTAGCATAGAAAATCCAGAACAGCTTAAGTGTAGGGGGAAATGGGAGAAAGAATGTGGAACGTTCTCAGATGAACAGTGGCTGAGGATATTGGAGAAAGGACACGTGGTATCGGTCTCGCCTGCTCAGAAGGTCTCATATTTGATGCTGCTACACAGGACATACTATACACCTAAGAGACTATATGAGTTTGGATTGAGAACAGATGCCAGGTGCCCTAGGTGCCAGGATACTGGGGATTTAGCACATATGGTATGGAAGTGCCCAAAACTGCACCGTTATTGGACTGAAATCCTTAACATCCTGAACACCGTATTAGAAGTTAGACTGGAAATGAACCCCAGACTGTGTATACTGGGATTGGATGAGGGGATAAATGGTGGTCCCTCTGTAATTAACGCTGTAATGAGAGGTTTGTTCCAGGCGAGAAAATTAATAGCTCAGAGGTGGCAGGCTGAGAAACCCCCAACGGTAAGAGAATGGAAAAGGTTAACAACAGAAACAGTATGGAAAGAAAGAACAGTGTATATAAGGAGAGGAAATCTGAGAGAGTTTGAAGCTATGTGGAGACCATGGTTGGATAAATTGGAGAATCCACTATGAGGTGGGGGGGAGAGAGAGGGAGAGGGAATAAGTCGGGTGTCAAGAGGGAAGGTTGGGAAGGATAAAAGGGACTAAAGGTTGAAGGATACTCCTTGTAAAGTGTGAGAAGTGGAATTTTTTTTCTTGTTTTCTTTTTAAATGTATGTACTATGTAAGTAAAGAATGGATTTTGTATAATAATGAAGAAAATAAATAAAGATTATATAATTTAAAAAAAGAGTTGAGTGTAGGGATGATCACAGTTGAGTGTAGGGATGATCAGAGGTGTCATGTCCGAGAGTAGGGATGATCAGAGGGGTCACGTTCGAGTGTAGGGATGATCAGAGGCGTCACGTCCGAATGTAGGGATGATCAGAGGTGAGTGTAGGGATGATCAGAGGCGTCACGTCAGAGGTGACATTTCCGAGTGTAGAGATGATCAGAGGTGACATGTCCGATTGTAGGGAAGATCAGAGGTGACACGTCCGAGTGTAGGGATGATCAAAGGTGTCACGTCAAGGGTGCAGGGATGATCAGAGGTGACACGTACGAGTCCGATTGTAAGGATGATCAGAGGTGTCACATCCGAGTGTAGGGATGATCAGAGGGGAGTGTAGGGGTGATCAGAGGTGAGTGTAGGGATAATCAGAGGTGAAACATCCGAGTGTAGGGATGATCAGAGGTGTCATGTCCGAGAGTAGGGATGATCAGAGGGGTCACGTTCGAGTGTAGGGATGATCAGAGGCGTCACATTCGAATGTAGGGATGATCAGAGGCGTCACGTCCGAATGTAGGGATGATCAGAGGCGTCACATCCGAATGTAGGGATGATCAGAGGCGTCACGTCCGAATGTAGGGATGATCAGAGGCGTCACGTCCGAATGTAGGGATGATCAGAGGCGTCACGTCCGAGTGTAGGGATGATCAGAGGTGAGTGTAGGGATGATCAGAGGTGAGTGTAGGGATGATCAGAGGTGAGTGTAGAGATGATCAGAGGTGTCACGTCCGAGTGTAGGGATGATCAGAGGTGTCACGTCCGTGTGTAGGGATGATCAGAGGTGTCACGTCCGAGAGTAGGGATGATCAGAGGTGTCACGTCCGAGAGTAGGGATGATCAGAGGTGTCACGTCCGAGTGTAGGGATGATCAGAGGTGTCACGTCCGAGTGTAGGGATGATCAGAGGTGTCACGTCCGAGAGTAGGGATGATCAGAGGTGTCACGTCCGAGTGTAGGGATGATCAGAGGTGTCACGTCCGAGAGTAGGGATGATCAGAGGGGTCACGTTCAAGTGTAGGGAAGATCAGAGGCGTCACGTCCGAATGTAGGGAAGATCAGAGGTGAGTGTAGGGATGATCAAAGGCGTCACGTCCGAATGTAGGGATGATCAGAGACGTCACGTCCGAGTGTAAGGATGATCAGAGGTGTCACGTCCAAGTGTAGGGATGATCAGAGGTGTCACGTCCGAGTGTAGGGATGATCAGAGGTGTCACGTCCAAGTGGAGGGATGATCAGAGGGGTCACGTCCAAGTGGAGGGATGATCAGAGGGGTCACGTCCGAGTGTAGAGATGATCAGAGGTGAGTGCAGGGATGATGAGAGGGGAGTGTAGGGATGATCAGAGTTGAGTGTAGGGATGATCAGAGTTGAGTGTAGGGATGATCAGAGGTGTCACGTCTGATTGTAGGGATGATCAGAGGCGTCACGTCCGAGTGTAGGAAAGATCAGAGGCGCCACGTCCGAGTGTAGGAAAGATCAGAGGCGTCACGTCCGAGTGTAGGAAAGATCAGAGGCGTCACGTCCGAGAGTAGGGATGATCAGATGAGTCACGTTCGAGTGTAGGGATGATCAGAGGTGTCACGTCCGAATGTAGGGATGATCAGAAGTGAGTGTAGGGATGATCAGAGGCGTCACGTCCGAATGTAGGGATGATTAGAGGCCTCACGTCCGAGTGTAGGGATGATCAGAGGTGAGTGTAGGGATGATCAGAGTTGAGTGTAGGGATGATCAGAGGTGTCACGTCCGAGTGTAGGGATGATCAGAGGTGTCACGTCCGAGTGTAGGGATTATCAGAGATGTCACGTCCGAGTGTAGGGATGATCAGAGGGGTCACGTTCGAGTGAAGGGATGATCAGAGGCATCACGTCCGAGTGTAGGGATGATCAGAGGTGTCACGTTCGAGTGTAGGGATGATCAGAGGTGTCACGTCCAAGTGTAGGGATGATCAGAGGTGTCACGTCCGAGTGTAGGGAAGATCAGAGGTGTCACGTCCGAGTGTAGGGAAGATCAGAGGTGTCACGTCCGAGTGTAGGGATGATCAGAGGTGTCACGTCCGAGTGTAGGGATGATCAGAGGGGTCACGTTCGAGTGTAGGGATGATCAGAGGCGTCACGTCCGAGTGTAGGGATGATCAGAGGTGTCACACTCGAGTGTAGGGATGATCAGAGGTGTCACGTTCAAGTGTAGGGAAGATCAGAAGTGTCACATCCGAGTGTAGGGATGATCAGAGGTGTCATGTCCGAGAGTAGGGATGATCAGAGGGGTCACGTTCGAGTGTAGGGATGATCAGTGGCATCACGTCCGAATGTAGGAATGATCAGAGGTGAGTGTATGGATGATCAGAGGCGTCATGTCCGAGTGTAGGGATGATCAGAGGGGAGTGTAGGGATGATCAGAGTTGAGTGTAGGGATGATCACAGTTGAGTGTAGGGATGATCAGAGGTGTCACGTCCGAGTGTAGGGATGATCGGAGGTGTCACGTCCAAGTCTAGGGATGATCAGAGGTGTCACACTCGAGTGTAGAGATGATCAGAGGTGTCACATCAAAGTGTAGGGATGATCAGAGGTGTCACGTCCGAGTGTATGCATGATCAGAGGTGTCACGTCCGAGTGTAGGGATGATCAGAGGAGTCACGTTCGAGTGTAGGGATGATCAGAGGCGTCACGTCTGAATGTAGGGATGATCAGAGGTGAGTGTAGGGATGATCAGAGGCGTCACGTCCGAATGTAGGGATGATTTAAGGCGTCACGTCCGAGTGTAGGGAGGATCAGAGGTGAGTGTAGGGATGATCAGAGTTGAGTGAAGGGATGATCGGAGGTGTCACGTCCGAGTGTAGGGATGATCGGAGGTGTCACGTCCGAGTGTAGGGATGATCGGAGGTGTCACGTCCGAGTGTAGGGATGATCGGAGGTGTCACGTCCGAGTGTAGGGAAGATCAGAGGTGTCACGTCCGAGTGTAGGGATGATCAGAGGTGTCACGTCCGAGTGTAGGGATGATCAGAGGGGTCACGTTCGAGTGTAGGGATGATCAGAGGCGTCACGTCCGAGTGTAGGGATGATCAGAGGTGTCACACTCGAGTGTAGGGATGATCAGAGGTGTCACGTTCAAGTGTAGGGAAGATCAGAAGTGTCACATCCGAGTGTAGGGATGATCAGAGGTGTCATGTCCGAGAGTAGGGATGATCAGAGGGGTCACGTTCGAGTGTAGGGATGATCAGTGGCGTCACGTCCGAATGTAGGAATGATCAGAGGTGAGTGTAGGGATGATCAGAGGCGTCACGTCCGAGTGTAGGGATGATCAGAGGGGAGTGTAGGGATGATCAGAGTTGAGTGTAGGGATGATCACAGTTGAGTGTAGGGATGATCAGAGGTGTCACGTCCGAGTGCAGGGATGATCGGAGGTGTCACGTCCAAGTCTAGGGATGATCAGAGGTGTCACACTCGAGTGTAGAGATGATCAGAGGTGTCACATCAAAGTGTAGGGATGATCAGAGGTGTCACGTTCGCGTGTAGGGAAGATCAGAGGTGAAACATCCGAGTGTAGGGATGATCAGAGGTGTCACATCCGAGTGTAGGGATGATCAGAGGTGTCATGCCTGAGAGTAGGAATGATCATAGGAGTCACGTTCGAGTGTAGGGATGATCAGAGGCGTCAAGTCTGAATGTAGGGATGATCAGAGGTGAGTGTAGGGATGATCAGAGGCGTCACGTCCGAATGTAGGGATGATTTAAGGCGTCACGTCCGAGTGTAGGGATGATCAGAGGTGAGTGTAGGGATGATCAGAGTTGAGTGAAGGGATGATCAGAGGTGTCACGTCCGAGTGTAGGGATGATCAGAGGTGTCACGTCCGAGTGTAGGGATGATCAGAGGTGTCACGTCCGAGTTTAGGGATGATCAGAGGTG
Organism: Lithobates sylvaticus; assembly: GCA_028564925.1. Taxonomy (NCBI): domain Eukaryota; kingdom Metazoa; phylum Chordata; class Amphibia; order Anura; family Ranidae; genus Lithobates; species Lithobates sylvaticus. The sequence goes on from CM053035.1 coordinate 84,024,758, forward strand.
TCACGTCCGAGTGTAGGGAAGATCAGAGGTGTCACGTCCGAGTGTAGGGAAGATCAGAGGTGTCACGTCCGAGTGTAGGGATGATCAGAGGTGTCACGTCCGAGTGTAGGGATGATCAGAGGGGTCACGTCCGAGTGTAGGGAAGATCAGAGGTGTCACGTCCGAGTGCAGGGATGATCAAAGGTGTCACGTCCGAGTGCAGGGATGATCAGAGGTGACACGTACGAGTCCGATTGTAAGGATGATCAGAGGTGTCACATCCGAGTGTAGGGATGATCAGAGGGGAGTGTAGGGATAATCAGAGGTGAAACATCCGAGTGTAGGGTTGATCAGAGGTGTCATGTCCGAGAGTAGGGATGATCAGAGGGGTCACGTTCAAGTCTAGGGATGATCAGAGGCGTCACGTTCGAATGTAGGGATGATCAGAGGCGTCACGTCCGAATGTAGGGATGATCAGAGGCGTCACGTCCGAATGTAGGGATGATCAGAGGCGTCACGTCCGAATGTAGGGATGATCAGAGGCGTCACGTCCGAGTGTAGGGATGATCTGAGGCGTCACGTACGAATGTAGGGATGATCAGAGGTGACACGAGTGTAGGGATGATCAGAGTGTAGGGATGATCAGAGGGGAGCAGTCACGTCAGAGTGTAGGGATGATCAGAGGTGTCACGTCCGAGTGTAGGGATGATCAGGGGTCACGTCCGAGTGTAGGGATGATCAGAGGGGTCACGTCCGAGTGTAGGGATGATCAGAGGTGTCACGTCGAGTGTAGGGATGATCAGAGGTGTGTGTAGGGATGATCAGAGGTGAGTGTAGGGATGATCAGAGGTGTGAGTGTAGGGATGATCAGAGGGGTCACGTCCGAGTTTAGGGATGATCAGAGGCGTCACGTCCGAGTGTAGGGAAGATCAGAGGCGTAACGTCCGAGTGTAGGGATGATCAGAGGTGACATGTCCGAGTGTAGGGATGATCAGAGGTGAGTCAAGTGTAGGGATGATCAGAGGTGTCACGTACGAGTCCGAGTGTAGGGATGATCAGAGGGGAGTAGGGGATGATCAGAGGTGAGTGTAGGGATGATCAGAGGAGTCACGTCCGAGTGTAGGGATGATCAGAGGTGTCACGTCCGAGTGTAGGGATGATCAGAGGTGTCACGTAGGGATGATGAGGGATGATCAGAGGTGTCACGTCCGAGTGTAGGGATGATCAGAGGCGTCACGTCCGAGTGTAGGGATGATCAGAGGTGACGTCCGAGTGTAGGGATGATCAGAGGTGTCACGTCCGAGTGTAGGGATGATCAGAGGTGTCATGTCCGAGTGTAGGGATGATCAGAGGTGTCACGTCCGAGTGTAGGGATGATCAGAGGCGTCACGTCCGAGTGTAGGGATGATCAGAGGTGTCACGTCCGAGTGTAGGGATGATCAGAGGTGTCACGAGTGTAGGGATGATCAGAGGCGTCACGTCCGAGTGTAGGGATGATCAGAGGCGTCACGTTCGAGTGTAGGGATGATCAGAGGTGTCACGTCTGAATGTAGGGATGATCAGAGGTGAGTGTAGGGATGATCAGAGGTGTCACGTCCGAGTGTAGGGATGATCAGAGGTGTCACGTCCGAGTGTAGGGATGATCAGAGGGGTCACGTCCGAGTGTAGGGATGATCAGAGGTGTCACGTCCGAGAGTAGGGATGATCAGAGGCGTCACGTAGGAGTGTAGGGATGATCAGAGGTGTCACGTCCGAGTGTAGGGATGATCAGATCAGAGTGTAGGGATGATCAGAGGTGTCACGTCCGAGTGTAGGGATGATCAGAGGTGTCACGTCCGAGTGTAGGGATGATCAGAGGTGTCACGTCCGAGTGTAGGGATGATCAGAGGGGTCACGTTCGAATGTAGGGATGATCAGAGGCGTCACGTCCGAGTGTAGGGATGATCAGAGGGTCACGTCGAGTGTAGGGATGATCAGAGGTGTCCGAGTGTAGGGATGATCAGAAGTGTCACTTCCGAGTGTAGGGATGATCAATCAGAGGTTAGGGATGATCAGAGGTGTCACGACCGAGTGAAGGGATGATCAGAGGCGTCACGTCCGAGTGTAGGGATGATCAGAGGTGTCACAGTCCGAGTGTGGGGATGATCAGAGGTGATTCACGTCCGAGTGTAGGGATGATCAGAGGTGTCACGTCCGAGTGTAGGGATGATCAGAGTGTTCACGAGTGTAGGGATGACAGAGGTGAGTGTAGGGATGATCATAGGTGTCACGTCCGAGTGTAGGGATGATCAGAGGTGTCACGTTCGAGTGTAGGGAAGATCAGAAGTGTCACATCCGAGTGTAGGGATGACAGAGGTGTCACGTCCGAGAGTAGGGATGATCAGAGGTGTCACTTCCGAGTGTAGGGATGATCAGTGCACACACTCCGTCCGAGTGTAGGGATGATGAGAGTGAGTGTAGGGATGATCAGAGGTGTCACGTTCGAGTGTAGGGATGATCAGAGGTGTCACGTCCGAGTGTAGGGAAGATCAGAGGTGTCACATCCGAGTGTAGGGATGATCAGAGGTGTCATGTCCGAGAGTAGGGATGATCAGAGGGGTCACGTTCGAGTGTAGGGATGATCAGAGGTGTCACGTCCGAATGTAGGGATGATCAGAGGCGTCACGTCCGAGTGAAGGGATGATCAGAGGTGTCACGTCCGAGTGTAGGGATGATCAGAGGTGTCACTTCCGAGTGTAGGGATGATCAGAGGTGTCACGTCCAAGTGGAGGGATGATCAGAGGGGTCACGTCCAAGTGTAGGGATGATCAGAGGGGTCACGTCCAAGTGTAGGGATGATCAGAGGGGTCACGTCCGAGTGTAGAGATGATCAGAGGTGAGTGTAGGGATGATCAGAGGGGAGTGTAGGGATGATCAGAGGTGTCACGTTCGAGTGTAGGGATGATCAGAGGCGTCACATCCGAGTGTAGGGATGATCAGAGGCGTAACGTTCGATTGTAGGGATGATCAGAGGCGTCATGTCCGAGTGTAGGGATGATCAGAGGCGTCATGTCCGAATGTAGGGATGATCAGAGGCGTCACGTCCGAGTGTAGGGATGATCAAAGGCGTCACGTCCGAATGTAGGGATGATCAGAGGCGTCACGTCCGAGTGTAGGGATGATCAGAGGTGAGTGTAGGGATGATCAGAGGTGAGTGTAGGGATGATCAGAGGTGAGTGTAGAGATGATCAGAGGTGTCACGTCCGAGTGTAGGGATGATCAGAGGTGTCACCTCCGAGTGTAGGGATGATCAGAGGTGTCACGTCCGAGTGTAGGGATGATCAGAGGAGTCACGTCCGAGTGTAGGGATGATCAGAGGTGTCACGTCCGAGAGTAGGGATGATCAGAGGGGTCACGTCCGAGAGTAGGGATGATCAGAGGTGTCACGTCCGAGTGTAGGGATGATCAGAGGTGTCACATCCGAGTGTAGGGATGATCAGAGGCGTCACGTCCGAGAGTAGGGAAGATCAGAGGCGTCACGTTCGAGTGTAGGGAAGTGTAGGGAGTGTAGGGATGATCAAAGGCGTCACGTCCGAATGTAGGGATGATCAGAGACGTCACGTCTAAGTGAAGGGATGATCAGAGGTGTCACGTCCGAGTGTAGGGATGATCAGAGGTGTCACGTCCGAGTGTAGGGATGATCAGAGGTGTCACGTCCGAGTGTAGGGATGATCAGAGGTGTCACGTCCAAGTGGAGGGATGATCAGAGGGGTCACGTCCAAGTGGAGGGATGATCAGAGGGGTCACGTCCGAGTGTAGAGATGATCAACGGTGAGTGCAGGGATGATGAGAGGGGAGTGTAGGGATGATCAGAGTTGAGTGTAGGGATGATCAGAGTTGAGTGTAGGGATGATCAGAGGTGTCACGTCTGATTGTAGGGATGATCAGAGGCGTCAAGTCCGAGTGTAGGAAAGATCAGAGGCGCCACGTCCGAGTTTAGGAAAGATCAGAGGCGTCACGTCCGAGTGTAGGAAAGATCAGAGGCGTCACGTTCGAGTGTAGGGAAGATCAGAGGCGTCACATCCGTGTGTAGGGATGATCAGAGGTGTCACGTCCAAGTTTAGGGATGATCAGAGGTGTCACGTCCGAGTGTAGGGATGATCAGAGGTGTCACGTCCAAGTGGAGGGATGATCAGAGGGGTCACGTCCGAGTGTAGGGATGATCAGAGGTGTCACATCCAAGTGTAGGGATGATCAGAGGTGTCATGTCCGAGAGTAGGGATGATCAGAGGGGTCACGTTCGAGTGTAGGGAAGATCAGAGGCATCACGTCCGAATGTAGGGAAGATCAGAGGTGAGTGTAGGGATGATCAGAGGTGTCACGTCCGAATGTAGGGATGATCAGAGGCGTCACGTCCGAGTGAAGGGATGTTCAGAGGTGTCACGTCCGAGTGTAGGGATGATCAGAGGTGTCACGTCCGAGTGTAGGGATGATCAGAGGTGTCACGTCCAAGTGGAGGGATGATCAGAGGGGTCACGTCCAAGTGTAGGGATGATCAGAGGGGTCACGTCCAAGAATAGGGATGATCAGAGGGGTCACATCCGAGTGTAGGGATGATCAGAGGCGTAACGTTCGATTGTAGGGATGATCAGAGGCGTCATGTCCGAGTGTAGGGATGATCAGAGGCGTCACGTCCGCGTGTAGGAATGATCAGAGGTGAGTGTAGGGATGATCAGAGGCGTCACGTCCGAGTGTAGGGATGATCAGAGTTGAGTGTAGGGATGATCAGAGTTGAGTGTAGGGATGATCAGAGTTGAGTGTAGGGATGATCAGAGGGGAGTGTAGGGATGATCAGAGTTGAGTGTAGGGATGATCACAGTTGAGTGTAGGGATGATCAGAGGTGTCACGTCCGAGTGTAGGGATGATCGGAGGTGTCACGTCCAAGTCTAGGGATGATCAGAGGTGTCACACTCGAGTGTAGAGATGATCAGAGGTGTCACATCAAAGTGTAGGGATGATCAGAGGTGTCACGTTCACGTGTAGGGAAGATCAGAGGTGTCACATCCAAGTGTAGGGATGATCAGAGGTGTCATGTCCGAGAGTAGGGATGATCAGAGGGGTCACGTTCGAGTGTAGGGATGATCAGAGGCGTCACGTCCGAATGTAGGGATGATCAGAGGTGAGTGTAGGGATGATCAGAGGCGTCACGTCAGAGGTGACATTTCCGAGTGTAGAGATGATCAGAGGTGACATGTCCGATTGTAGGGAAGATCAGAGGTGACACGTCCGAGTGTAGGGATGATCAAAGGTGTCACGTCAAGGGTGCAGGGATGATCAGAGGTGACACGTACGAGTCCGATTGTAAGGATGATCAGAGGTGTCACATCCGAGTGTAGGGATGATCAGAGGGGCGTGTAGGGGTGATCAGAGGTGAGTGTAGGGATAATCAGAGGTGAAACATCCGAGTGTAGGGATGATCAGAGGTGTCATGTCCGAGAGTAGGGATGATCAGAGGGGTCACGTTCAAGTGTAGGGATGATCAGAGGCGTCACATTCGAATGTAGGGATGATCAGAGGCGTCACGTCCGAATGTAGGGATGATCAGAGGCGTCACGTCCGAATGTAGGGATGATCAGAGGCGTCACGTCCGAGTGTAGGGATGATCAGAGGTGAGGGTAGGGATGATCAGAGGTGAGGGTAGGGATGATCAGAGGTGAGTGTAGAGATGATCAGAGGTGTCACGTCCGAGTGTAGGGATGATCAGAGGTGTCACGTCCGTGTGTAGGGATGATCAGAGGTGTCACGTCCGAGTGTAGGGATGATCAGAGGAGTCACGTCCGAGTGTAGGGATGATCAGAGGTGTCACGTCCGAGTGTAGGGATGATCAGAGGTGTCGCGTCCGAGTGTAGGGATGATCAGAGGTGTCACGTCCGAGAGTAGGGATGATCAGAGGTGTCACGTCCAAGTGGAGGGATGATCAGAGGGGTCACGTCCAAGTGGAGGGATGATCAGAGGGGTCACGTCCGAGTGTAGAGATGATCAGAGGTGAGTGCAGGGATGATGAGAGGGGAGTGTAGGGATGCTCAGAGTTGAGTGTAGGGATGATCAGAGTTGAGTGTAGGGATGATCAGAGGTGTCACGTCTGATTGTAGGGATGATCAGAGGCGTCACGTCCGAGTGTAGGGATGATCAGAGGCGTCACGTCCGAGTGTAGGAAAGATCAGAGGCGTCACGTCCGAGTGTAGGAAAGATCAGAGGCGTCACGTCCGAGAGTAGGGATGATCAGATGAGTCACGTTCGAGTGTAGGGATGATCAGAGGTGTCACGTCCGAATGTAGGGATGATCAGAAGTGAGTGTAGGGATGATCAGAGGCGTCACGTCCGAATGTAGGGATGATTAGAGGCCTCACGTCCGAGTGTAGGGAAGATCAGAGGTGAGTGTAGGGATGAGGTGAGTGTAGGGATGATCAGAGTAGGGATGATCAGAGTCCGAGTGTAGGGATGATCAGAGGTGTCACGTCCGAGTGTAGGGATGATCAGAGATGTCACGTCCGAGTGTAGGGATGATCAGAGGGGTCACGTTCGAGTGAAGGGATGATCAGAGGCATCACGTCCGAGTGTAGGGATGATCAGAGGTGTCACACTCGAGTGTAGGGATGATCAGAGTGTATGTGTAGGGATCAGAGGTGTCACACTCGAGTGTAGGGATGATCAGAGATGTCACGTTCGAGTGTAGGGAAGATCAAAGGTGTCACGTCCGAGTGTAGGGATGATCAGAGGTGTCATGTCCGAGAGTAGGGATGATCAGAGGGGTCACGTTCGAGTGTAGGGATGATCAGAGGTGTCACGTCCGAATGTAGGGATGATCAGAGGCGTCACGTCCGAGTGAAGGGATGATCAGAGGTGTCACGTCCGAGTGTAGGGATGATCAGAGGTGTCACGTCTGAGTGTAGGGATGATCAGAGGTGTCACGTCCAAGTGGAGGGATGATCAGAGGGGTCACGTCCAAGTGTAGGGATGATCAGAGGGGTCACGTCCAAGTGTAGGGATGATCAGAGGGGTCACGTCCGAGTGTAGAGATGATCAGAGGTGAATGTAGGGATGATCAGAGGGGAGTGTAGGGATGATCAGAGGTGTCACGTTCGAGTGTAGGGATGATCAGAGGCGTCACGTCCAAGTGTAGGGATGATCAGAGGGGTCACGTTCGATTGTAGGGATGATCAGAGGCGTCATGTCCGTCCGAGTGTAGGGATGATCAGAGGTGTCATGTCCGCGTGTAGGAAAGATCAGAGGCGTCACGTCCGAGTGTAGGGATGATCAGAGTTGAGTGTAGGGATGATCAGAGTCGAGTGTAGGGATGATCAGAGGTGTCACGTTCGAGTGTAGGGATGATCAGAGGCGTCACATCCGAGTGTAGGGATGATCAGAGGTGTAGATTGGGATGTCACGTCAGAGTGTAGGGATGATCAGAGTTGAGTGAAGGGATGATCAGAGGTGTCACGTCCGAGTGTAGGGATGATCAGAGGTGTCACGTCCGAGTGTAGGGATGATCAGAGGTGTCACGTCCGAGTGTAGGGAAGATCAGAGGTGTCACGTCCGAGTGTAGGGATGATCAGAGGTGTCACGTCCGAGTGTAGGGATGATCAGAGGGGTCACGTCCGAGTGTAGGGATGATCAGAGGTGTCACGTCCGAGAGTAGGGATGATCAGAGGTGTCACGTCCGAGAGTAGGGATGATCAGAGGTGTCACGTCCGAGTGTAGGGATGATCAGAGGTGTCACGTCCGAGTGTAGGGATGATCAGAGGTGTCACGTCCGAGAGTAGGGATGATCAGAGGGGTCACGTTCAAGTGTAGGGAAGATCAGAGGCGTCACGTCCGAATGTAGGGAAGATCAGAGGTGAGTGTAGGGATGATCAAAGGCGTCACGTCCGAATGTAGGGATGATCAGAGACGTCACGTCTAAGTGAAGGGATGATCAGAGGTGTCACGTCCGAGTGTAGGGATGATCAGAGGTGTCACGTCCGAGTGTAGGGATGATCAGAGGTGTCACGTCCGAGTGTAGGGATGATCAGAGGTGTCACGTCCAAGTGGAGGGATGATCAGAGGGGTCACGTCCAAGTGGAGGGATGATCAGAGGGGTCACGTCCGAGTGTAGAGATGATCAACGGTGAGTGCAGGGATGATGAGAGGGGAGTGTAGGGATGATCAGAGTTGAGTGTAGGGATGATCAGAGTTGAGTGTAGGGATGATCAGAGGTGTCACGTCTGATTGTAGGGATGATCAGAGGCGTCAAGTCCGAGTGTAGGAAAGATCAGAGGCGCCACGTCCGAGTTTAGGAAAGATCAGAGGCGTCACGTCCGAGTGTAGGAAAGATCAGAGGCGTCACGTTCGAGTGTAGGGAAGATCAGAGGTGTCACATCCGTGTGTAGGGATGATCAGAGGTGTCACGTCCAAGTTTAGGGATGATCAGAGGTGTCACGTCCGAGTGTAGGGATGATCAGAGGTGTCACGTCCAAGTGGAGGGATGATCAGAGGGGTCACGTCCGAGTGTAGGGATGATCAGAGGTGTCACATCCAAGTGTAGGGATGATCAGAGGTGTCATGTCCGAGAGTAGGGATGATCAGAGGGGTCACGTTCGAGTGTAGGGAAGATCAGAGGCATCACGTCCGAATGTAGGGAAGATCAGAGGTGAGTGTAGGGATGATCAGAGGTGTCACGTCCGAATGTAGGGATGATCAGAGGCGTCACGTCCGAGTGAAGGGATGATCAGAGGTGTCACGTCCAAGTGGAGGGATGATCAGAGGGGTCACGTCCAAGTGTAGGGATGATCAGAGGGGTCACGTCCAAGTGTAGGGATGATCAGAGGGGTCACGTCCGAGTGTAGAGATGATCAGAGGTGAATGTAGGGATGATCAGAGGGGGGTGTAGGGATGATCAGAGTTGAGTGTAGGGATGATCAGAGTTGAGTGTAGGGATGATCAGAGTCGAGTGTAGGGATGATCAGAGGTGTCACGTTCGAGTGTAGGGATGATCAGAGGCGTCACATCCGAGTGTAGGGATGATCAGAGGCGTAACGTTCGATTGTAGGGATGATCAGAGGCGTCACGTCCGAGTGTAGGGATGATCAGAGGCGTCACGTCCGCGTGTAGGAAAGATCAGAGGCGTCACGTCCGAGTGTGGGAAAGATCAGAGGCGTCACGTCCGAGAGTAGGGATGATCAGAGGCGTCACGTCCGAGTGTAGGGATGATCAGAGGTGTCACGTCCGAGAGTAGGGATGATCAGAGGTGTCACGTCCGAGAGTAGGGATGATCAGAGGGGAGTGTAGGGATGATCAGAGTTGAGTGTAGGGATGATCAGAGGTGTCAAGTCCGAGTGCAGGGATGATCAGAGGTGATTGTAGGGATGATCAGAGGTGAGTGTAGGGATGATCAGAGCTGAGTGTAGAGATGATCAGAGCCGAGTGTAGGGATGATCAGAGGTGTCACGTCCGAGTGTAGGGATGAGCAGAGGTGAGTGTAGGGATGAGAAGAGGTGACATGTCCGAGTTTAGGGATGATCAGAGCTGAGTGTAGGGATGATCAGAGCTGAGTGTAGGGATGATCAGAGCTCAATGTAGGGATGATCAGAGGTGTCACGTCCGAGTGTAGGGATGATCAGAGGTGTCACGTCCAAGTGTAGGGATGATCAGAGGTGTCACGTCCAAGTGTAGGGATGATCAGAGGTGTCACACTCGAGTGTAGGGATGATCAGAGGTGTCACGTTCGAGTGTAGGGATGATCAGAGGCGTCACGTCCGAGTGTAGGGATGATCAAAGGTGTCACGTAGGGATGATCAGAGGTGACATGTCCTGGTGTAGGGATGACCAGAGGTGTCACGTCCAAGTGTAGGGATGATCAGAGGTGTCAGTCCAAGTGTAGGGATGATCAGAGGTGTCGCGTCCGAGAGTAGGGATGATCAGAGGTTTTCACGTCCGAGAGTAGGGATGATCAGAGGTGTCACGTCCGAGAGTAGGGATGATTAGAGGGGAGTGTAGGGATGATCAGAGTTGAGTGTAGTGATGATCAGAGTTGAGTGTAGGGATTATAAGAGGTGTCACGTCCGAGAGTAGGGATGATCAGAGGGGAGTGTAGGGATGATCAGAGTTGAGTGTAGGGATGATCAGAGGTGTCACGTCCGAGTGCAGGGATGATCAGAGGTGATTGTAGGGATGATCAGAGGTGAGTGTAGGGATGATCAGAGCTGAGTGTAGAGATGATCAGAGCTGAGTGTAGGGATGATCAGAGGTGTCACGTCCGAGTGAAGGGACGATCAGAGGTGTCACGTCCAAGTGTAGGGATGATCAGAGGGGAGTGTAGGGATGATCGGAGTTGAGTGTAGGGATGATCAGAGGTGTCACGTCCAAGTGTAGGGATGACCGGAGGTGTCACGTCCAAGTGTAGGGATGACCGGAGGTGTCACGTCCAAGTGTAGGGATGACCGGAGGTGTCACGTCCAAGTGTAGGGATGATCAGAGGTGTCACGTCCAAGTGTAGGGATGATCAGAGGTGTCACGTTCGAGTGTAGGGATAATCAGTGGTGTCGCGTCCGAGTGTAGGGATGATCAGAGGTGTCTCGTCCGAGTGTAGGGATGATCAGAGGTGTCACGTCCGAGAGTAGGTATGATCAGAGGTGTCATGTCCGAGAGTAGGGATGTTCAGAGGTGTCATGTCCGAGAGTAGGGATGTTCAGAGGTGTCATGTCCAAGAGAAGGGATGATCGGAGGTGTTACGTCCGAGAGTAGGGATGATCAGAGGTGTCACGTCCGTGTGTAGGGATGATCAGAGGTGTCACGTAGGAGTGTAGGGATGATCAGAGGTGTCACGTCCGAGTGTAGGGATGATCAGAGGTGTCACGTCCAAGTGTAGGGATGATCAGAGGTGTCACACTCGAGTGTAGGGATGATCAGAGGTGTCACGTTCGAGTGTAGGGAAGATCAGAGGTGTCACATCCAAGTGTAGGGATGATCAGAGGGGTCACATTCGAGTGTAGGGATGATCAGAGGCGTCACGTCCGAGTGTAGGGATGATCAAAGGTGTCACGTAGGGATGATCAGAGGTGACATGTCCTGGTGTAGGGATGACCAGAGGTGTCACGTACAAGTGTAGGGATGATCAGAGGTGTCAGTCCAAGTGTAGGGATGATCAGAGGTGTCGCGTCCGAGTGTAGGGATGATCAGAGGTGTCGCGTCCGAGAGTAGGGATGATCAGAGGTTTTCACGTCCGAGAGTAGGGATGATCAGAGGTGTCACGTCCGAGAGTAGGGATGATCAGAGGGGAGTGTAGGGATGATCAGAGTTGAGTGTAGTGATGATCAGAGTTGAGTGTAGGGATTATTAGAGGTGTAACGTCCGATGTAGGGATGATCAGAGGTGAGTGTAGGGATGATCAGAGGTGAGTGTAGGGATGATCAGAGGTGAGTGTAGGGATGATCAGAGGTGAGTGTAGGGATGATCAGAGCTGAGTGTAGGGATGATCAGAGCTGAGTGTAGGGATGATCAGAGGTGTCACGTCCGAGTGAAGGGATGATCAGACGTGTCACGTCCAAGTGTAGGGATGATCAGAGTTGAGTATAGGGATGATCAGAGGTGTCACGTCCAAGTGTAGGGATGACCGGAGGTGTCACGTCCAAGTGTAGGGATGACCGGAGGTGTCACGTCCAAGTGTAGGGATGATCGGAGGTGTCACGTCCAAGTGTAGGGATGACTGGAGGTGTCACGTCCAAGTGTAGGGATGATCAGAGGTGTCACGTTCGAGTGTAGGGATAATCAGAGGTGTCGCGTCCGAGTGCAGGGATGATCAGAGGTGTCGCGTCCGAGTGTAGGGGTGATCAGAGGTGTCACGTCCGAGAGTAGGGATGATCAGAGGTGTCACGTCCGAGAGTAGGGATGATCAGAGGTGTCACGTCCGAGAGTAGGGATGATCAGAGGTGTCACGTCCAAGTGTAGGGATAATCAGAGGTGTCACGTCCGAGTGTAGGGATGATAAGAGGTGTCACAACCGAGTGTAGGGATGATCAGAGGTGTCACAACCGAGTGTAGGGATGATCAGAGGTGTCACAACCGAGTGTAGGGATGATCAGAGGTGTCACGTTCGAGTGTAGGGATGATCAGAGGCATCACGTCCGAGTGTAGGGATGATCAGAGGCGTCACGTCCGAGTGTAGGGATGATCAGAGGTGTCACGTCCGAGTGTAGGGATGATCAGAGGTGTCACACTCGAGTGTAGGGATGATCAGAGGTGTCACACTCGAGTGTAGGGATGATCAGAGGTGTCACGTTCGAGTGTAGAGAAGATCAGAGGTGTCACATCCAAGTGTAGGGATGATCAGAGGTGTCATGTCCGAGAGTAGGAATGATCAGAGGCGTCACGTCCGAATGTAGGGATGATCAGAGGTGAGTGTAGGGATGATCAGAGGCGTCGCGTCAGAGGTGACATTTCCAAGTGTAGGGAAGATCAGAGGTGACACGTCCGAGTGCAGGGATGATCAGAGGTGACACGTACGAGTCCGATTGTAGGGATGATCAGAGGTGTCACGTCCGAGTGTAGGGATGATCAGAGGGGAGTGTAGTGATAATCAGAGGTGTCATGTCTGAGAGTAGGGATGATCAGAGGAGTCACGTCCAAATGTAGGGATGATCAGAGGCGTCACGTCCGAGTGTAGGGATGATCAGAGGTGTCACCTCCGAGTGTAGGGATGATCAGAGGTGTCACGTCCGAGTGTAGGGATGATCAGAGGTGTCAGGTCCGAATGTAGGGATGATAAGTTGGGTCACGTCCGAGTGTAGGGATGATCAGAGGTGTCACGTCCGAGTGGAGGGATGATCCAAGGGGTCACGTCAAAGTGTAGGGATGATCAGAGGGGTCACGTCCGAGTGTAGGGATGATCAGAGGGGTCACGTTCGAGTGTAGGGATGATCAGAGGCATCGCGCCCGAGTGTAGGGATGATCAGAGGCGTCACGCCCGAGTGTAGGGATGATCAGAGGCATCACGTTCGAGTGTAGGAAAGATCAGAGGCGTCACGTTCGAGTGTAGGGATGATCAGCGGTGTCACGTAGGGATGATCAGAGGTGACAAGTCCTGGTGTAGGGATGATCAGAGGTGTCAGATCCCAGTGTAGGGATGATCAGAGGTGTCATGTCCGAGAGTAGGGATGATCAGAGGGGTCACGTTCGAGTGTAGGGATGATCAGAGGTGTCACGTCCGAATGTAGGGATGATCAGAGGTGAGTGTAGGAATGATCAGAGGCGTCGCGTCAGAGGTGACATTTCCGAGAGTAGGGAAGATCAGAGGTGACACGTCCGAGTGCAGGGATGATCAGAGGTGACACGTACGAGTCCGATTGTAGGGATGATCAGAGGTGTCACGTCCGAGTGTAGGAATGATCAGAGGGGAGTGTAGGGGTAATCAGAAGTGAGTGTAGGGATAATCAGAGGTGAAACATCCGGGTGTAGGGATGATCAGAGGTGTCATGTCCGAGAGTAGGGATAATCAGAGGGGTCACGTTCGAGTGTAGGGATGATCAGAGGAGTCACGTCCAAATGTAGGGTTGATCAGAGGCGTCACGTCCGAGTGTAGGGATGATCAGAGGTATCACCTCCGAGTGTAGGGATGATCAGAGGTGTCACGTCCGAGTGTGGGAATGATCAGAGGTGTCACGTCAGATTGTAGGGATGATCAGAGGGGTCACGTCCGAGTGTAGGGATGATCAGAGGTGTCACGTCAGATTGTAGGGATGATAAGAGGGGTCACGTCCGAGTGTAGGGATGATCACAGGGGTCACGTCCGAGTGTAGGGATGATCAGAGGTGTCACGTCCGAGTGTAGGGATGATCAGAGGTGTCACGTCCGAGTGTAGGGATGATCAGGGGGGTCACGTCCGAGTGTAGGGATGATCAGAGGTGTCACGTCCAAGTGGAGGGATGATCAGAGGAGTCACGTCAAAGTGTAGGGATGATTAGAGGGGTCACGTTCGAGTGTAGGGATGATCAGAGGCATCGCGCCCGAGTGTAGGGATGATCAGAGGTGTCACATCCGAGTCTAGGTATGATCAGAGGGGTCACGTCCCGAGTGTAGGGATGATCAGAGGCGTAACGTCCGAGTGTAGGAAAGATCAGAGGCGTCACGTTCGAGTGTAGGGATGATCAGAGGTGTCACGTAGGGATGATCAGAGGTGACAAGTCCTGGTGTAGGGATGATCAGAGGTGAGTGTAGGGATGATCAGAGCTGAGTGTAGGGATGATCAGAGGTGTCACGTCCGAGTGTAGGGATGATCAGAGGTGAGTGTAGGGATGATCAGAGGTGTCACGTCCGAGTGAAGGGGTGATCAGAGGTGTCACGTCCAAGTGTAGGAATGATCAGAGGGGAGTGTAGGAATTATCAGAGTTGAGTGTAGGAATGATCAGAGGTGTCACGTCCGAGTGTAGGGATGATCAGAGGTGTCACGTCCGAGTGTGGGAATGATCAGAGGTGTCACGTCCAAGTGTAGGGATGATCAGAGGTGTCACGTCCGAGTGTAGGGATGATCAGAGGGGAGTGTAGGAATGATCAGCGGTGTCACGTCCGAGTGTAGGGATGATCAGAGGTGTCACGTCCGAGTGTGGGAATGATCAGAGGTGTCACGTCCAAGTGTAGGGATGATCAGAGGTGTCACGTCCGAGTGTAGGGATGATCAGAGGTGTCACGTCCAAGTGTAAAAAGAAAAAAAGAGAGGAGTCCCCCCAAGAGGGATTGGTGGGGTTTTTAGGCAGCGTTTGGAAATAAGTTCTCTGAGAAGTTGTATTATATTTTGAATGTAAATCTTTATTGGATTAAAGATGTCGCATGTGTGACATGGTAGGTAAAAATAGGAGACATGGGTCCCAAATGGGTAAAATAATACAGAAATTTTAAAATTTACACTAACAGACAAAAAACTTTTACACCAGTATGATTAATACAACCACATGTCATGGAGTCCAAGATCATATGCTTAGATGTGTATCATAGGGAGTTTATATCTTAAACAAACAGTGTCTATAGTTTGATACATTTGGGTCAACAATAGAGGGAGATGAAGTTTTTAAGATAAGAGATGGTTGTGCCATTCCCGTGCGTTTTCCCATAATGTCAATTTATATGTTGATGTATCTGAGCCCATGGCTGGAAAGAGGAGAGAAAAAATGAAAGACAGAAAAAGAGAGAAAAAGGAAGAGGAGAAGAAGAGAAGAGGAGGAAGGAGGAAGAAAAAGAGAAAAAAGAGAAAGAGAGAGAGAGAAAAAAAAAGAAAAAAATTTTCTCTCCTCTTTCCAGCCATGGGCTCAGATACATCAACATATAAATTGACATTATGGGAAAACGCACGGGAATGGCACAACCATCTCTTATCTTAAAAACTTCATCTCCCTCTATTGTTGACCCAAATGTATCAAACACATCTAAGCATATGACACATAAAAAAAAGTTTGTTTAAGAAAAAATAAAAATAAAAAACTCCCCCCAAAAAAAATAAAATCCATACCAGACCCTTATCCGAGCACGCAACCTGGCAGGCCGCAGGAAAAGAGGGGGGGACGAGAGCGGCCCCCCCTCTCGCCTGAACCGTACCAGGCCACATGCCCTCAACATTGGGAGGATGCTTTGGGGGTCTAAGACCCCTAAAGCACCTTGGCCGGTGGTTGTGGGGGTCTGCGGGCGGGGGGCTTATCAGGAAGCCCCCTTTAACAAGGGGACCCCCAGATCCCGGCCCCCCCCCTGTGTGAAATGGTAAGGGGGTACAAAAAGTACCCCTACCATTTCACCAAAAAAGTGGCAAAAATGGTAAAAATGACAGGAGACAGTCTTTGACAATTCCTTTATTAAAATCTTCTTTCTTCTTTCTTCATCCTTCGGTTTCTTCATCTTCTCCTTCCTTCATCTTCTTCCATCTTCTTCTTCCATTTTCTTCTTCCTCCGATCCGCTTCTTCTTGCGCTGGTCTTCTCGTCCTTCTCGTCCGGCATCTTCTTCCGTCGGCGTCGGTGTCGGTGTCTTCTTGGGCCGCTCCGCGCAATGGGAGGCTCCCGCTGTGTGAGGCTCCGCTCCATCTGACAGGTCTTTTAAAACGGAGGGCACCTGGTGACCCGCCCCCCTCTGACAGGTTGCGTGCTCGGATAAGGGTCTGGTATGGATTTTGAGGGGGACCCCACGCCATTTTTTTTGGCTAGGGTTCCCCTTAAAATCCATACCAGACCTCAAGGGTCTGGTATGGATTTTGAGGGGGACCCTACGCCATTTTTTTTTTTTTTTTTGACCCCTCGTAAGTCCCGCAAAAATGACACTTTTTTGCAGGGAAAGTTCTAAGCACAGGAAACCTGCCCCCTTCACAGGCCACCTGTTGTGATACTGCAATGCTGTTCTAACAGCATGCACACACATATCCCCAGCACCGCTGGAGGGGGCCGCCGGCGCGGCGGCCTGTAGCCAATTATGGCTCTCCTCGCTGCCGGCGCTGTGATTGGCCAAGCATGACGCTGCATTGCGGGGCCGCTCGCATCACACGAATTTGTGCGAGCGGCCCCAATAGTTCTGGGAACACTTCATCTCCCTCTATTGTTGACCCAAATGTATCAAACTATAGACACTGTTTGTTTAAGATATAAACTCACCACACACAAGGAGTAATCTACAAGAAATCTACAAGAAATTCATACACTGGGTAAATATGTCATAGTACAATGTGATAATATGTTATACATCCTGATGTGAAAGGTTAATTGGAGACAAATATATGTAAATCAAATATTGTTGCAATATATTGTTCTTACCCTTTCTCTTCTAAACAGATCAATCACCTCTGAGGAATACCCTCATCAAAACGGGTCGAAACGCGTCAGTTCACTTTTACCCCCAACATTTGGTTGTGTTAATCATACTGGTGTAAAAGTTTTTTGTCTGTTAGTGTAAATTTTAAAATTTCTGTATTATTTTACCCATTTGGGACCCATGTCTCCTATTTTTACCTACCATGTCACACATGCGACATCTTTAATCCAATAAAGATTTATATTCAAAATATAATACAACTTCTCAGAGAACTTATTTCCAAACGCTGCCTAAAAACCCCACAAATCCCTCTTGGGGGGACTCCTCTCTTTTTTTCTTTTTACACCCCAGGGGTGAGCAGCAAATATATCATCTCCAGTAAGTGTCTTTTTTTTCTCACGTCCAAGTGTAGGGATGATCAGAGGTGTCACGTCCGAGTGTAGGGATGATCAGAGGGGTCACGTCCGAGTGTAGGGATGATCAGAGGGGTCACGTCCGAGTGTAGGGATGATCAGAGGCGTCATGTCCGAGTGTAGGGATGATCAGAGGTGTCACGTAGGGATGATCAGAGGTGACATGTCCTGGTGTAGGGATGATCAGAGGTGACATGTCCGATTGTAGAGAAGATCAGAAGTGACACGTCTGAGTCCGATTGTAGGGATGATCAGAGGTGTCACGTCCGAGTGTACGGATGATCAGAGGTGTCACGTCCAAGTTTAGGGATGATCACGTCCAAGTGTAGGAATCCGCCTCCGAGTGAAGGGATGATCAGAGGTGTCGCGTCCGAGTGTAGGGATGATCAGAGGAGTCGCGTCCGAGTGTAGGGATGATCAGAGGTGTCGCGTCCGAGTGTAGGGATGAACAGTGGTGTCACGTCCGAGAGTAGGGGTCAGAGGTGACATGTCCTCAGGGATGATCAGAGGTGTCACGTCCGAGAGTAGGGATGATCAGAGTTGTCACGTCCGAGAGTAGGGATGATCAGAGGTGTCACGTCCGAGTGTAGGGATGATCAGAGGCGTCAGGTCCGAGTGTAGGGATGATCAGAAGTGTCACGTCTGAGTTTAGGGATGATCAGAGATGAGTGTAAGGATGATCAGAGATGAGTGTAGGGATGATCAAAGATGAGTGTAGGGATGATAAGAGCTGAGTGTAGGGATGATAAGAGCTGAGTGTAGGGATGATCAGAGCTGAGTGTAGGGATGATCAGAGCTGAGTGTAGGGATGATCAGATGTGTCACGTCCGAGTGTAGGGATGATCAGAGGTGTCACGTCCGAGTGTAGGGATGATCAGAGGTGTCATGTGCGAGTGTAGGGATGATCAGAGGTGTCACGTCCGAATGTAGGGATGAACAGAGGTGTCACATCCGAGTGATCAGAGGTGAGTGTAGGGATGATCAGAGCTGAGTGTAGGGATGATCAGAGGTGTCACGTGCGAGTGTAGGGATGATCAGAGGTGTCACGTGCGAGTGTAGGGATGATCAGAGGTGTCACGTGCGAGTGTAGGGATGAACAGAGGTGTCACGTCCGAGTGTAGGGATGAACAGAGGTGTCACGTCCGAATGTAGGGATGAACAGAGGTGTCACATCCGAGTGTAGGGATGATCAGAGCTGAGTGTAGGGATGATCAGAGCTGAGTGTAGGGATGATCAGAGCTGAGTGTAGGGATGATCAGAGCTGAGTGTAGGGATGATCAGAGCTGAGTGTAGGGATGATCAGAGCTGAGTGAGCGATGATCAGAGCTGAGTGTAGCGATGATCAGAGCTGAGTGAAGCGATGATCAGAGCTGAGTGTAGCGATGATCAGAGCTGAGTGTAGCGATGATCAGAGCTGAGTGTAGGGATGATCAGAGGTGTCACGTCCGAGTGAAGGGATGATCAGAGGTGTCACATCCAAATGTAGGGATGATCAGAGGTGTCACTTTCGAGTGTAGGGATGATCAGAGGTGAGTGTTGGGATGATCAGAGCTGAGTGTTGGGATGATCAGAGCTGAGTGTTGGGATGATCAGAGCTGAGTGTAGGGATGATCAGAGCTGAGTGTAGGGATGATCAGAGCTGAGTGTAGGGATGATCAGAGCTGAGTGTAGGGATGATCAGAGGTGAGTGTAGGGATGATCAGAGGTGAGTGTAGGGATGATCAGAGCTGAGTGTAGGGATGATCAGAGGTGTCACGTCCGAGTGTAGGAATGATCAGAAGTGTAACGTCCGAGTGTAGGGATGATCAGAGGTGTCACGTTTGAGTGTAGGAATGATCAGAAGTGTCACGTCCGACTGTAGGGATGATCAGAAGTGTCACGTTCGAGTGTAGGGATGATCAGAAGTGTCACGTCTGAGTGTAGGGATGAACAGAGGTGTCACGTCCGAGTGTAGGGATGAACAGAGGTGTCACGTCCGAGTGTAGGGATGAACAGAGGTGTCAAGTCCGAGTGTAGGGATAATCAGAGGTGTCACGTCCGAGTGTAGGGATGATCAGAGGTGTCACGTCCGAGTGTAGGGATGATCAGAGGTGAGTGTAGGGATGATCAGAGCTGAGTGTAGGGATGATCAGAGCTGAGTGTAGGGATGATCAGAGCTGAGTGTAGGGATGATCAGAGCTGAGTGTAGGGATGATCAGAGCTGAGTGAAGCGATGATCAGAGCTGAGTGTAGCGATGATCAGAGCTGAGTGTAGCGATGATCAGAGCTGAGTGTAGCGATGATCAGAGGTGTCACGTCCGAGTGAAGGGATGATCAGAGGTGTCACATCCAAATGTTGGGATGATCAGAGGTGTCACTTTCGAGTGTAGGGATGATCAGAGGTGAGTGTTGGGATGATCAGAGGTGAGTGTAGGGATGATCAGAGCTGAGTGTAGGGATGATCAGAGGTGTCACGTCCGAGTGTAGAAATGATCAGAAGTGTCACGTCCGAGTGTAGGGATGATCAGAGGTGTCACGTTCGAGTGTAGGAATGATCAGAAGTGTCACGTCCGACTGTAGGGATGATCAGAAGTGTCACGGTCGAGTGTAGGGATGATCAGAAGTGTCACGTCCGAGTGTAGGGATGATCAGAGGTGTCACGTCCGAGTGTAGGGATGATCAGAGGTGTCACGTCCGAGTGTAGGGATGATCAGAGGTGTCACGTCCGAGTGTAGGGATGATCAGAGGTGTCACGTGCGAGTGTAAGGGTGATCAGAGGTGTCACGTGCGAGTGTAGGGATGATCAGAGGTGTCACGTCCGAGTGTAGGGATGAACAGAGGTGTCACGTCCGAGTGTAGGGATGAACAGAGGTGTCACGTCCGAGTGTAAGGATGAACAGAGGTGTCACGTCCGAGTGTAGGGATGATCAGAGGTGTCACGTCCGAGTTTAGGGATGATCAGAGGGGAAAGTAGGGATGATCAGAGCTGAGTGTAGGGATGATCAGAGCTGAGTGTAGGGATGATCAGAGCTGAGTGTAGGGATGATCAGAGCTGAGTGTAGGGATGATCAGAGCAGAGTGTAGGGATGATCAGAGGTGTCACGTCCGAGTGTAGGAATGATCAGAAGTGTCACGTCCGAGTGTAGGGATGATCAGAAGTGTCACGTCCGACTGTAGGGATGATCAGAAGTGTCACGTCCGAGTGTAGGGATGATCAGAAGTGTCACGTCCGAGTGTAGTGAGTGATAGTGATGATCAGAAGTGTCACGTCCGAGTGTAGGGATGATCAGAAGTGTCACGTCCGAGTGTAAGGATGATCAGAGGTGTCATGTCCGAGTGTAGGGATGATCAGAAGTGTCATGTCCGAGTGTAGGGATGATCAGAAGTGTCACGTCCGACTGTAGGGATGATCAGAAGATTCACGTCTGAGTGTAGGGATGATCAGAAGTGTCACGTCCGAGTGTAGGGATGATCAGAGGTGACATGTCCCAGTGTAGTGATGATCATAGGTGAGTGTAGAGATGATTAGAGGTGTCACTTCCGAATGTAGGGATGATCAAAGGTGACATGTCCCTGTGTAGGGATGATCAGAGGTCAGTGTAGGGATGATCAGAGGTTTCACGTAGTGATGATCAGAGGTGTCACGTCCAAGTGTAGGAATGATCAGAGGTGTCACGTCCGAGTGTAAGGATGAACAGAGGTGTCATGTCCGAGTGTAGGGATGATCAGAAGTGTCATGTCCGAGTGTAGGGATGATCAGAAGTGTCACGTCCGACTGTAGGGATGATCAGAAGATTCACGTCTGAGTGTAGGGATGATCAAAAGTGTCACGTCCGAGTGAAGGGATGATCAGAAGTGTCACGTCCGAGTAAAGGGATGATCAGAAGTGTCACGTCCAAGTGTAGGGATGATCAGAAGTGTCACGTCCGAGTGTAGGGATGATCAGAGGTGACATGTCCCAGTGTAGTGATGATCATAGGTGAGTGTAGAGATGATTAGAGGTGTCACTTCCGAATGTAGGGATGATCAAAGGTGACATGTCCCTGTGTAGGGATGATCAGAGGTCAGTGTAGGGATGATCAGAGGTTTCACGTAATGATGATCAGAGGTGTCACGTCCAAGTGTAGGAATGATCAGAGGTGACATGTCCGAGTGTAGGGATGATCAGAGGCGTCACGTCCGAGTGTAGGGATGATCAGAGGCGTCACGTCCGAGTGTAGGGATGATCAGAGGCGTCACGTCCGAGTGTAGGGATGATCAGAGGCGTCACGTCCGAGTGTAGGAATGATAAGAGGCGTCACGTCCGAGTGTAGGGATGATCAGAGGCGTCACGTCCGAGTGTAGGGATGATCAGAGGCGTCACGTCCGAGTGTAGGGATGATCAGAGGAGTCACGTCCGAGTGTAGGGATGATCAGAGGCGTCACGTCCGAGTGTAGGGATGATCAGAGGCGTCACGTCCGAGTGTAGGGATGATCAGAGGCGTCACGTCCGAGTGTAGGGATGATCAGAGGCGTCACGTCCGAGTGTAGGGATGATCAGAGGCGTCACGTCCGAGTGTAGGGATGATAAGAGGCGTCACGTCCGAGTGTAGGGATGATCAGAGGCGCCACGTCCGAGTGTAGGGATGATCAGAGGCGTCACGTCCGAGTGTAGGGATGATCAGAGGAGTCGCGTCCGAGTGTAGGGATGATCAGAGGCGTCGCGTCCGAGTGTAGGGATGATTAGAGGCGTCACGTCCGAGTGTAGGGATGATCAGAGGCGTCACGTCCGAGTGTAGGGATGATCAGAGGCGTCACGTCCGAGTGTAGGGATGATCAGAGGCGTCACGTCCGAGTGTAGGGATGATCAGAGGCGTCACGTCCGAGTGTAGGGATGATCAGAGGAGAAAATATATCTTATAAAAGAGTAAATGATATAAGTTGTTGATGATTTGACAATTGTATAAGAAAACGTTAATGTAATACATTTGTAAATGTATCCTTTATGTGATGAAGAATAATAAAAACAGTATAAAAAAAAAAAACATACGTTTATTGAAATTTTTTTTACCCGAGACGTGACTGAATACATTTTGGCCTAAATGTATGACTAAAATTGAGTCTATTGGATTCTCTTTTATAACAAAAAGTAGAATATATTTTTCTTTCCAAATTTTGGGTCTTTTTTCAATTTTATCACAAAAAATAAAAAAGGTGATCAAATACCACCAAAAGAAAGCTCTATGTGTGGGAAAAAGAGGACGCAAATTTCTTTTGGGTACACCATTGCATGACCGCACAATTACCAGGTAAAGCAGCGCAGTGCCAAATTGAAAAAGTGCTCTGGTCAGGAAGGAGGTAAAACCTTCCGGGGCTTAAGTGTTTAATGTACCCTGCCAAATGTAGGAAAGTCAATGGTGAGCCAAAAACATGGGTAAGGGGCAAGTTGGTAGAATACGGAGACCGAGAATGCAGACATGCTATGGGAGTTATGGGAGACAGGAAACATGCTTCAGGAGTCAGACTGAAGACTCATCACTGCTGTCTGCTCATTCACCTTTGTGCTCCCTACAGCCCCCCTAGGGCCCATTTACACCTGTGCTCAGCACAGCCCCCTAGGGCCCATTTACATGTAAGCATTCGGTTGTAGTGTGTTAGTATACATGCATTAACGCGCGTTATCGGTGCGCTTCATTAAGGAAGCCTATAGTGTGCACCACAATAGATGAAAAATACACATGACCCTTTTTTTTTTTAAAAACACAGTGCACCACATCTGATATGCACTGTGGTTCGCTGCAGTGCATTGGAATCTACTGCCATTTATTGTAAATGTTACTCCATTTAATTTAAAATGAATGGGGCGTAGGGAAGGTGCGTTGTCATGAGTTTATACGTTTTTAGCAAGTATTACCACAACGCACATGTGGGCCCTTAAAAATGTACTTGTATCTAATATAATACTTCTTTCAGGTCAGTTATAAAAATTTGAAAGAGATGGACTTTACTGATAAAAGTAAAAAATAGTATGAAAGAAATAAATCAAACCTTTTAACTACTAGAACCTAGTGTAAAAAATATTTGTCGCTGGCTTGAGTAAGCTCCTAGGCTAAGGAAAACACAGACTGTCTCAAGGAGTTCTGAATGCCACACAATAAGTACTGTACACAGAGCTGCATACAGCCCCAGGTGCAGGCTGGGCAGGAGTTTATATGTACTTTCCAGATCAATTCACGTTGCCATTCTGGTGTAGTGCATTAAAAGAGAAGTATATATTTTTTTTTATTTAGATTCATACTTACCTATGTGGCTGGACCATCAGACCGATGCTGCAGCTGTCCCCCACCGTCTCTGCACTGAGAACCGAGCCACCGAACACTGCCAATGGCTCGGTTTTCACAGATCACTGAGAGGAGAGCTGCTGCCTGTTAGTCAGCGTCTCTACTCTCTGCTTCTCCACGCTCATTGGAGCGCTGAGCTGTGGAGGGGCAGGGAGTAGCCGTCTCAGCGGTTCACTGAGACTGCCATCAATTAAGGCAGCTGGCGGATCCAGACTTGGGAAGTCGGGATGACGCGCTGCCTCCACTGATGGCAGTGACGTCAATGAAGAGCAGACTTCAGACCACTCTCCACTGAAAACGGTTCACAGAAGTGCAAAACAACTGCACTCCTGTGACCCTTAGGAGAAGCCCAGCCTAAAATACTCAGGCTGGACTTCTTCTTTAATGCATGTGCATTAACACGCGGTATCACGTAAATCTGCATCGCGTTAAAGCCAACCAATCAAGTAAAATGGGCTGCCAATGCACTAGAACAGATACAAAATTTTACACGCAGCCCTCTCCCAGCGGTACTGTGTGCTGTAGTGCATTGCCCCAGTGCTTTGGGGTACCATTTAAAATGAATACCCTGTAATGTGCTAGGATGTGTAACGTTACCACTCTATGCACCAGCATGCAAAGTGTGATTTGACCCTAAACATAGTTGGAAGAGCAGCCACTGATTCAACGCTCACTCATCTGGGACACATGACAGGTCCCAGATGACTGTGCGGCGCCTAGGGGAAGTGATGTCATTGCCCAGGCAATGAAAGGGGCAGAC
The DNA here is from genome assembly GCA_028564925.1 of Lithobates sylvaticus. Lineage (NCBI taxonomy): Eukaryota > Metazoa > Chordata > Amphibia > Anura > Ranidae > Lithobates > Lithobates sylvaticus. The sequence goes on from CM053035.1 coordinate 84,049,006, forward strand.
TACGAGGGACCCCCTAGCAACAGGCATTTAGATGTGAGTAAAAAAAAATATTATTTCCAATTATTTATTTATTTTTATTTTTTTATGATTTTTAAGCCAAATTTTTTTTTTTGGTGGCAACACCATTTTAAGTTATGCTGAATTTGAAATCATTTGAAGCCACAGCTTCAGGTGGTAGAAGAAAATAAACAAATGGCAAAGGCTCCTCAAGAAATGCTAATGAATGATTCTCAGAAGGTCATCGGTTGCATAAAGAGCATCAACTGTGGACCTTCTGAGATTCATTCATTAACATTTCCAGTGCATCTGCCATTTTCTACTACCCAAAGCTGTGGCTTCAAATTATTTCAAAATCAGCATATCTTAACTACTTTAGCCCCAGTTAATGTACATATACATTGCATAGTTGAAGTGGTTATACCAGAATCAAGCCTGCAGCTACAGGACTCATCCCATGTTTTTTTCAGTTGTCGATGCTCTTTGTTGTAAAAATATTCCTAGCAGCTAATTAGCCACTGGATCGCCTTTACAAACAGTGGAATGAGATGAACCCCCTTTGCTGCCGTTCTGGGTTCTCTCATCCCACCGGAATGTCCCTGATCATCTCTATGGTCTAAGACAGCCTTTCTCAATCGGGGTGTCTTATGAGTTCTTCAGGGGAGGCTTGGAAAAATGCCTAAAATTTTCCCTAAAAATTGTGTAACAGCATGTGGATCAGCCTTCCTTTTTGATACACAAAGCCACAGATTTGCATTGTGCAGCATTACAACCTTGGGCATTGTACTAACATACTGGTTGAAAAGGAGTACATTGGGCACGGGACACCATCCTTGTTTGACCCCCCATGCTCCTCATGTTAGCTGTGTTGGGCAGAGAAAATTAGGAAAAAGCTGGAATATCAGTATCAGTGTGCAAAAGTGTATTTGCTTTCAAAGAATAACTTACCTCTAATGCTGGGTGTATTATGTGTAGGAGTGCTGTTGTAATACGTAAAAATATTACTTTCGTAAACATTTTAGACATGCAATTTTTTGTCACGCAGTATTTGCAACAACCACCATTTTATTATCTAGGGCCTCTGCATAAAAAATATAGATGTTTGACAAATTCACAGGCTTTTTTTAATCTACAACTCGATTAATTTAACTACTGTCAAAGTTCAAAAGAACTACCGTATATACTCGAGTATAAGCCGACCCGAATACAAGCAGAGGCACCTAATTTGACCACAAACAACTGGGAACACTTATTGACTCGAGTATAAGCCTAGGGTGAGAAATGTGCAGCTACTGTAAGTGGAAAAGAGGGTCAACAATGCCCATTTGCAGCCTCACTGTGCCCATTTGCATGCCTCACTGTGCCCATTTGCAGCCATAGGTCCCTCGAACCTCAAACTTGGTAGTTAAGGGTTCCTAAATGCCCCCTAGCTGCAGCCAAAAAAGGGTCCCCAAATGACATTGCTGCAGATGGACACAGTTGACCGACTTTGGGGACCTGTATCTCGGGGTCACTTGGATATGTTGTAGTGCTAGGTCCACTGGGTTGTCACACACCACAATTTGGGGTTCCTAGCACCAAGTGGCCCCGAGATACGGGGCCCCAAAGTCGGGTCAGAAAAAAAAATTTGCTGCAGAAAAGTGCTTGACTGTAGTATAAGCCGAGGGGGGCACTTTCAGCACACAAAAATGTGCTGAAAAGCTCGGCTTATACTCGAGAATATACGGTATATTTGGTCCAGCCCTGAGCATCTGAGTTTGACCACCCTTATCCATGATTGCAAACACCACTTCCCATGATCCCCCATAATCTGAAATGTTAGTGTTATATTGTGAGACAGCAAGTCTCTAGTGAAGCCACAGCTGGTACTTGTTGGGTCCCTTTTCACCCTTATCATAAAAAATTAGCAAGAATACAATTCAGATTTATGATTAAAGTGACATTAAACTATGGTTTTAAAAAAAAAATTGTTCAAGTATGTGTTCTTAACTTAAAAACGTACCTTTTATTGCTCTCATCCTCCTCCAAATTCCTTTCTTTTGCTGCTGAGATCTGAATCCTTGTTGGAGGGTGGCGATGTTCGATCACCTTGGTACCACTGAGTGTAGGAGTGTTGCTTTCTCCCAAGATGGACTAGGACAAGGAGGAAGAAAAACACAGAAATAAACTATTTCATAAAAAGTAGATTACAGGGCCATTAAGTAGTGTATGAATTATATTTATAGACTAAGGATGTCATTTAATGTTGATACTTTAAGGTGCCTACTAGGGATGGGCCCGGTGCGCGATGCGAACCCAAGTTCGCATCGAGCACCGGGTGTTCGCTCGCTCGGCGAGCCCAGAACTATTTTGGCCGCTCGCATCACGTTCGTGTGATGCGAGCGGCCCCGCAATGCATTGCGGCCGGTGCGGCCGGCGCAGTGCATTGCTGGCTGATGATTGGCCAAGCATGCACTGTGACCCCGCATGCTTGGCCAATCACAGCGCCGGAAACTCGAAGAGCCATAATTGGCTACAGGCAGGACGCCTGTAGCCAATTACAGCTCAGGGGCTTTAGTACACGCCCCCTCTTATAAAAGGCCGCCATGCCGTTGGCGCCGGTCACATGCGTTCCGGCGTTAGAGAGAGCAGGATCATTCTGTGTCACTCTGCTAGATTCAGTTAGAAAGATTTAGTTAGAGAGATTTAGTTAGAAAGATTCATTTAGAAAGAGGGGCTTGTAGTGTGTTCGTGGCAGGCAGGCACTGGCAGGCAGTGGCAGCAAACAGAGCTCCTATATTTTGTTCCCAGAAGCACCTATAGGACTTGTAGTGTGTTCGTGGCAGGCAGGCAGTGGCAGCAAACAGAGCTCCTATATTTTGTTCCCAGAAGCACCTATAGGACTTGTAGTGTGTTCGTGGCAGGCAGGCACTGGCAGCAAACAGAGCTCCTATATTTTGTTCCCAGAAGCACCTATAGGACTTGAAGTGTGTTAGTCCCATCACACAGAGCTATATTTTCTTCCCAGAAGCACCTATAGGACTTGTAGTGTGTTAGTCCCATCACACAGAGATCATATATTTTGTTCCCAGAAGCACCTATAGGACTTGAAGTGTGTTAGTCCCATCACACAGAGCTATATTTTCTTCCCAGAAGCACCTATAGGACTTGAAGTGTGTTAGTCCCATCACACAGAGATCATATATTTTGTTCCCAGAAGCACCTATAGGACTTGAAGTGTGTTAGTCCCATCACACAGAGCTATATTTTCTTCCCAGAAGCACCTATAGGACTTGAAGTGTGTTAGTCCCATCACACAGAGATCATATATTTTGTTCCCAGAAGCACCTATAGGACTTGAAGTGTGTTAGTCCCATCACACAGAGATCATATATTTTGTTCCCAGAAGCACCTATAGGACTTGTAGTGTGTTAGTCCCATCACACAGAGATCATATATTTTGTTCCCAGAAGCACCTATAGGACTTGTAGTGTGTTAGTCCCATCACACAGAGCTATATTTTGTTCCCAGAAGCACCTATAGGACTTGAAGTGTGTTAGTCCCATCACACAGAGCTATATTTTCTTCCCAGAAGCACCTATAGGACTTGTAGTGTGTTAGTCCCATCACACAGAGATCATATATTTTGTTCCCAGAAGCACCTATAGGACTTGAAGTGTGTTAGTCCCATCACACAGAGCTATATTTTCTTCCCAGAAGCACCTATAGGACTTGTAGTGTGTTAGTCCCATCACACAGAGATCATATATTTTGTTCCCAGAAGCACCTATAGGACTTGAAGTGTGTTAGTCCCATCACACAGAGCTATATTTTGTTCCCAGAAGCACCTATAGGACTTGAAGTGTGTTAGTCCCATCACACAGAGATCCTATATTTTGTTCCCAGAAGCACCTATAGGACTTGAAGTGTGTTAGTCCCATCACACAGAGCTATATTTTGTTCCCAGAAGCACCTATAGGACTTGAAGTGTGTTAGTCCCATCACACAGAGCCTATATTTTGTTCCCAGAAGCACCTATAGGACTTGAAGTGTGTTAGTCCCATCACACAGAGATCCTATATTTTGTTCCCAGAAGCACCTATAGGACTTGAAGTGTGTTAGTCCCATCACACAGAGCTATATTTTGTTCCCAGAAGCACCTATAGGACTTGAAGTGTGTTAGTCCCATCACACAGAGATCCTATATTTTGTTCCCAGAAGCACCTATAGGACTTGAAGTGTGTTAGTCCCATCACACAGAGATCCTCTATTTTCTTTGCAGAAGCACCCATAGGACTTCTAGTGTGTTAGTGGCATCACACAGAGCTCCTATATTTTCTTTGCAGAAGCACCCATAGGACTTCTAGTGTGTTAGTGGCATCACACAGAGCTCCTAAATATTCTTCTCAGCAGCACCCACAGGACTACCGACTACAATGGCTGGAAGACCGCCAAGGGGAGGCAGAGCGTGCAGAGCCAAGAACACAGGGCAGGCAGGCTCTGTTTCTAGTGGACGTGGCCGTGGCCGTGGACGTGGTCGTGCATCGTCATCAGCACGTGGCCATGGGACACGCGCGTCTTTGTTTTCGGCAGCTGGACATGTGGAGCCGCATCATGCTGAAGGCTTGGTAGAATGGATGACCAAGCCCTCCTCATCCTCCTCATCCTCTCTCACCCAGGCTCAGGGTACTGGCAGAGCAGCTGCCAACGCGTACTCAATGGCATCATCAGCCACCCCTTCCCTAGACCCACCATGTCCTCCTGAGGAGTCCCCCGAACTCTTTGAGCACAGTGTTGGGTACATGCTCCAGGAGGATGCCCAACGATTCGAAGGCTCGGATGATGATACCCAGCTTGAGGAATCTGGCAGTACTGTTCCACCAGCTGCAGCTTACTGCCAGGTTTGCTCTAGTGGTGAAGAGGGAGGGGATGATGAGGTCACTGACTCCACGTGGGTGCCTGAAGGGAGAGAGGATGAGGAGGAGGACGAGGAGGAGGAGGATGCGGCGTCACATGTCCAACGAGGCAGGATACCCCCTGGAGGCCAGGTAGAGGCCAGCACAGCAACTGTACAACACCGCAGAGCTCCGCCTGTGCAGGGCGCTGCCTCTGCATGTTATCAGAAAAGTTCTTTGGTGTGGGCCTTTTTTGAGACGAGTGCATCAGATCGCACCACTGCTATTTGCAATATTTGTCTCAAGCGTATCTCGCGTGGCCAAAACATCAGCCGCTTGGGCATCACAAGCATGACCAGACATATGTCGACCTGCCATGCAGCTCGTTGGCAGGCACACATAAAAGACCCACACCAAAGAACTAAGCGGACCTCTCCTTGCTCCTCATCAGCTGGGATCTCCATCCCCACTACACCTTCAGTCCTCTCTGAAAGCTGCTCTGAGAGGACTGAAGGTGTAGAATTAGGTGTGTCACAACCAAGTACTTGCAGTACACCGACGTCCGATTGCAGCAGGCAAATTTCCCTGCCCCAGCTGCTGGACCGTCGAAAGAAGTACACTCCCAGCCATCCACATGCCCAGCGGTTGAATGCTAGCTTGGCTAAATTGCTAGCACTTCAACTGCTGCCTTTTCAGTTGGTAGACTTGGCCCCCTTCCGTGAGTTTGTTCAATGTGCGGTTCCTCAGTGGCAGGTTCCCAAACGCCACTTTTTCTCACGGAAGGCGATTCCGTCTCTCTACCGGCATGTGGAAGGCAATGTCCATGCCTCACTGGACAGGGCGGTCAGCGGTAAGGTGCATATTACCGCTGACTCATGGTCCAGCAGGCATGGACAGGGACGGTACCTTTCTTTCACGGCCCATTGGGTCACTCTATTGGCAGCTGGGAGGGATGCAGGACAAGGTGCAGTAGTGTTGGAGGTTGTTCCGCCACCACGCCTCCAAAACGCTACTACTGCTACTGGTTGTGACACACCTCTCTCCTCCACCCCCTCCTCTTCTTCTTCCTCCAGTGCTCTGTCCTTGGAACCAGCGGTGCTCCGTAGGCGTACAAGGGGCTACGCAAGTACGCAGGCAAAAAGATGCCATGCCGTGCTTGTGCTGGTGTGTTTGGGGGACAGGAGCCACACTGGGCCAGAGGTTCTGGCAGCTCTGCAGGGACAGGCCGAGAGGTGGTTGACGCCACGTCAGCTTAAGCCAGGAATGGTTGTTTCTGACAATGGCACCAACCTCCTCTCCGCCCTGCGACAGGGGCAGCTCACCCATGTGCCCTGCATGGCTCACGTCCTCAACCTGGTGGTGCAGCGGTTCTTGGGCAGGTTCCCAGGCTTACAGGATGTCCTGAGGCAGGCCAGGAAAGTCTGTGTGCATTTCCGCCGATCTTATAAAGCCAGTGCTCGGCTGACTGAGCTGCAAAAGGAGCTGAACCTGCCCAAGAACCGCCTAATATGTGACATGCCCACCAGGTGGAACTCAACGTTGGCCATGCTGCAGCGACTGCACACGCAGCAGAGGGCCATCAATGAGTACCTTTGCGACTACGGCACCAGGACAGGGTCAGGGGAGCTTGTTTTTTTTTTTTTCCCCACGTCAGTGGAGCATGATCAGGGATGCATGCACTGTCCTCTCACCATTTGAGGAGGCCACGAGGATGGTGAGCAGTGACAGTGCATGCATCAGTGACACTGTACCTCTTGTCCACCTGTTGGAGCATACGCTGCGTGGGATAATGGACAGGGCACTTGAGGCAGAACAGAGGCAGGAAGAGGAGGACTTCCTTGCCTCTCAAGGCCCCCTTTATCCGGACAGTGTTCCTTCTGTCCCACCCATCACACAGGAAGAGGCTGAGGAGGAGGAGGAGGAGGAGGATTGTGTGAGCATGGAGGTGGAGCCTGGCACTCAGCATCAGCAGCAGCAGTCTTTTAGGGATGATGTACAGTCCCAACAAACCAGTGGACTTGTACGTGGCTGGGAGGAGGTGGCTGGCGATCATGTCATCCTCAGTGACCCAGAAGACTCCGGACCGAATGCCTCAGCTAACCTACGCTGCATGGCCTCCCTGATCCTGCAAAGCCTGCGGAAGGATCCTCGTGTTCTTCGGATCAAGGAGAGGGACCATTACTGGCTGGCCACTCTCCTTGATCCACGGTACAAGGGTAAGGTTGCGGACCTTATCTTGCCGTCGCAGAGGGAGCAGAGGATGAGACATCTCAGGGAGGCCTTGCAGAAAGGTCTGTGCAACGCGTTCCCAGAAACTGGGAGGTTACAAACTCCTGGTCCTGGGCGACGAGTTGCTGAGGCTTCGGTCAGTAGCAGAAGGAGCGGTGGGGAAGGTGGACGTCTGACCGATGCGTTCAGACAATTTTTTAGTCCGCAGCCCCAAGGTATGATCGGTTCCAGCAACCATCGCCAGCGTCTGATATACATGGTGCAGGAATACCTTGGGGCAAGGTCAGACTTGGACACCTTTCCCACCGAAAATCCTCTGGCTTACTGGGTCCTGAGGATGGATCACTGGCCAGAGCTTGCACAGTATGCAATTGAGCTACTGGCCTGTCCTGCCTCCAGCGTTCTTTCCGAACGCACATTCAGTGCTGCTGGAGGATTTGTCACCGATCATAGGGTGCGCCTGTCCACCGCCTCGCTTGATCGACTGACCTTCATCAAAATGAATCAGTCTTGGATCACCACCAGCTACCAGGCACCTGAAGCGGATATAACGGAATAATTTATAATGTCACATCCCTTCAAGACTGCCTATGCTGATGCTGAGTGACTGTCCTCTTATGTTCACTGACTATCCTCTTCCTCCTCCTCAATGATCCATGCCACCACACCAGTGCCTAAGGCACAATTTTTCAGCCCCTGTTTAACAGGGGCGTGTACATACAATTTTTATAAAAAAATGCTTCGCAACACGTGTGACTGCTGTGCTCCAAGTACAGTATCTGTGAGGGGTTGCAGTGTTGTGGCACCAGCACCAGTGCCTAAGGCACAATTTTTCAGCCCCTGTTTAACAGGGGCGTGTACATACAATTTTTATAAAAAAAAAGCTTCGCAACACGTGTGACTGCTGTGCTCCAAGTACAGTATCTGTGAGGGGTTGCAGTGTTGTGGCACCAGCACCAGTGCCTAAGGCACAATTTTTCAGCCCCTGTTTAACAGGGGCGTGTACTTACAATTTTTTAAAAAAAATGCTTCGCAACACGTGTGACTGCTGTGCTCCAAGTACAGTATCTGTGAGGGGTTGCAGTGTTGTGGCACCAGTGCCTAAGGCACAATTTTTTCAGCCCCTGTTTAACAGGGGCGTGTACTTACAATTTTTTTAAAAAAAATGCTTCGCAACACGTGTGACTGCTGTGCTCCAAGTACAGTATCTGGGAGGGGTTGCAGTGTTGTGGCACCAGCACCAGTGCCTAAGGCACAATTTTTCAGCCCCTGTTTAACAGGGGCGGGTAATTACAAATCTTGATCTAATAGTTCACAGCAGGGCCCATTCCTGCGCCCACCAAGAGTAACTATGAGGGCCTACAGTCTTGTGGCAACACCGTCCACCACCACCGCCAAAGGCCCAATTTTTCTGCCCTGTTCATCAGGTGCTTGCAATTACAAATCTTGATCTAATAACTCACAGCAGGGCCCATTCCTGCGCCCACCAAGAGTAACTGTGAGAGCTTACAGTCTTGTGGCAACACCGTCCACCACCACCACCACCCCCAATTTTTCTGCCCTGTTCAACAGGTGCATGCAATTACAAATCTTGATCTATTAACTCACAGCAGGGCCCATTCCTGTGCCCACCAGTCTTGTGGCTACACCAACATCTAATAGGGCAAATTTCTGCAGAGTATATACGCCAGGCCCCTACTTTCAAACATCCAACTTACAAACGACTCCTACTTGCAAATGGAAAGAGAAAACAGGAAGTGAGAGGAAATCTACCCCTAGGAAGGGAAATTCTATCCTGTTAGATTTAATTTGGGAAAAAGGTATCTCCTCTCTACTGATACTTTATCACCAATCCTTGTTTCAATTAAAACCCCACTTTTCCAAAAACATTTGTCATTGGGACGGAAAGTGAGGTGACATGTTCTGAACAGATGTGCAAAGACAGCAAATGTTACAGGGGTGATAACCCCTCCCTATGTTCTCCAAAAAGCTTAAAAATAGATTTTTGGGGGATGGAGCTACACTTCATAATGTACCTGTTCAGATTCTACTTAAGAACAAACCTAAAGCCGCAAGTGGTTTTAAATGGCTTCTTTTTTTTCCTTTACAAATGTCATTTTGTGCAAGGACAGTTCTAAACACGGGAAACACATGCCACTTCACAGGCATACTTTAGACACCCCCCAGGTACCATATTTAAAGGAAAATTTCACTTTTTTTTTTTCACTTTATGCATCATTAAAATGACTGCTCCCGAAAAAACGTTAGTTTTTAAAAGTTCTTTTTGCATTGATATATGTCCCCTGGGGCAGGACCCGGGTCCCCAAACCTGTTTTATGACATTAACATGCATATTGGCCGTTGTAATTAGCACTTTTGATTTCGAACGTTTGCGTCCATTATAACGTATAGGGTTCGAAAATTTGCGCGAACTTTCGGTCCGTTCGAAGGTTCTGGTGCGAACCGAACCCGGGGGTGTTCGGCTCATCCCTAGTGCCTACGAGCCTACCTACCTAATGAAAGTACTATATAAGTGACAAGATGCTGTGTTTGAGCACAAGCATAATTTAAAACACACCACAACACATAATTTTATACACTGTAGTTAAACCCTGCATAATCCAGAGGGGACACCAGTAAAGTCATAATGTGACACTTTAATGAAATTCCCTTTTCAGGCAGGCCTTTCTACAGCTCACCACTTACCCACTCTTACTTACCTTTGCCATGTTTACCCACCCCTATGTCCTTCTACTGCAGCCAATGCATAATACCCCCTGCATCTTGACATGGAGGAACATGTGACCTCCTCCAATGGTAAATCTCTCAGGTCTGAACACTTACAAGAGACCAGTACTCCACACGTATTCTTTGCTCTTTTACTCTATAAGCCAATCGATTGATGCTTCTAGGCCATGTAGATCCTTCTCTTTCTCCTAGAAATCCTGGTAGATTATATCATGAAGTAAAAAAGGAAAGCATACTTAGTATTGCCCATCATTGGCCATACACCCCATAACTTCCTATTATTCGGATTCCAAAGTACAGATATGGCGTTCACACTGTTCGGGCTATAAACATAATTTTTGCTCATAAAACACAAAAGATAAAATAAAAAAGCTCAAGCAGTAAAGCTTATGTATAAAATGTATTTAATACAAAATGAATGCAATATCCAACATGTACATTTCAAATGTATTCAGTAATCATTTACAGCAACATTATTCCATATGAGACACTTCGTCCATCACCAAACCTGACAGCTCTTTATGAGGGCTTTCAGTGTAGTAATACAGTCCGGACTTTTGTCCTTTAGCACAATTCCTAGACGTACCAGCTTGTTCTTCGACTCTTGAGATACAAAGCTAACCAAATTCTTGCCACAGACGTGAACCAGAGGCTGGAGAAATAAGAATAAAGAATATGATTAAAAAATAAAAAAAAGTCGACTTTTATTTCCTTACTTGTACTAGGAAAATGTCAGGTGGAACATGAATAGTTGCTTTGTGCATCATGGACACATTCACACCTTCCATGTTTATTCTCACTAAACAATACCCCAACCCAATCCCACATTGTGCTCTTCTCCCCACTTTCACAATTCAAATACAGTGCCAGCTGTGAGGAATTCAGCCCACACAGCCATGTCAATCATTCACAGAGTTCTGAGAATCAATGAACTACAGTAGGTACTGTCTTCCATTGTGGCAGATGACTTGTAGTTCTCAATGAATTGTGAGGGCGCTAGTGAGCGCTCTCATAGTCCATTGAGCTTCCTCGATTTCAGTAACTGCCTGCCTATACGTGAGGTGCAAGCAGCCAGCTGTACTCAGAGTCTGCAGGAGCCTGACATTGCACCCATGATCTGCAGATCATGGGTGCAATGTTTTACAAGCGCTTAAGGAAAAAAAAAAAAGAAAACGAATTGCATATTTTTTAACTTGAAAAAGAATATGCGTTTATTCTTTTTGTTAGGGCTCGGAAAGGAGCGCCACCCGTGGCTGTTCCTTCAGAGCACATGCACCAGTAATGTCACTGGCTGCATGTAATGTAAATATCTCCCAAACAGTATGTTTAAGAGATATTTACACTAGCTATAGGTAAGCCTTATTATAGGCTTACCTATAGGTAAATGTCTGCAGAAATGGTGAACTTATTGTTTAACCACTTGCCGACCAGCGCAGTTACATATACTGAGGCAGGTTGGCAGTATTTCGGCAAAAATGAGAATCACAATTTTTTTTTGCTCAGAATAAATATCACGATTCTCGTGGCGTAACATCATCGTTCACATTATACAAAAAAAAAAATGGCCTAACTTTACCATTTGTTTTTGTATTTTTACCCAACAAAAATTGTGTTTGAAAGACCACTGCACAAAAAAAGGTGACATAAAATCCCCATTTTATTTTCTAGGGTCTCTGCTAATATATATATTCAAGACAGATGATTTAAACCTATTTTTAAAACCACTTAAAAGTGATTAAAAGATAATTAAATCAAAGTAGTGCTACACAACATGTAATGTTGTCACTTTAAATGAATATAATAAAATAAACGCATATACAAGTTGGTGGTCCTAGATAAACAAACAATCGTAGCAAAACGGCAGGAGGTGGAAAAAAAGTTTGTGTGAATAGTGGAGACAGTTGAATCTGTAGATCACATTAAATGGCGAGTGCACCAATCACCGACAACCTTCACCCTGTGCTTCACACAGTCCCCTTAGGGGTTTAAACTCACCAGATGGCAGATAAAAGTAAGCCTTAATATGTCATCATCATCTCCGCATTTCCATCACTACTACGATCTCCCAACGATCAATCAGCCAGACCATATGTAAAGGGGACAAAGCAGACTCCACATAGGGTAGATCTGTTTGATTATTTTATTTGCGTTTCAATTTTTCTTTAAAATACCGACAGTATTCCACGTGTTTCTAGTTCACACGACCACGCCCCTTTGAAAAAGTCTACAGGACTACAGGATCGCGGGGGCCTACGCCACTTCCGGCGCCTACTCTGTACTCTGACACACAGGTCCCAGAAGACAGCAGGGACCAGTGAGAACGCGCAGCGTGACTCGCGCAGTAGGGAACCAGGAAGTGAAGCCACACGGCTTCACTTCCTGATTCCCTTACCGAGGATGGCGGCTGCAGCAGCTGAGAGCCGACGGACAGATCGGCTTCGACTGCTGACATTGCGGGCTCCCTGGACAGGTAAGTAAGTGCAGTATTTGTAGCTGCTGGCTTTTAATTTTTTTTTTTTTTCGGCGGACCTCCGCTTTAATTTACAGATGAAGTGCATTCCTTTGATCTAAGAAGGAAAAGTTACTTTGTTTAGTTATCCGCTATGTTGTGATAAAACTTGGCAGACTGCCTGTTTCTTATCACAGCTGAGTGAGCAGAGAACTCTCTAAACTTGTTACATGAAAGAATCAGCAAATTCTCCATAGAGATCGTGAGGGGGGGTTGAATCGAGATCACAATTTCTTTTAACAATTGTGCAGCTCTAGTTGGCAGCTGCACACTGCGGGAGCGTGCCCGCGGGTCCGCCTAGTACAGAGGCAGAACGGGGACCCGCCAGTGTAAACAAGCGTATCCCCGTTCTGACAGGGGACATGACAGGGATCTTCTGTTCCCAGTGATCGGGAACACTGCTCTCTGTTATGTCACTGTGAGCCCATACCCCCTACACTTAGAACACACTTAACCCCTTGATCGCCCCCCCCAGTGTTAACCCCATCCCTGCCAGTGTCATTTTTACATTGATCAGGGCATTTTTAAAGCACTGATCAATGCAATAATGCCACTGGTACCCAAAAAGTGTCATTTGGGGTCAGATTTGTCTGCCACAATGTCGCAGTCCCGCTAAAAATTGCAGATCCCTAATCTGAGGGAGGAAGGGGAGACAGATCTCCTATCACAATTTGGATTAGCAGCAAGAATGGGAAGTGTTATCATAATGGGGGATTTTAATTATCCAGACATAGACTGGGCGGAGGGAACCGTGCATTCATCTAAGGCATTCCTAAATGTCTTGCAGGACAATTTTATGGGTCAGATGGTAAACACACCAACTAGAAATAAAGCATTACTGGATCTACTGATTACCAACAATACAGACCTGATCACGGATGTGGAAATAAGGGCCAATTTAGGTAACAGCGATCACAAGTCAATTGACTTCAGTATAAATCACACAAATAGGAAACATAAGGGGAATACAATGACACTGAATTTTTAAAAGAGCCAACTTCCCTAAACTACAAACCTTGCTAGAAGGCATAAATTGGGATAAAATCTTAGGAACAAAGAACACGGAGGAGAGATGGGTTTGCTTTAAGAGCATATTAAATAAGGGCATTATCCAATGCATCCCATTGGGTAATAAATTTAAAAGAGCGAACAAAAGTCCTTGATGGCTTAACTCCAATGTAAAAATGCATATAAAAGCAAAGGTGAAGGCCTTCAAAAGATACAAGGTTGAGGGATCATCATCAGTATTCAGACTTTATAAAGAATGCAACAAGAAATGTAAGGGTGCAATAAGGCTGGCTAAGCTAGAACATGAAATACACATAGCGGAGTAGAACAAAAAATTCTTTAAGTATACAAACAGTAAAAAAGGGAGGACAACCCATATTGGCCCCATAAAGAATGAGGAAGGAAGGAGGGAGAGATGGTATTGAATTTATTATTCTCCTCAGTCTTCACGAGGGAATCGGGGGGCTTCAGTAACCAAAACTGCAGTATTTATCCTCATGACACATCACAGGAAGCACCTCCATGGTTAGCAGAGGACAGAATTAAAATTAGACTTGAGAAACTTAACATTAATAAATCACCGGGACCAGATGGCTAGAATCCGAGGGTACTTAGGGAACTCAGTAAAGTAATTGCCAGACCATTGTTCCTAATTTTTACTGACAGTCTACTGACTGGAATGGAATGGTACCAGCTGATTGAAGAAAAGCACCAATATTTAAAAAGGGCCCAAAATACATTCCTGGGAATTACAGACCAGTTAGCCTAACATCAATAGTATGTAAAATCTTGGAGGGGATAATAAGAGACTATATACAAGATTTTAGTAGTGAGAACGGTATCATTAGCAGTAATCAGTGTGGATTCATGAAGAATCGTTTTTGCCAAACCAATCTACTAACCTTCTATCAGGAGGTAAGTTGCCAGCTAGATAAAGGAATGCCCGTAGACGTGGTGTATCTGGAGCTTGCAAAAGCATTTGACACAGTTCCCCCGTAAATGTTTACTGTACAAAATAAGGTCTGTTGGCATGGACCATAAGGCCCCTTTCACACTGGGGCGGTGAGCCGCGGTGACGGTAAAGCAGCGCTATATTTAGCGCTGCTTTACCGTCGTTTTCACCGCGGTTTTCGGCCGCTCGCGGTGCGGTTTTACCCCCCGCGAGCGGCCGAAAAAGGGTTAAACACCCCCCGCAGAGCGCCGCCGTAGCCGCGGTATTACCGCGGTAACCGCGGTATTGCCGCGGTTTTACGGCGGTCTCCCATTGTAATCAATGGGAAGGAGCGGTATAGGAGCGGTGAACACACCGCTCCTATCCCGCTCCAAAGATGCTGCTAGCAGGACTTTTTTTACCGTCCTGCTAGCGCACCGCTCCAGTGTGAAAGCCAGCCGGCTTTCACACTGGAGTGAATGGGGCCGGATTTTTTCATGCGGTGAACAGGCGCTATTTTTAGCGCCGCACCGCATGAAAAACGCCCCAGTGTGAAAGGGGCCTAAGGTGAGTACATGGATTGAAAACTGGCTACAAGGGCGAGTTCAGAGGGTGGTGATAAATGGGGAGTACTCGGAATGGTAGGGGTGGGTAGTGGGGTCCCCCAGGGTTGTGTGCTGGGACCAATCCTATTTAATTTGTTCGTAAACGACCTGGAGGATGGGGGTTAACAGTTCAATCTCTATTTGCAGACAATACTAAGCTAAGCAGGGCAATAACTTCTCCGTAGTATGTGGAAACCTTTCAAAAAGATCTGAACAAATTAATGGGGTGGGCAACTACATGGCAAATGAGGTTCAATGTAGAAAAATTTAAAATAATGCATTTGGGTGGCAAAAATATGAATGCAATCTATTAGAGCTGCACAATTAATCGTCAAGAATCGTTATCGTGATCTTGACTAAAGTGTTTCACAATTCTTTCTATGCAAAGACCTCTCTCTGCACTTCTGAAGCCACAGCCTTCAAAAGAAAGGAAGAGAAAAACTGGGTAGTCTGCCAAGAATCAAAACAATCTTTATCAGTTGAACTTAAAGCGGTAGTAAACCCTCCTAAACTTTCTGAATCAACACCATATTTCTAATTGGCAGTTAATTTAGAATCGATTGATCACTATATTGTTGTTAAAAAATATTTTCTTACTGTATATTTTTCCTAACTTGTAGACCGTTCCGTTGCTTCTCGTTCCGCGCCATCTCCGTTGTGGGCTTCCTGGTTCTAAGCTGTTCTAGCTTCCGCCCACAGTTCCTTCTGCGCTTCGTAATCCCGCGCGTGCGCAGTAGGTCGTGATCCTGCGCGTGCGCAGTAGGCCGTGATCCCGCACGTGCGCAATCGGTTGTGATCCCGCGCGTGCGCATTAGGGTCACGCTAGTCAAGCCTCAATTTCGTTTCTGGTTTCTATGGAAACGAAGATACTGTCGGCCATCACACAATGAGAAAGGTATTCTTTCCTAAGCATGCACATAAGCATGCACATTTATGCATACTATTTGTGAATGTCATCATTGCCAATAGAATCATACAGATATATATATATATATATATATATATATATATATATATATATATATATACATACATATATACATATGTATATATATATATACACACATATATATATATATATATATATATATATATATATATATATATATATATATATATATTTATATATATATATTATATATATACATAGGAAATATATATATATATATATATATATATATATATATATATTGTAGCAGAGCGTCCCAGAGAGAGCCAGGAGAAGTCCTGTTCGGGGGTTTATACATCTCCCAGGCTCCTCTCATATACATTCAGAGGTCTCTGAGACATGATCCAGTTCGGATCTTAGTCTTTTTCCCCAGGCTAATTTAAGCTCACCTGAGCAAACAGCCTTTGCTCTCTGCCTGGGACACACAAACAGGGATGGTTTGTGAGGAGCCAAAAGGTTGGTAAAACCCTTTAAAAACTCTTTACAGAAGCTGACAAGCGGTAGGCTTGCTCAGCCTGATAGTTAGAGACGGTGTATAGTATAGTTAGAGCCAAGACACGGCTAGGACTTTTTGTTTGGTTATTTCTGTTTTGATGTGTTTTCTGGAAGACTGTGCAGCACCTGTGTATGGACTTGTATTTAAATCAAATAAACCCAGCACTGTTTTCACTACCTCAAGTGGCTTTGGTATCTGTGCCTTACTAAACAGCCCATCCCAGTGAGCTTTGTACCTGCTACCTGTCCCCCAGGTTACATATGGTGGATTTCAGCGGGCAGCTGTAGTAAGTTACTACTTAAAAGGCCAGTACCTAGAGTGACTAAACATGGAGGAAATCCTAAAACAATTGAGGATATCCAACGCTGCACAACAGCAAGCAAACGCTGCACAACAGCAAACAAACGCTGCACTGCAGAAAACAAACGCTGCACTCCAAGCTGCACAACAGCAAGCAACCTCTGAACAGCAGAAAACAAATGCTGCACTACAGCAAGCAAACGCTGTACAGCAGAAAACAAGCGCTGCACTCCACGCTGAACAGCAGAAAACAAACGCTGCACTCCACGCTGCACAACAGCAAGCTAGTGCTGCACTCCACGCAGCACAACAGCAAGCTAATGCTATCGCACAGGAACAATCGCAGAGGCAGTTTGAACAGCTAGCCACTGCTGCAAAAGCAGATAGGAAAACCTTGTCTGAGGTTGTGGAGACAATAGCACAGTGGTCACCTGCTAACGTTGATAATGTTGGAGACAAGCCCTCAGCCATCCATGTGGCTCGCTTTTTGTCTAAGATGACTACAGATGATGATCCAGAGGCCTTTCGTCTAACATTTGAACGGACCGCTGAGAGGGAAGGTTGGCCTAAAACCCAGTGGGCAGGACTGGTCGCCCCGTTGCTTACTGGGGAATCGCAGAAGGCCTACTATGATTTGGAGTCAGCAGAAGCAGCAGACTATGAAAAGGTCAAACAGGAAATACTGGCACGACTTGGTGTCACTTTGGCAGTTCGAGCACAGCGGGTCCACAGCTGGTCCTTCCAAGACGAGAAGCCTCCAAGATCGCAGATGTTCGACCTAATTCACCTGGTGAGGAAATGGCTACAGCCGGAGTCCCTGTCTGGGCCACAAATAGTGGAGCGTGTGGTCATGGACCAGTTTCTGAGGTCACTACCCATTTCCCTGCAGGAGTGGCTTGAGTCAAGGAGACCCCAATTCGGCAACCCACCTGGTGGAACTCGTTGAAAGGTATTTTGCTGCAAAGAACCTGGTCACCACCCCTACAGCCGCACGGACTTTCCGCCCAAAGCCACGGTCTCCCCAGGCAACTGGTAAGACTGTTCCAGGGGAAGTGGGTGGTAAGCATGGCAAGGAAATAGGGGGGAGGATTTTTGGTGCCAGGACTGAAGCTTGGCATCTCAAACAAGGGAAGCCAGTGCCTGTCAGCAAACGAAACTGGGGAAACGTCAGGTGTTTTCGTTGCCAAGAAATGGGACATGTTGCCGCAAATTGTCCATTGACAGATGAACCAATGCAGTGTGATTTATCTATTAGAAGGCAGTCTATGTTTGCAGCGGTTTCATGCACTGCAACCCCAAATATGAGAAAGCCAATGTGCCAAATGACTGTGAATGATAAGCCTATTACAGCCTTGCTGGACTCTGGAAGTCTAGTGACTTTGGTTACAGCTGAAATGATTGAACCTGTGAATTATCATGCTAAAAATGTTGCTGTGATCTGTATACATGGGAATACCCGGGAGTATCCTGTAACCACTGTTCAGTTTAAAACTGGTTTAGGTACGGTGACCCATCCGGTTGGACTTGTTCCCCACTTGGTGCATGAGGCCATCATTGGTAGGGACTTCCCTAAGTTTTGGGAACTGTGGGATCATCCCAACTCGGTCGCAGTACCTGACTCAGTCGCAGAGCCAGAATTCCTGGCCACTACTGACAATGTGGGTTCAGGGGACTCTTCTCAGGGCTCCCCCGCTTTTCCTCTATCGGTTATGGCAGGAGAGCTGGAGGACCCTGAGGAGGTCCCCACTACCAGTAGAGCCGGACAGCCGTCTGCTGACCCTGAGCCTATGTTAGAGTTTGATGACCTTAATATGCATAAGGAAAATTTTGGTACTGAGCAGAGAAAAGACCATACCCTTTCCAGGGCCTGGGAAAATGTAATGGTGATTAATGATGTACCTGTCGAACCCAGGGACAGGCCCTGTTTTCCTTATTTCAGCAGCAATGAGGATTTACTGTATCGTGTATGTAAAATGAATGATGAAGTGGTTGAGCAGTTGGTGGTCCCTAAGCCATACAGACGGCTGGTGTTGGAACTTGCCCATGGGCACTTGCTAGGAGGCCATTTAGGGGTTGAAAAAACTACTGAAAGGGTGTTGCGCAGGTTTTACTGGCCCGGGATACAGAAAGATGTTAAGAATTACTGTCAATCCTGTCCTGTGTGTCAGATGTCAGCCCCACTATCCCACTTCCGAAGTCCTTTAGTGCCCTTGCCTGTCATTGAAGTGCCCTTTGAGAGGATTGCCATGGACCTTGTGGGCCCACTTCCCAAGTCTGCCCGGGGTCATCAGCATATCCTCGTAATCATGGATTATGCTACCCGTTACCCTGAAGCAGTTCCCCTACGTGCCGCGTCTGCTAAAAACATTGCCAAAGAACTGTTTATGGTGTTCAGTCGGGTTGGCATCCCGAAAGAAATCCTTACAGACCAGGGCACCCCGTTTATGTCGCGAATAACTAGGGAGCTCTGCAAGTTATTTAAGGTGACGCAGCTGCGAACCTCAGTGTATCATCCTCAAACGGATGGCTTAGTGGAACGCTTCAATAAGACGTTAAAGAGCATGTTAAAAAAGGTTGTGGACAAGGATGGGAAAAACTGGGACTTCCTGATACCATACTTGATGTTTGCCATCAGGGAGGTTCCCCAGTCCTCTACGGGGTACTCCCCATTTGAGTTGCTTTATGGGAGACACCCTCGGGGACTCTTAGACATAGCCAAAGAAACTTGGGAGGGAGAACAGACACCCCATAAAAGTGTCATTGAGCATATTGCCCAAATGCAGGAGAGGATTGCAGCAATCATGCCAGTGGTAAAAGAACACTTACTGCAGGCCCAGGCAGCCCAACAGAGAATATATAACAGGGGGGCACAACTCCGTGTTTTCTCACCTGGTGACAGGGTCCTGGTGTTAGTTCCCACTGTTGAGAGCAAGTTCCTGGCTAAGTGGCAGGGTCCCTTTGAAGTAATTGAGAGAGTTGGGGAGGTCAACTACAAGGTTTATCAACCAGGAAAAAGGAAGCCCGAACAGGTTTACCATATAAACCTGTTAAAACCCTGGAAGGATAGAATGGCGTTAACTGCGAGGCCTCTCCCAGTAACGCCTACGGGTACTGAGTCCCCTCTCATCCCTGAGGTCACGATTCCAGACACCCTCTCATATTCCCAAAAACAGGACACTAGAGAATTCCTGATAAGGAATAGAGAGAAGTTTTCAGAGTTACCTGGCACGACTTCAGCAGTTCAGCATGATATTGTTACTGAACCTGGGGTACGTGTCAAGCTCAAACCTTACCGAATTCCTGAAGCAAGGAGAAAGGACATCAGCAAGGAAGTTAAAAAAATGTTGGAGCTAGATGTCATTGAGGAATCCAATAGTGACTGGTCTAGCCCCATCGTGTTAGTCCCAAAACCGGATGGCACGTGGAGGTTCTGTAACGACTTCAGGAAGCTTAATGCGGTGACAAAGTTTGACACATACCCAATGCCCAGAGTAGACGAACTTATAGACCGACTTGGCAAGGCTCGCTATCTTACCACTTTGGACTTGACAAAAGGGTATTGGCAAATACCCCTAACTGGTAGCGCCAAAGAGAAGACTGCGTTCGTGACCCCAGACGGTTCCTTTCAATATAAAAAAATGCCTTTTGGGTTGCAAAATGCCCCCGCGACATTTCAGAGGGCCATGGACAGGACCCTAAAACCCCACCGACGATATGCAGCAGCCTATCTAGATGACATAGTGGTACATAGTACTGATTGGGAGTCTCACTTGCCTCGTGTCCAGGCTGTTCTTGATTCCCTCTTCAAAGAAGGTTTTACGGCAAATCCAAAAAAATGTGCCATTGGTCTAGAGGAAGCCAAGTATTTGGGCTACACTATTGGCCGTGGTGTCATAAAACCACAAGTGAGTAAAATAGCAGCCATCCAGGAATGGCCACGCCCTGCAAACAAAAAGCAGGTCAGGGCCTTTCTTGGTATTGCGGGGTATTATAGAAGATTTATCCCAAATTTTGCAACTATAGCTGCCCCTCTGACAGACCTTACGAAAGGGAAAGACTCTGTAATGGTGAAATGGTCCCCAGTAGCAGAGGAGTCTTTTCAGGTCCTGAAGAAGGCTCTGTGTGCACAGCCAGTACTGTACTCTCCCGATTTCTCCAGAGAGTTTTTGGTTCAGACGGATGCGTCTGATGTTGGTATCGGGGCGGTACTGTCACAGGTATACAATGGGGAAGAACACCCTGTCGTGTACCTAAGCAGAAAGCTCAATGACCATGAGAAAAAGTATGCAGTCATTGAAAAAGAATGTTTAGCCATAAAATGGGCCGTGGACGCACTCAGATACTATTTATTAGGGCGCCAGTTTGACCTAATAACTGACCATGCTCCCCTGAAATGGATGGCCCAAAAGAAGGAGACTAATAGACGGGTGAACCGGTGGTTTTTGGCTCTACAGGATTACTCCTTCACCGTAAAACACAGGCCAGGTGTGGAGATGGGGAATGTAGATGCCCTGTCCCGTGTTCACTCCTGTTGGGCCACAGGTGTTCCAACCCTGGGGTTGAAACAAGGGGGGAGGATATGTAGCAGAGCGTCCCAGAGAGAGCCAGGAGAAGTCCTGTTCGGGGTTTATACATCTCCCAGGCTCCTCTCATATACATTCAGAGGTCTCTGAGACATGATCCAGTTCGGATCTTAGTCTTTTTCCCCAGGCTAATTTAAGCTCACCTGAGCAAACAGCCTTTGCTCTCTGCCTGGGACACACAAACAGGGATGGTTTGTGAGGAGCCAAAAGGTTGGTAAAACCCTTTAAAAACTCTTTACAGAAGCTGACAAGCGGTAGGCTTGCTCAGCCTGATAGTTAGAGACGGTGTATAGTATAGTTAGAGCCGAGACACGGCTAGGACTTTTTGTTTGGTTATTTCTGTTTTGATGTGTTTTCTGGAAGACTGTGCAGCACCTGTGTATGGACTTGTATTTAAATCAAATAAACCCAGCACTGTTTTCACTACCTCAAGTGGATTTGGTATCTGTGCCTTACTAAACAGCCCATCCCAGTGAGCTTTGTACCTGCTACCTGTCCCCCAGGTTACAATATATATATATATATATATATATATATATATATATATATAATGTGGTAGTGTGGTACCCCACCAGCAAAATGATGCAGGATTCTCAACCAGGCGGGTTGAGGGGCTCCAGGGTGTTTTCTTATTTGGGAGGAAACTGGCTTTTCAGTTTCCTCCATGTTTATTAAAGTCCACTTTGGGACCTGGAGCCCGGGGATTTCTTAGAGATCCGGGTGGGATGAAATCCCCAATCCTGGATCCGGGTTTTGGGATCCCCCAGCACACTGACTGGTCAGGTGTGTGCTGGGCTATTTATAGACACCTGACCATGATTCTGGGCTCCACCCTCCCGAGGAGTCCAGGCTTGCAAGGGAGGTCCCAGAGAGTGCAGGTGTGCACGGAACTAGCCAGAGACCTAAGTCTGAGGTTGCTGACAGAAGTCAGGAGAGCTCCATGTGGGAGCCTGAGCAGTGGTGCATCCGCTGCTGAAGAGAGCCAGGTGGCTCGGTATTTTGCAATGCTGCATGTTTAAGCCAGGAGGCTGAATATCCTTTTGTTTGTTGCTGGCAGTTCAAACCCCCTGCGAGGGAAACCATCTTTTGTTTTAATTTATGGAACTTTGTTTTTCTTTTTTCCTTTCTTTTAATAAAAATGGGCCAAACAAGCCCTTAAACGCATGACTGGCGTGGACTCTGCTCACTGGTATGCTCTACACGCACGCTAAAGAACCCCCAAATATCACAAGTGGTGGAGAATGCGGGCATAACTGAAGATCCTCGCATATACCAGTGAGCTATTGCCAGAAACTGCTTTTGCTCTGCAGTGTGTGCAGCAGGTGGTGTACCTGGAAGGGAGAGGCCCCTTAAAGAGACAGTGCTCCTGTTGTTGTTCTGTGCAGTGAAGTAACTGCAAGTATGGAGAGTCCACCAGCATTTGAATCCGCAGTAGATTGGTGCAAGCGGCACCTGGCAGGAATGGACCAAGCTACAGTGAAAGACAAGCCAACCTTTGTTACAAAGAGAGAGCTGCCGGATGTCCATACCTGGGAGAGGGGTGTGATTTCCCCTGGCAACGCTGCTGTAGTTAAACCAGCAGTTGTTGGGAAAAATGTGAAAGTGACACAGCTTAAGACAGGGTCCAGCGGAGGGAAGCCTTTGTTATGTGCCAGAAGAGAGGCTGACCAAAGGCCAGGACTGAGAGTGGTTGCCCATAGCAACGCAGAGGAGGCCAGTCGGGCTGTCTGTGGACCATGGGGTATGCCTGCCAAGGGTCGTGACAAGTGGCTTCTGGAGGAGCCAAAACAGCATGTTCAAAAGATCCAGCAAAGCTCTGCTGGGAGAATGCGATCTCCCATGGCAACGAGAGTGGAAGTTCTGCCTGGAGGGAGGAGCTGCAGGGGAGATTTTGGCTCAACGTCCCCACAAAGAGGCCTGTGCGTTTTCTCCATCTGTGAGTCGCCAGGAGAGAAGCACCCTGGGAAAAAGTCGTCCAGTACCATGCCTGGAATGTGGCCAGCTGGGGCATGGTATATTTTCTTGCCCTAGATTATGGAATGCGGCTGGAGATAATATTGCTGAGCAAAAGTTTTCGTTTGCAGGCTCAGATTCCTGTGAAAATATGTCTGCAGTCACCCTTAGCAACAAGAAGGAGTTTCCTTTTGTGTCGGCAGGGGGTGCTAAACAGTGGGAGATACCTGCTGTAGTTTCATCCCGTGGCCACCAGGAGGAGTTGCCCAGTAAAAGTACAGCAGAGGACTTGTTCGTGAGACGCCGTACTCAAGTGAAGATGGTGACCCCTACTACTGCGGTGGGTAAGACTGACTTTAATGGAATGATGACTGGAAATGCTGAGTTTATGTGGAAAAAGACTGGTTATGAGACTGTTCATGATGTGAAAGTGACCCCAGTTAGTGGGGCCACTGAAGGTGTTCTTGGGGGGGACTTTTCCCTGTGCAGCACCCTGTACAGTGGGGAAGCAGGGGTTAAAGTCAAACCTGCATCTGTGTGTGCTTCTCAAGAGGGGCATAGTGATATGTCTAATGGTTACCAGTCTCAAGTTGGCCGTGGGCTAGGACAGCCTGCAAGAGGTACAAATACTATTAATGTTGATGATTATGGAAAATGTACTGCTGTTGGGAAAACCCCAGGTTCTTGCAAAGCAAACGTTGTGGTTAAAGATGGGCCGTTGCCCATAGCAACTGGTGGTAAGACAGCACAGTTGTCCCCAGACATCTCCAGGGAACTTCATGTATTGGAGCCGGAGGTTGCCCTGGACAACGGTGATGTCACTCTGGTGGAGCAGAGTGGAACTGCACCTTATAGTGGTGATGTCTTAGTGCAAGCTGCTAATACTAAATGTGTGCAGGTGAATAGTGGGTTAATGCAACCTGTAGAAAGTGCAAAGGTCGCTGAAGTTTGTGAAGCGCCATCCGAGCATGGTGGTGAATATGATGTATTGCAACCTGCTGTGTTAAAATACGTATTACCACAACCTGACCTGATTTACAATGACTTGTGTAATGAGTCTGCAGCTAAGCCAATCTGTTCTCATGTGTCTCCTTGGGCAGATGGATCGGTGCTGAGGAGTACCGCTGAAGGGAGCGCACATATAGTAGATTGGACTAGTTGGGGTGAAAATCTAATCTCCCTGATAGATAAGGCTTTTATGCCCAAAAATAAGGTGGACACGGTTTCTCCTGTAGGGACTGCAGAACAGCTTGTACCTGAGGGTGCGGTGGCTGCTGCAGGGGTTAACCCTTGTGGGAAAGATGGACCAAATGAGGGTGAGCGCACAGCAGAAACTTTGCCCATGATCCACAAAAGTAATGTTGGCATGGAGTGTCCAAGTGACATTTTCACTAGTAATAATCTGGAGCAGTTCATTAATGCTGAGCCTGAAAATTTGCATATGAGTCCAGCACCTGGCAGCACCCTGGGTGAGCACCAGGCTGTGGTTACCTCCAGCTGGGAGGATGTTCAGTTGAAAGTTGCAACTTCTCAAGTCTCGGCGAATGAGTCTGTCTGCATTCCCAGTGTAATAACAGTCCCCAGGAAGGACTTGGGTCTGGGATCAAGGGTCTGGGCTGTAACTAAAGCATTAAAAGAGATGCTTGAACTTTGGGATGTACAACCAATCCATACTAGTGTGTCTCCTCCACAGTCGGATGGTCTGGTACTGCGGAGTACCACTAGGGGGAGCACTAGATGGCAGGCTGTACGGAACAAAGAAGAACAGGACAGGAATGGTTTGTTCCTGAATTTGCTAGTTTTACTAAAAGTTGCCACTGCGTATGCTTCTGGATTACGTCCGGAAGGTATAATATATGAGAGAGAGTTTGGAAAAATGGAAAATGAGCCCAAAATGTCTGAGGTTTCACCTCTTAACAGCCAGGCGGAAAGCATTTCTGCTGCTATGGTTCAGGGTGGTGCTGATCAGTTTTTGGTGACGGTGAAGGGCGTGTATACAGCACCACATGAGATGGAAGGGCCGAGCATGGACCAGAAAACAGCAGAAATCCTGACCGGGACTCAGACAGAGGTGGTTAGTGAGACTGGGGTCACCAGTCCAATAATAGGTTTATGTGACAAACCTGACAACGTCCCTGAGACAGGAAAATGGGTAAAAAGTACAGTAAGGTTGGTATACGGATCAGACGAGAGCTCGCCTGTTCCGGTTTTGGATAGAAATCCAGGTGGTATTAAAAAGGATCAGGTGGTAGGACAGCTGCCTGCTGAGTGGGTGACACCATGGGAGGTGGCATCTTGTGAGGTTCTCGTGGGTGATTGCCAACCTCCGGTGTGTGTGCCCTCTGCAGACACTGCCCTAACAAATGCTGAGAGAGGTGTTGGGAAACCTGGGAACCTGAAGCGTGGAGGCAGAAGGGTTGATAGAAAGACCAGGGGTCACCCATTAAAATTTCAGGAGAGGAAGTGCTTATGGAAATGCACTCGGAAGAAAAGTTGGGAAGGTCGCATCAAAGATCACAGCAGAGTGACAGTGAGGATTAGAGGGAGACACCAAAGGAGGCATTGGGTAGAGTTCCCCTTTAGGAGAAGTGAGGTTGGACAGGATTGGACTCCTGTAAATGGTAGCTGGCACAGAGGTGCCAAAATAAACTTGTGTGTTCCGCCCTCTGGGTCGAAACAAGGGGCGGGGGATATGTGGTAGTGTGGTACCCCACCAGCAAAATGATGCAGGATTCTCAACCAGGCGGGTTGAGGGGCTCCAGGGTGTTTTCTTATTTGGGAGGAAACTGGCTTTTCAGTTTCCTCCATGTTTATTAAAGTCCACTTTGGGACCTGGAGCCCGGGGATTTCTTAGAGATCCGGGTGGGATGAAATCCCCAATCCTGGATCCGGGTTTTGGGATCCCCCAGCACACTGACTGGTCAGGTGTGTGCTGGGCTATTTATAGACACCTGACCATGATTCTGGGCTCCACCCTCCCGAGGAGTCCAGGCTTGCAAGGGAGGTCCCAGAGAGTGCAGGTGTGCACGGAACTAGCCAGAGACCTAAGTCTGAGGTTGCTGACAGAAGTCAGGAGAGCTCCATGTGGGAGCCTGAGCAGTGGTGCATCCGCTGCTGAAGAGAGCCAGGTGGCTCGGTATTTTGCAATGCTGCATGTTTAAGCCAGGAGGCTGAATATCCTTTTGTTTGTTGCTGGCAGTTCAAACCCCCTGCGAGGGAAACCATCTTTTGTTTTCATTTATGGAACTTTGTTTTTCTTTTTTCCTTTCTTTTAATAAAAATGGGCCAAACAAGCCCTTAAACGCATGACTGGCGTGGACTCTGCTCACTGGTATGCTCTACACGGACGCTAAAGAACCCCCAAATATCACAATATATATATATATATATATATATACATACATACATAGACACGTTTATTGTCTATATACCGTATAACAGTGAGCAGTATTTGTGTGCACAGTGAGCAGTATTTGTGGGCACAGTGAGCAGTTTTTGTCGGCACAGTGAGCTACATTTTTGGGCACAGTGAGCAGTATTTATGAGCACAGTTAGGCTACATTTATGGGCCCAGTGAGCAGTATTTGTGTGCACAGTGAGCAGTATTTGTGGGCACAGTGAGCAGTTTTTGTCGGCACAGTGAGCAGTATTTGTGGGCACAGTGAGCTATACTTATGGGCACAGTGACCAGTATTTATGGGCACAGTGAGCATTTTTTGTGGGCCCAGTGAGCTACATTTATGGGCACAGTGAGCAGTATTTGTGGGCACAGTGAGCAGTATTTATGGGCACAGTGAGCAGTATTTGTGGGCACAGTGAACATTATTTATGGGCACAGTGAACATTATTTATGGGCACAGTGAGCTACATTTTTGGGCACAGTGAGCAGTATTTATGAGCACAGTAAGGCTACATTTATGGGCCCAGTGAGCTACATTTATGGGCACAGTGACCAGTATTTATGGGCACAGTAAGCATTTTTTGTGGGCCCAGTGAGCTACATTTATGGGCACAGTGAGCAGTATTTGTGGGCACAGTGAGCTACATTTTTGGGCACAGTGACCAGTATTTTTGGGCACAGTGAGCATTTTTTGTGGGCCCAGTGAGCTACATTTATGGGCACAGTGAGCAGTATTTGTGGGCACAGTGAGCTACATTTTTGGGCACAGTGAGCAGTATTTGTGGGCACAGTGAGCTACATTTTTGGGCACAGTGAGCAGTATTTATGGGCACAGTGAGGCTACATTTATGGGCACAGTGAGGCTACATTTTTGGGCACAGTGAGCAGTATTTGTGGGCACAGTGAGCTACATTTTTGGGCACAATGAGCAGTATATGTGGGCACAGTGAGCAGTATTTATGGGCACAGTGAGGCTACATTTTTGGGCACAGTGAGCAGTATTTGTGGGCACAGTGAGCAGTATTTATGGGCACAGTGAGGCTACATTTATGGGCACAGTGAGGCTACATTTATGGGCACAGTGAGCAGTATTTGTGTTCACAGTGAGCAGTATTTGTGGGCACAGTGAGCAGTATTTGTGGGCACAGTGAGCAGTATTTATGGGCACAGCGAGGCTACATTTATGGGCACAGTGAGGCTACATTTTTGGGCACAGTGAGCAGTATTTGTGTTCACAGTGAGCAGTATTTGTGTGCATAGTGAGCAGTATTTGTGGGCACAGTGAGCAGTTTTTGTCGGCACAGTGAGCTACATTTTTGGGCACAGTGAGCAGTATTTATGAGCACAGTAAGGCTACATTTATGGGCCCAGTGAGCTACATTTATGGGCACAGTGAGCAGTATTTGTGGGCACAGTGAGCTATATTTATGGGCACAGTGACCAGTATTTATGGGCACAGTGAGCATTTTTTGTGGGCCCAGTGAGCTACATTTATGGGCACAGTGAGCAGTATTTGTGGGCACAGTGAGCAGTATTTATGGGCACAGTGAGCAGTATTTGTGGGCACAGTGAGCATTATTTATGGGCACAGTGAGCTACATTTTTGGGCACAGTGAGCAGTATTTATGAGCACAGTAAGGCTACATTTATGGGCCCAGTGAGCTACATTTATGGGCCCAGTGAGCTACATTTATGGGCACAGTGAGCATTTTTTGTGGGCCCAGTGAGCTACATTTATGGGCACAGTGACCAGTATTTATGGGCACGGTAAGCATTTTTTGTGGGCCCAGTGAGCTACATTTATGGGCACAGTGAGCAGTATTTGTGGGCACAGTGAGCTACATTTTTGGGCACAGTGACCAGTATTTTTGGGCACAGTGAGCATTTTTTGTGGGCCCAGTGAGCTACATTTATGGGCACAGTGAGCAGTATTTGTGGGCACAGTGAGCAGTATTTGTGGGCACAGTGAGCTACATTTTTGGGCACAGTGAGCAGTATATGTGGGCACAGTGAGCAGTATTTATGGGCACAGTGAGGCTACATTTATGGGCACAGTGAGGCTACATTTTTGGGCACAGTGAGCAGTATTTGTGGGAACAGTGAGCAGTATTTATGGGCACAGTGAGGCTACATTTTTGGGCACAGTGAGCAGTATTTGTGTTCACAGTGAGCAGTATTTGTGGGCACAGTGAGCAGTATTTGTGTTCACAGTGAGCAGTATTTATGGGCACAGTGAGCAGTATTTATGGGCACAGCGAGGCTACATTTATGGGCACAGTGAGGCTACATTTTTGGGCACAGTGAGCAGTATTTGTGTTCACAGTGAGCAGTATTTGTGGGCACAGTGAGCAGTATTTGTGGGCACAGTGAGCAGTATTTGTGGGCACAGTGAGCAGTATTTATGGGCACAGTGAGGCTACATTTATGGGCACAGTGAGGCTACATTTTTGGGCACAGCGAGCAGTATTTGTGTGCACAGTGAGCAGTATTTGTGGGCACAGTGACCAGTATTTATGGGCACAGTGAGCATTTTTTGTGGGCCCAGTGAGCTACATTTATGGGCACAGTGAGCAGTATTTGTGGGCACAGTGAGCTACATTTATGGGCACAGTGAGCAGTATTTATGGGCACAGTGAGCATTTTTTGTGGGCCCAGTGAGCTACATTCATGGGCACAGTGAGGCTACATTTATAGGCACAGTGAGCTGCATTTATGGGCACAGTGAGGCTACATTTTTGGGCACAGTGAGCAGTATTTATGAGCACAGTAAGGCTACATTTATGGGCCCAGTGAGCTACATTTATGGGCCCAGTGAGCTACATTTATGGGCACAGTGAGCATTTTTTGTGGGCCCAGTGAGCTACATTTATGGGCACAGTGACCAGTATTTATGGGCACAGTAAGCATTTTTTGTGGGCCCAGTGAGCTACATTTATGGGCACAGTGAGCAGTATTTGTGGGCACAGTGAGCTACATTTTTGGGCACAGTGACCAGTATTTTTGGGCACAGTGAGCATTTTTTGTGGGCCCAGTGAGCTACATTTATGGGCACAGTGAGCAGTATTTGTGGGCACAGTGAGCTACATTTTTGGGCACAGTGAGCAGTATTTGTGGGCACAGTGAGCTACATTTTTGGGCACAGTGAGCAGTATATGTGGGCACAGTGAGCTACATTTTTGGGCACAGTGAGCAGTATATGTGGGCACAGTGAGCAGTATTTATGGGCACAGTGAGGCTACATTTATGGGCACAGTGAGGCTACATTTTTGGGCACAGTGAGCAGTATTTGTGGGAACAGTGAGCAGTATTTATGGGCACAGTGAGGCTACATTTTTGGGCACAGTGAGCAGTATTTGTGTTCACAGTGAGCAGTATTTGTGGGCACAGTGAGCAGTATTTGTGGGCACAGTGAGCAGTATTTGTGGGCACAGTGAGCAGTATTTATGGGCACAGCGAGGCTACATTTATGGGCACAGTGAGGCTACATTTTTGGGCACAGTGAGCAGTATTTGTGTTCACAGTGAGCAGTATTTGTGGGCACAGTGAGCAGTATTTGTGGGCACAGTGAGCAGTATTTGTGGGCACAGTGAGCAGTATTTGTGGGCACAGTGAGCAGTATTTATGGGCACAGTGAGGCTACATTTATGGGCACAGTGAGGCTACATTTTTGGGCACAGCGAGCAGTATTTGTGTGCACAGTGAGCAGTATTTGTGGGCACAGTGACCAGTATTTATGGGCACAGTGAGCATTTTTTGTGGGCCCAGTGAGCTACATTTATGGGCACAGTGAGCAGTATTTGTGGGCACAGTGAGCTACATTTATGGGCACAGTGAGCAGTATTTATGGGCACAGTGAGCATTTTTTGTGGGCCCAGTGAGCTACATTTATGGGCACAGTGAGGCTACATTTATAGGCACAGTGAGCTGCATTTATGGGCACAGTGAGGCTACATTTAGTGGCTCAGGACTTGAAATTTTGAGCCCTGGATATATATATAAGAAGGCCAGCATGGTGGCCTGTAATTATGGGAGGAGCCCGGAGGGTATTTAACCAGACCACCCACAACAGGCTGTGTCGGTTCCAGTGCAAGGTACCCACCCACCCTTTTCCCTTCTCAGAGTACTTCTCTTAAAACATCCTTCTCTACAGAAGTATCCATTTACTGTCAAGGTATGCGCCCTTCTCTTGGCATATAGCCCAGCTCACCAGGGCTTATCGCCCAGCTCACCAGGGCTCACCTTACAGCAGGCCAGGGCACACTTCAGGTCTATTTATGTTGTTAGTCTTGTGACGTGTTTATGTATTTCTTTCATATCTCTCGAAGATCGGAGGGCACCGACCATAAATATATATTTACTGTGTATATATATATATATATATATATACATATACACATAGACACGTTTATTGTCTATATATATATATATATATATATATATATATATATATTTACCGTGTGTGTGTATATATGTATATATATATATATATATATTTACTGTGTGTGTGTGTGTGTGTGTGTGTGTGTGTGTGTGTGTGTGTGTGTGTGTGTGTGTGTGTGTGTGTGTGTGTATATATATATATACACACACACACACATAGATACATTGATTGTCTATATTGTCCATAATTTTTATATATATATAAAAATATATACGGTATATAGACAATAAACGTGTCTATGTATATATATATATGAAAAATTGTAGACGGCCACTAATATTGGCTAGTCAGGCTCCGCGCTTAGGATAATTACCAAATGGTCTATACTAATATTATTACCATAAACCCAGTACAGCTGCTCCCTACGAAATCTATATGATTTAATTGGTAGTTTAATGTATGAGGGGCGCTAGTACCAACACAAGATACTAATTAATTAAGGGGTTAATTAATTGTATATTCTGAACTATATAATAAAAAGTGAGCTAATTGATAAAAGGGTGTGGAGACACAATATAGATCTACTAAGAACTCAGCTAGTTAATAACTGCTTAAAGTGACAGTAGTAACCACAATTGGTTACCCATACATTGCAAACATTAAAATGTGTCAATATCTTCAGAAAAGTTGGTTTTGTTGTGTCTATGTAAACAAATAAATAATAATATCACAAAGCACCTATACGTGAACCGGTAGGGTGTAAAAATATTACCTAAAAAGTGCAACACAAAAAAGAGCTACCTGAGCTCTATTATACCAAATAAACTAAATCACAACTTAAATATAAGTAAACCAAGCCCTGTACCATATATCGCAATGTGTACATATATCTAAAATAGAAAAATAATATCGACCAAGCACATGTGCCCAATCTGATATATAAAGTGCAAAATGACAGATTAACAAGTGATCCCAATGGCTTGGGTGCATTCAATATTCGTGACAAAAATATTTAAATTTAGCACAAAATAGTGATAATCCATAAGACGCAAAGTTCATATAGTAGTCCTTGCTGTAAAAAGCCACATTCACTCCTGTAGATATAACTTGTGCACCGTCACCAGACAAATTCTTGATCCACCCAATGTGAGAACCAGCAGTAATAAATGGCCTCTTACCAAATGGAGTTGATTACTTTGTTTAGAAGTAATCAAATGCGCTTTCACAGGATTGTGCCTGTACACTGAGTGACACACCCTCACTCAAGGACTCTCTTCCTTCTATCAGATCAGCTCAGATGAAATGGAATGGAAACATAGATGGGAATATAAAGAGAGGCGCACCTCATAGCGTAATAACGTTTTTATTAAAAAATAGCATAAAAAACACAGCAGCCAATTGCTCACTTACATTTTTCAGTGCCTACCCGGCACTGAGGCTACTTGCAATATGTTAAAATTCGATGGAGCAGCGGATCCTTCCCTCGTGGCGTGCGTTTCTAGCGTGCGTTCCACTCACTCACTAGGAAACCAGGGCCAGTCTCACAGGAAGTCCAGCAATAGTGCGTCCAAAAAGATAAAAGTGATCAGGTACCGCCTACCGACGTACGTTTCGTGTTTGTCACGTCTTCAGGGTGGCGTACCTGATCACTGGAAGACCTGATTGATATGCTGATCCTCATTCGTAGCCAACCAATGAGGACTCAGCGTGTGCGCAGCCTCAGTCCCGGTGAAGCTCCCATCATGGGCACAGCCGCATATTACATATACATGTTATAAAAAACATACCTAAACACCCCACTATATATATATATATATATATATATATATATATATATATATATATATATAATGCAATCAATCTAAAAATGTAGAGCTAAATCTATTAAAATATTGATATATAGAACTATATTGAAAAAAATATATATATTTGTCTATTTACCAATTACCACAATATCTTTTTACATTTTAATAAATGAATAACATATATAAGACTTATTTATAAATCAATTATTTTTTCTAATTATAATTATGAATAATCAAGCACCTCCCTTGTTATCATTTGGAGGAATAGTGTCCCATCATTGTTGTCAGTGGCTGCACGATTGCTGCCTAAACTGGGGAGCTATATTTAATCGAGGGAACCATGAATGGCAACAAATACTGTAACATTTTGAAGATAAGCATGGTCCTTTGTAGAGAGGACCACCTGCCATATTTACTGCAAAGAAATATCTATATTATGAAAAAAATAAAATATATCATAATTAATTTCATTGATTATTTTAAATAATAAGTCACAATATTTTTATTTTTTAATAATTTTTATTCTTATTTGTTTTGTTTTAAATGTACTATCAAGATACAAAGAATTTGAAGTAATAACACATATTACAATGGTAAGTATAAATGTGAATTATCCAGATATAATTTATTTCTAAAGACTAATTTTGAAATGACTAATATTAAAACATGTAAGTGGCACAAGGTGTCAAAAAGAAATGAAGTTGAGGAGGGGAATGGACGTACGGACGTAGCGTCCGTACGGAGGGAGGAGTCTGATCCCGGCCGTCGCCTCGGATGTGGAGCGCGGACGCGCTGGCTGGAAGGTCCTCGGATCGGTACGAGGAGGAGACGCCGTGAACGCCTATGCCCCCATCCGGGATAGGAGACCGGAACGCCGCGTTCCTCCACCTGTAGGAATGTAGAGGGACCGGGACAGCAGGAATCCCGAACCGGCGCCCATAACGTTCGTCTCACCCCTGCATCCGTCTCACCTCCCTATCCGCCACCAAGCCCTCTTCACAGCAAAGACCCCCCTGAGGCCCCGGAGGATGTAGGGAGAGGGGGCCGACTGTAAGTATGTACCAGGTACAAGCAGGAATACAGCTGACCCGCAATATATCACCCTGGAAGGTAAGCACATAACTCTGCAAGTTGTTCTGGATGCCTGTGGGTAACAAGGACAAAAGGCTCTCAGCTGAAACCAAAGAAAGGGACTGTGCTTTTTTTTTTTTTTGTTCTTTTTTTTTCTTCTGTGCGTTTTTTCTCCTGCTCTCCTCTCTCTCTAAGGTGCACTCTCCTGGGTACCCGCCGTACCGCGGGCTCTCTTTCTGCAGGTCATTCCCTTTTTTGTGGATATTTACATCATATTCCTAGAAGAGCAGCGGTACCCCTGCGTGGATCATAGCACTTTTCTTTCTTCGGGCAGCGTCCTGAAGAGTTAGTACCGCTTAATTGATATAACTGATCTTGCTAACATGGTAAAGGTCTAGGACAAGGAAAGTTTGTGAAACTGCCTTTTGTGTGTCTGCTAGCAA
Source organism: Lithobates sylvaticus (assembly GCA_028564925.1). Taxonomy (NCBI): domain Eukaryota; kingdom Metazoa; phylum Chordata; class Amphibia; order Anura; family Ranidae; genus Lithobates; species Lithobates sylvaticus. Next base: position 84,083,288 of record CM053035.1, read on the forward strand.
TCCTATTATTTAGTCCGCGCTAATACAAATGGTATTCTGTAATACAAATGGTATTCAGTGATGTGACTTGATGCCAAAATAGCACAGCAGTGTCTTTTATTACTTTGCTGGTTCTATACTATATTGGAAATATCACTGAGGGATGCCTGTTGCAATCTTCCAAGAGACAGTACACCTTTAAAATGTAAATGCGTTCCAATTGGCTGCCAGCAAATTTTTATCAGGTACACCTCCCTACAAGCAAGCTGTTGGCTAAAAAAGGAAAAAAAAAAAAAGGGTCAAGGAGAAGCGCCCCCTGAAAATTGGGTATCTTTCATCCCCACAAGAGGGCACGGAACGGCGCAGCTAGGAAGAATCAAGAGACAGGATAAATTGACATTATACATACAGATCTTGAAAAGAACCACGTAAAATACGTCACTAGGTTTTTAAAACAAGATCCTTGCCCTTCTTTTTTCTGTTCCTGCTGATACCCTGTAACTTGCATTTCTATAATTGCACTCATTGAGGTCGTAACAGCTCAGGAACAACTCTACATAAACACTAAAGATTAAACCCAACAAAAGGAGCCCCTCCGGGAAACAGGGGTGGAGAAAGGAAATAAGGCAATAAGGGATCCCTAATAAAAAAGAAAAACTGGGGAAGAGAATAAGAGGCATAAGAAAGGGCACCATGAGCAAAGACGCACCCAAATCGTCAAAAAAGGGAGCCACAAAAGGCACCAAAGGAGACGTGAGCACGATTAAACATTACCTTAGACAAGGAGCCAGCCCAAAAACTACGGGGCCCGCATCCCAGGCGGGGGTCAGTCTGGAGAGAAGCGCAGGAGTAGAAGGCGTTAGCAATCAGTCAAGAGCAGACTACACTATAGAGAGTGAGACTGACATGAGCCGGACAGAGGATCAACAAGCAGGGACACATGTCCCCACCAAAACGGAAATGGAGGTTATGTTGCTGCGTCTAGAAAACGCTATTAAACTAGAAATCAACAACCTCAGAGAGGATATGGGCCACCTACTCACCAGGGTAGAGATGGTTGAAACCAGAGCAGATAATACTGACCAGGAAATTTTAAATCTAAAGGCACTACTGAAAAAATCCCAACTTAATCAGAGAGACACCGCATACAAAATTGAAGAACAAGAGAACAGGGATAGAAGGCAAAATTTGAGATTACGCGGGGTTCCAGAACAAAGAGGGGAAGACCTTGAGCAAAAAATCTTTGCTATTCTTGGCCCAATTAGTGGCAAAAATCAAGATCAGTTTCCTGAAATTGAAAGAACCCATCGAGTGGGAAGATCCGAGAGGTCAGGCCCTCCGCGAGATATAATTATTAGATTTTCCCATTTTAAAGAGAAAGAGGACATTTGGGTAAAAATCAGGGGCAATACACCACTGAGGTACGAAGACACAGACATACAAGTATATGCCGACCTTTCGGCCCGCACCCTGGAGAGAAGAAGATTTCAAAAACCCCTACTAGAAACTCTCAGGAAAGAAAACATTAAGTACAACTGGGGCTTTCCACCCTGCCTAATAGGCCTAAAAGAGGGGCTTGCGGCTAAGCTGCGATTCCCGGAGGAGCTCCAGGGTTTCTGTGCTAAGCTGGGGATCCCAGTTCCGGAGTTACCCGGCTGGAAAGAAAAAGAGGGCGTAGATGATCTCACTTAAAATGGTGGCGGAGGAGAGGGGGGGGTAGGTAGAAAAGTCCATCAGTAAGCCTCAAAAGACTCGGCCTATTCCCCACTATTTTTCGGAGTAATCCGAGGGGAGGTGGAGAGGAGGGGAGGGACAGAGAAGGGCAAAAGGAGGAAAGATGACAGATAAAGAGAAGGAAAGGAAAAAAAAAAAAGGAAAAAATAGAGGGGAAAGAGGAAAAAGGGGGGGGCCGGGATCAGACTCCACCTCACCACGAATCTAGTGCCCTGGGGTGCCGCACGATGACGACACCCATGGACCTAGAGACCCAAGAAGGGGTCAGAGAGGGGAAGGGTAGGGGGAGGGGGGAGGGAGGAAGGAGGGAGGGAGGGGGGGCAGGAGGGTATGGGAAGGGGAGGGAGAAGGGGTGGGTAGAAAGGGGAGGGAGGGATGGGCTAGGGAGGGGGGCCCCCTCCGCTACTGACAGAGTATCGGCCATCAACAACTCACCTACCAAACTAGAACAAAGTGAAAAAGTAAAAACACCCCAACGGAGTAATGAAGACTGAAATTAAGTTTCTCACATACAATGTAAAGGGTTTGAATTCCCCCATCAAATGACACAGGGTTTTGGAGGAGATCAGGAGATATGGGGCGGGAATAGTCTTCCTACAGGAGACTCACTTGTCGCATGTCTCCAGCGTTAGACTATTTTCGCCCTCATATCCAACATGGTATTACGGAGACACAATAACAAACAGGGCAAGAGGGGTGTCCATAGGTTTCGGCAGAGATATTAACTTCACACTGGAAGACAGGAAATTGGACCCGGAGGGGAGGTTCCTCTTTTTAAGGGGATCCCTCAGCGGGACAGAAATCACTTTAGCCAATATATACGCCCCCAACATAAGACCCATCAGATACCTAGAATCAATTTTATCAAAGCTGAGGGCCTTTAAAAAGGGATATTTGATACTTATGGGGGACTTAAATTTCGTAATGGACCCATCGTGGGATAGTACGTCTGGGGCGCCGGGGACAGGGACCGCCCAAATCAAGAGACTTAAAAAAAGGCTCTCTGGAGAACAACTGGTGGACATATGGAGGATCCAGCACCCCCTTAAAAGAGACTTTACGTTCTTCTCCCCCGCACACCAGACGTACTCTCGTTTGGACCACATCTTGGTTGAACACGGATTATTGGAGAGAATCACCCAAACCAGCATAGAAATAATGTCCCTTTCAGATCATGCCCCAGCCTCCATGAATCTATGCTTTCCAGAATATAAACAACCTTCGAGTGGGTGGAAATTGAATATAGAACTATTATATGATAAAGACATACAGGATTCCATTCGAAAAGAACTCGAATGGTTCTTCCAAACTAACGACAACGGCGAAGTCTCAGAAGCAGCTATCTGGGACTCCCATAAGGCGTTTGTCAGGGGTATCTTTATAGCGAAGGCAGCCTGGCAGAAAAAAGAGAGGATGAGACAGACGCAGGAACTGACGGCCGAGATCACCAGACTAGAACAAAAACATAAGACAGACGGGGCTCAGGCGCATGACACATACCTCGAATTGATGGAAAAGAGGGAGGAGTTAAAAGATTTGGCCGAACAGGAAGCAAGACAGGCATTTAATAAGATGGCAAAGGATCAGTACCTTTGGGGAAATAAGCCAGGGAAATATCTAGCCAGAAAACTCCAAAAGAGAAAATCGAGAAATTTTATCGAGAAAATTCAAACCGGCAAGGGGGAGACAAAACACGTATCTAGAGAAATAGCAGCAACTTTCAGGAAGTACTATGAAGAACTTTACTCGGTAGACCCGGAGGGTGGCGACGTAGGGGGCGAAAAGAGCAGGAAAATAGATGATTTCCTGGGTGGGGCAGGGTTGGTATCCCTTAACATAGAGGACAGTGAAGCACTGGAAAGACCGATCTCCGAGGATGAAATCCTCAGAGCTCTAAACAACTCTCCCTCAGGAAAGAGCCCGGGCCCCGACGGGTTCACTGCTCTATATTATAAAACTTTCAAAGAAATTCTTGTCCCAAGATTACAGCGTTATATGAATGGACTGGGGACAGAGTACGATATGAGCGAGGGCTCACTCCTGGCGACGATAACGGTCCTGCTTAAGGAAGGGAAGGATGGATCGGTGTGCTCAAGTTACAGACCCATTTCTTTACTTAATTTTGATACAAAATTGTACGCCAAGATCCTGGCCGAGCGAATTAAGGGCCACTTGAGCACACTGATTCACCCGGACCAGGTGGGCTTTATCCCCGACAGGGAGGGGAGAGATAATGGGATTCGGACTCTACTGGCCATGCAGAAGCTGAGGGTTACGCGAACCCCCAGTCTACTGCTCTCAATTGATGCAGAAAAAGCGTTCGACAGAGTAGACTGGGGGTTCATGTTCAAAACGTTACAAAGAATGGGGTTTGGCCCCAAGATTATACAGAAAATTAAAGTTCTTTATACACACCCCAAAGCAAATATAAGAATAAACGGGATAGTCTCGTCTTTGTTCGAGATGCATAATGGGACCAGGCAAGGATGTCCGTTATCCCCTCTCCTCTTCGTCTTGTCCCTGGAACCACTGTTGTCCACAATCCGAGGCAGTGAGGGAGTAGAGGGATGCAGAGTTGGCAGGGAGGAACATAAACTCGCTGCCTTTGCAGACGACGTTCTTTTCTATGTTGGGTCACCGCAGAAGTCAATCCCTAATCTTTTAAAAATTCTAGCCAAGTATGGCGACCTAACTAATTTTAGAATTAACACCACAAAAACCTTTATTTTAAACATTAACCTCAACAATATGGAAAAACAGAATTTACAGAAAGAGGTGAGTTTCGCCTGGAAAAAACAGATAAAATATCTGGGTATCGAGCTAGCCAATAACCCGAGGAAAATGTATAAAATAAACTTTATTCCACTGCCAGAGGAAATTAAAAATAAATGCCAAGAGTACAATGGAAGAGCACTATCATGGACAGGCAGGGTCAATACGGTTAAGATGATGATATTGCCGATTATCACTTATAAACTCCAAATGCTCCCACTCCCCCTCCCTAAACAGTATCTAGGAAAATTAAGAGCATTGGTCATGAACTTTGTATGGAAGCATAAAAAACATAGAATCTCCCTTCAAATCTTAAAGCAAGATAAGAACTTAGGCGGTCTAGCAGTCCCGGACATTGAGGGATATTATCACGCGATTGCATTACTTAGAATACCAGAATGGGTTAAAACACACAATGTTAAAAGATGGGTGGGCTTGGAGGAATCACTTTGCAAAGTAAAATTGGGGAAGATTGTCTGGAACCCCCCAAAATATAGACCACTGGGTGAAAAAACGCACATAATTACACGGAATACACTTAAAATTTGGGATAAGACGTATAAAACATTCAATAAAGCATATAACTCACCTTTAATTACACTTAAGGAAAACCCCTTCTTCCCTCCTGGGAAAAAAGGGGTAAGTGGGGACTGGATCACAAAGGATAGCACATGTTTAGGAGAAATTATCACCAACGGGAAAATATTGTCACTACAGGAGCTACAGACTAAGGGTGAGTTGTCTTCAATGGACGTATGGCGGTATCTCCAGTTAAGTCACTTCGTCAGCTCGCTTCCAGTGCCGTTAAGGGACATGAACGATTTGACAAAGCTAGAAAAAATCTTTACGGCAGAGAACTCCAAAAAAAGAATCTCGAAAATTTACAAACTACTTCTAGAGCAAGACAGACCGGAGGTACCCCCATACCTCAGGAAATGGGAGAGGGAACTGGGTTCACAATTAGAATTAGACACAGTTAAGAAAATATTAAAATTAGCTCATGGTTCAGCCACGGACTCGAAGACCGCTGAAATGAATTTTAAGCTCATGGCCAGGTGGTACAGGACCCCTGATAAGCTAAGCAAATATCAGACGGACACACCAGCCAAGTGTTGGAGGGGATGTGAGGAAAGAGGCACCATGGGCCACATATGGTGGGACTGCCACAAAATAAAAAAATATTGGGAGACCATTCTAAACCATATAAAAGAAATAACCACTGTGGAGGTGAAAAGGGACCCCTGGGTCGTCCTCATGCATGCAACCACGCAAGGAATCAGTCAATATACAGGCTCTCTGGTCCCCCATCTTCTCAACGCAGCAAAGGGGGCGATCCCGAGATGCTGGATGGACCGAGAGTGTCCCCCCATATGGCTTTGGGTGGATGGGGTAGAATCAGCATACACAATGGATTGTGTAATAAACTGCACGGGGGAGGAAAGGGAAGCAACGGAAGAGAAGTGGGAAGGCTGGAGAAAATTTAAGAAATCATGGAGCCTTGCGGAGGCCCTGAGGACCCACCCCCAGTTGCCCTAGTAGATAAAGATGCAACAACAAGTATCCGTACCCGGCGAAGAAGAAGGAAAAAAAAAAAAAAAAAAAAAAGGAGCTGTATGTCAGTAGCGGAGTGGGGGGGGGGATAAATAAGTAAAGGGGAGTTTGTAAAAGAAAGCCCTTTCCCGCGAGGTGGAAAACGAGAAGGGGAAAACGGGCCTAATCGGTATATTGACTTTGGGGAAAAAAAAAAAAGAAAAAAAAAAAAAATAAATAAAACATGTAAGGGTGTGTTTTTATATATATATATAATATAATAAATTATAATATCTAATATATTAAAAAAATATATTTCTTAATTTTCTGGCAACTCAAAATAATAAAAAATCAAATCATTCAAATGAATAAAATATATTGTTATTTATTAAATTACAAACCAAATGTACAAATATGATTAACTTTAATCAATAAAATTGTTAGAAATGCAACACAAAACAGTACATTTTTTGAAGTGTGAAATATTATTAATATTGTATATGAATGTTTAATAATACTCAAAAAATGTAAAGAATAATTATTTTATTCTTTTTTTTTATTTTTTAAAATCAACAAACAAAATAAACACAATAGAAACTTATTAAATACATTTTTTTTTTAATTTGTTTCATTAAAGACTACAGAGGAATCAGAAATGAAGTAATGAGTAATTCCTGAAGTTTAATCAAAATAAATGAAAGTCGTGTATCTTATCTTAAATATGTATTTTTTTCTCAGTAGTATCTTTTTATATCCCAGAAAATTTCCAAATGAATCACGACAAAACTCTGTTGGAATAAAAAAAAAAAAAAAAAATTTAAAGCAGCATTTCAATTACTATAAATTAAATTATCATGTAATTGTATAGTTATGGTAGTGTCTAAAAATGAACGATAATGTTAATTATTATTCCAATAAAAACATATAACACTTCACTGAGTTTTAGTATTCACTAAAAACTTTTATATTATACTTTTTTTTATTTTCTATATATATATATATTAATAAGATTGATAGTTATCTAATTTTTTATTTATTTCAGTTGTCCAACTCTGAAACAGATGAAGAACATGGACATCAAAGAAGAATAGGAAACACAGACTGGTGTCAATGTCGGAATTGCTATCCTATGCCAACAGGACCCCTTTCTGTTGCCAAGAAATTGCGAATGTGAAAGAAAATATTGAAGAGGGTTCAGTGTGTATAACCCAATCTCCCATTTTTAGAAATATGGTCGTGGACAGGATGAATACAACTATTATATTGACCATTCTGCACCAGTCCACTTCTCAAGCACCAAATGCAGATGATAATAGGTATACATTTTATTATCAACGTTTTTACACACTACTGTTATGATAAGCAATGTATAAAGAATCTATGTTTATATGTTGGCCACAATCTATTTTCTTTATCTGTTACAGAAACTTGAGAAAAACTGTGTATAAATCATTCACTGCATACATGGATATCTGGGCAAAGGTAATCGAAGACCAATGCCTTCCTGTGCAGTTCACGAAGTACGATCAACTTTTCCAGATCCTGAAGGCCTATACGTTGGGTTTAAATATTCTAACGATTATGACGCAGGAGAAATGGCATTTGAATTTTAGTACTAATAAACTACATTAAAAAAAAAAAAAAAAAAAAAGTTTAATTTGTTTAATGTTTATTTTAATTTTGACTTAAGCTTCAATAAAAAATTGTATTTAAAGTTTAAATTGGTGATATTTTTTGGATGTTTTTTTTGTTGAATAGTGTTTAAAAAGTACAGAAAAAATGTAAAATATAGTACATACATTTCATACTAACCTCACAAAAATAGTAGACTCCTATAATGTTGGTTCATCTTGAAAATAATGTTGGTTCATCTAGAAAAAGAAAAAAAATATATAAATATTCATTTTAAATTTTAACAAATATCAAATTAAAGAAGCAATTTATTCGTAATTTTTACATGATACGTCTTCCTCCCTTTGCTTTGGAAAACGTGACATATGCATGGAAACGGCATATTTTTTATCCGGTTTTTCTGTCGATGCTATGTTTTCAGGGAATAGATCTGCTTTCGATTTCCATGTCGGTGTTATGTTTTTGGCTGCCACGTTAACAATTGTCCTCATTATAGTAAAAAAATAATTGTGGTCCACAGGCTCATATTATTTTCTAACAATCCATTTTTTTCGTGAGCGAGGGTGTTCTAAAGCTGTTCTTTTGGTGCCCAAATCGTCACTTTTTTTTGACGGTCTACGGACTATTGCCTGAGAACGACCAACATTACTATTATGGGAAAGAATGGCCAGTTTTGTTCTTGCCTCCATTGAGTTCATGCGTAAATGAACACGTTTGCTCCTATATTTCAGAACACTAGAATGGAAAGTTTCTATTGCACCAGTGCGACAATAAAGAACCAAATGAGGTACATAATTTTTGAGCTTTGTTGACATCACCAAATCCTCAAGTGCCTTAAATGCCGCGCTGGGTTTTAACAGCCATTCTACATGGTCTGAGTCACTAATTGAACTATGCTGACAGGAAAAATTTTCACCAGCATCCTCCCACTCATGAATGTTCCGCACATGATAAAGCAGGGATGTCCATGTCCTCCAAAAAATGTCTTCATCTCCCTTGCATTGCCTACTGCACCAGTAAAAGTGATTTACCACTGCTGACATCCAAAATTGTAAATCCTTACAATGTGCTTTTTTACTGGCCTCTAATAATTTTTTTTTTAACGATTTGACATAGTGCCAAAAGGTCATATTGGTGGCAGATCTGGCTGTATTCCTCTCTCATTTTTTTATTTATGCCAAGATAGCGATCAGTACCAAGAATTTGAACGTCATAATTATCTTCGATTATGCGGTCAAGACAAATCTGGAATGCCATTTTTTCCCATTTTTTCCATCGCAACGGACGATGTAGTTTGACTCACCTGTACCGTCTCAAAATCTATTATGAGTTCAGACTCCATCTCCATCATGGTATAGGTACAGTATTTAGCTGAAAATCCAGGACTATCGCACTGTCCATCACCGACTAAATATACCGAATTCTTTTGCAATTTGTTTTATTTTGTCTTTTTCTTCCAGCCAACAATAATCGATGCCACCGTAAATAAATTTATTCAAATACGTATGATACGTTGCTTTAGAAAAAAAAGGTATATTGCAAAAATCCATCATTTGTTTGACAGAAGTAAAAGAGGATCCGCTGCAAGTCATTGCTGAGGCAAAAATTTGATTACCAGCAGCTAAATTACCAATCTTTGTTTGGCTTTCCCAAATTAGAAGTTGGTGATTTTCCACACATGTACTGTAAACTTTAAGTAAAGTTCCAACCATGATTTTATTGAATGAAGTAATTTTTTCGAAACATTCCTCTTTTGGGCAACGTAATTTAGAAAGTAATTGATCGAGATATCTGTTTCCGACTGTTCAAAAAGATCTGGGACATAACTGTCATCCTGTGTCATATTGTGATCCATTGAGGTATCAGATTGACTAATAGTATCCATATTCTCATTAGTATCATGTTCAATATGAATAACATTGTGTTCAGTGGACAATAACAAATGACTAGTACTACTCCCTGCTTCTGCAAAGTCACCATAGGGAAGTGTGACAGCAGACTTTATTGGTGTTATTTGAAAAACTGGAATGTCTTCTACGTTCTGTAATTTTGCTGGAGTAGGATTTCTCCGACACTGAAATATTTAAATCTTCACCAGTCTGTGTCCCCATTTCTCTTTTTGTTGTGTCATTTTTCACGCAGAATTGATGGCAAGGGCAGCAAATATGAGTTTTCTTTATCTTCATAAACGACATTGAAATGTCATTGGGTAGAACTGATGGGACAGCGTCAGATTTCAAAACCCTTGTTTTTTTTTTATTACAATAGGACTCTGTTGAAAAATGAGCAGAGCACATTCTAAAACGATTCCCATTTGTCTCAAAATTTCTTCAGCTACGCTAGTAAGGTCTTCTTCACTCAAAGCAGATGAGGCTATCCACAGTTTGATCATCTGTAAATTTTTTGAAAATGTATGGAGTGTTACATCTGGATATTTTGCTTTTAACCCCGTGCTATGTGGGCAGCAATTAAAGATGCACTTTGGCATTTTTCCTCTACCTGTAAATTAAATAATTAAAAAAAAAAAAATATATCAATAATGAATAATCAGAATAATCAAAATTGAGAAATTATTATTAAATACTAATAATAATTTTTTCATTATTTTAATTGTTAATAAAAAGCATCCCTCTGTTAAAAATCATTGAAATTGCCTGTAATTATATATAAATAAAAAACACTTGACTCTAGTTACTAGTTAAAAAAAAAAAAACACTTTATATGTATATATAATAAAAAACACTTGACTCTAGTTACTAACATCCAACATATCAACCCACTGACAGACCTTCAGCTATCTATTTTCATACAAAGAAAAGTAATTTGATTTTTATAGTTTTGTCATTTATTGGGGGATATTTCTAGGAAGGGTCATATGGCATGCCCATAGAACAAGTTAATTAAACATGAATTTTAGTTAAAATTGCTAGTGTTTGAGCATGGAAGAAATTATTTACTTCTAACATTAACTTTTTCTATTTTTTGTTTGTTTTATTGGGGGACATTGCTAGGAAGGGTCATATGGCATGCCCATAGAAATCAAATTTAGTTAAATTTGCTACAGTGTTTGAGCCTTGAAGAAATTATTTACTTCTAACATTAACTTTTTCTTTGGTTAATAGAGGTACACTATAAAAAAAAAAATGGTGGCTGCAATTTGGTGGCCTTACTAGGCCAGAGCGATGCATTATTTATCCCAGGCGGACAAATCAATTTTACGTTTTATTTTGATTTGTAGAGCAACTGTTCTAACAAAGATATGTCCTCAAATTAGACACCATTATAACAGTAATTTGACACTATTCCTATAGTCTCTCCTCGTCTCTCACCCAGCAGCCCTGGCATATTTTATCCTGAAATACACCGTGTTGCACAAACATACCTTTTGTGGCCCCAAGTCCATGATCAAGCTTTTTAAAAGGACATACATTCCAAAAGCTTCAGCAGCTCCTCCAGTTCTTGGAGTCATCTATGAGCGTGAAAAGATGAAGACTTCATCCATGCCCGTGTAAAAGTCAAGCTCATTCCAATCTCCCAGGAGTTCCTCCGCGACTGGCGCAACACTACCCTCGATGTGTTTGTCCTTCTGCAGCTGGCTAGTACTCCATTCTCCAATTGTCCCGGCCGTGAAACTCCGCCACAGTGTCATTTTTTCTTAATAAAGGTCAATTGGCCACACTCAAAGCTACACTAAACATTGACTGCCACAAAATAAAAACAAGCAGGCCTAGTCTGAAGCATGGGCCTATATGCAATCACCTAGCTATGGTATCGGGTGATACATATATTAGACTAGCGTTTTCTCATGAAATTTTAGATTCAAAGTTTGAATGATAACTTAAATATAACACATGTTAAATAATCTAATGATCATGAATATCTGGCTTACATTGTTTTTATGTACACCGATTGTACCTCTTATTGTGTCTTTAAATGCCTAGTGACGAATCCCTACTGATGAATAGACTGATGAACAATGTTAAATTTACGTTTGGTAGCATTTTGGAGGAGGCTATGGGATGCACTGATTAAGTAATAGTTTAGTGCAGTGAAAATTTGACACTGTGGTGTTTACTGGTGTGGCATTACTGTAGTGCTTTCATAGATTTAACTTGTGTGCACTGATTTGTGCTAAAACTGTACTAAACAAATGTGTACACTTACAATGCACTTATGTGCATTCATAGGTGTCACAGATAAACATTCAAAGCTGATAGTCAAAATTATTTTATAGCATTAATCACGAGTGACTGACGGGCACTGATTGACATAAATTGTGTGCACTGTTAGGTGGCACTGTCTGTTTGTTGG